>JAEAOA010001810.1:732500-1140000 GCA_016746295.1 Potamilus streckersoni
TTGTATGCTGTACTGATTAAATTTTGGGTTGAATATAACTTTTTTGTGCACTGGCTGTCGTAGGTTATGTTCATGTGTACGTGCGTGTCAATGAGTACAAAAACCACCTGTCGATGTAGGGTCACTATAGTCACTTAATTCAATTCTGTGTTTGGAATGGGGATTATAAAAAAAAAAGAGTTGGAGCATATGTAGTATATTTGCATTTCCAAATAACCTTGTCCATATATGTGGTATATTCGCATTTCCGAATAACCTTGTCCATATATGTGGTATATTCGCATTTCCGAATAACGTTGTCCATATATGTGGTATATTCGCATTTCCGAATAACCTTGTCCATATATGTGGTATATTCGCATTTCCGAATAACCTTGTCCATATATGTGGTATATTCGCATTTTCGAATAACGTTGTCCATATATGTGGTATATTCGCATTTCTTAATAACGTTATCCTATATCCTATCATTAATTTTTAATTTTTGAAAGGAAAACAGAACATAAAGAAATTACGAATAAACAATTTGACCTCCTAAAGAACTTGTTAATGCTCTAGATATTTATAACTCACGTGATTTTCTTAGATGGATTTGAAAATTTAAATTAGTTTTCATGACTTAACATTAAAAATAGGTTTTGCACTCTGGCAAATACATTTAAATTTCATTCGGCAATTCTTATAAATTTGTACTTTCTAGATCTAAGGACTTACATTACAGCTAAGGTTTTGTTTAAAAGATATGCTGTATCTAAAAACGCATACATTTCCATATATACACAGGTTTTGTTGGAATGTATCCAACAAAACCTGTGGTATATTATCCAACCTTTGTAAGTAAGAATAGTTCATATTTACGTAATGTATTTAGTTATTTGCGCATTTTAACATGAAAAAAAAAAACAAGATATGTTGATAGGCATAATGCACATCATAAGAGGAAATTATTGCTACAGCGGTTATCTGCCTTGATATATTCTTACAGTTTTTACGTAGTTCTTCCGACAAATACAGGATCACGTAAACAGAAAATACACATGGAAGGTTAATTCTTCAATATTTGTTCTTAAAATATGAATTTTATTCTATTTTTTTTTTCTCTTTAGAGATAATCAATTTTAAGATTTAGTATATACTTAAGTGTTAAATACAAATACTTATAAACAAAATAATTTTCATTTCATTTAATTCCTAATTTTTACATGTAAAAATACATTATATTTTAACATGTAAATAATAAGAGATCTCCCATACTGCTATGCGACGCTTGATTGTGCGTGATTACAAAGGTTGTACCTACAACAACAAAAGCTAGTACTTGGTGAGCTTAAACAAATAAATAGAGACTGCTTTACGTTTCAAACATGGAAATTGCTTTTTTTTTTAAAAGAAATTTGACCAGACGGCGTTCGATTCTCTACGAAGTTATATTCCCTCGTTTCTTTGACAACAACGATAAAGACGTGATAAATTGCTGAATCAAACTTGCATCGTTTTCAGATATGGTGTTAGTTTACAAAATAATTAATTTACTGCGACAAATTATGTCAACCGAATCCTACGGCTTTCTTAAGTATTGTAATTACATGTATTTAGCAGGATGGTGGTATTTGTTTATAATCATAAAAATCATAATCATAATCATAATCATTATCAGCATCTCGAAAGTTATGTTTACCCCTTTGATCCTGTTCAGTGTACTATTACATAGGGCCTCCAAACCATCTGTGTTCTCAGTACTTTGATTTCAGGTAGCCGCTGATATAAGAAAAACGTGTCGTAATCCCCATGAGAGCCTCGTATGAAACATTTCCTATGATGGGAATACAAAATCTGGATCCGATTAATTCGTGAGATCTTAAGACCTTTGCCAGAATGCACTCGTTCCTTTTCATATGCACGCTACAGTCCTTCATAAACGTCTCATGACCGACGTTTAAAAAAATTGCTCTGAAAATAATTATGCTTGAAGTTTTGAGAACATGTTCAGTTTGTTTTGAAAGTTAATTAAGCTCACGGCATATGTATGTATGTATGCATGGATGTATGTATGTATGTATGTATGTATGTATGTATGTATGTATGTATGTATGTATGTATGTATGTATGTATGTATGTATGTATGTATGTATGTATGTATGTATGTATGGTTGCTTTTAGGGAATGATGCTAATCTTTCGACGTTTTTGTGTGAAACTCGTGTTCCATGACGTAAACGAATTATATAGGTTTCGCTCAGATTTGGAAGTTTGCGATTGGATTGGATCGTTAAAATTCCACACAGCATAAAGTATTTTCACATTTTTGTTTCCGGATATTTCTGAGATTGTCAGTTGTATGAAGACGTAAAATTTCATCATTTATTTGCAATCGAACAGCTAAATAAACCGGGAAGTAAAGTTTTGTTTCCACCCCATCATAACTAATGTATTGGTTGTTTATCGTCCCGCTTCTAGTGTCTGGCGAGGGCATATTATTTGTCTCCCCAACTTGCATAAGCTAAAAGGGTTTGCTATGAGGCAACTGTTTGTTTTTTTCAGTGCTAGAAGGTGGGTGGGGATAGCTTGTTTGCATTCCCCACCCTCCCAGGATAAACGAAAAACATGCACACAAACGTACAATAACTTGTCACTTTAAATCTGACCATCATTTATTATTGCGCATGCTTGTTGGGTAATATTTACACTTTCAACAAATAGAATTTGTTTTGCTGCTGTTTCGAGGAAAGTCATGGCCCACCACCACCCGACCTTATCGGGCCTGCTTTGAAATATTTAAATTAATATATCGTCTCTGAAATATCCAGATCTCGATGATCTTGGAATAGTGTAAAATGTGTTTATTTTGAAAATAATTTGACAAAAATATTTATACACGGAGTTTTCGATAAATGCTAATTATATATATATATATATATATATATATATATATATATATATATATATATATATATATATATATATATATATATATATATATATATATATATATATATATATATATATATATATATATACTTGGAAAAAAAATCGAGATACATGTAGAGCAGTGTATCCCCCAGGAGTGTAAAACTGAGGGTCAAAAAACCCCTTGGTGTCAGAACTGGGGGTCAAAAAAAAATGTGGGGGTCATAAATGTACGACAAATTTTCATCTAATCCATACTTTTGTTTATAGATGGAATAGGATATTACAATTTGCACAATATTCTCTCTCTCTCTCTCTCTCTCTCTCTCTCTCTCTCTCTCTCTCTCTCTCTCTCTCTCTCTCTCTCTCTCTCTCTCTCTCTCTCTCTCTCTCTCTCTCTCTCTCATACAAAAAAACCCCAATAGGCACAATTAACACAAATTCATTATCCATTCAAATGATACTTTTATTAGTTCATTTTCCTTTTAGTTTAAAGTCGTACTTTTAACAGTCTCTTTATAATTTTTCATAGCATTATTATAGACCAACACATTACATATAAGCCAATACAAAACTCCATATAAATCTGTAACAAAACGACAGTTTTTTTTACTGCCTGTCATAAAACGTGTACTATCATCGGTTTCATTGTACTTCGTCCTAAAACACATTTATCTAAAAATCAGAGGTTAATGATTCATCTTCTCTTCAACAAGTTACACTTAAACCTAATCTTTCTTTCGTTGCAGCAAAGTTAGAACAATCTCCAACGACCCACTGAATTTGTAATCCAAATAAGGAATTTGTCTCTGCAAGTTTATTTCTTTGTTCTGAAAGAATGTTTTAGGTAATTTGTTCAAAAGATATCTTGTGATCATGTGCAGATTTTTAAAAATTCTCAAACGATGCCACGAAAGTATTATTCACTTGTGTAGCCTTCGCCATCACGAAGTCACACCGGTAATCCCAATGCCTTGGATGTGCCATATTCTAGTCAAGGGAATATTTTATCCGTTTTTCATTAGAGTCAGATCCACGTTTACTCTTTCGTGTTCTGCTTCGTTCACTTTTTTCACTAATGATTCTTAGTGCACGTCGTTTTCATCACGAGATCACATTTTAGTGCAACAAGAAATGAGGTTTGAGATGTTTCTGGACATTTTGCTAAACTCGATAGAATCGCGTGAGAGCTCGCGAGATCAGGGGAATGGTAGTCTGATTCTCTACTTTGTTGCTCAGTATTGCAGTGTGCAACACAGAGAGCATACGAAACATGAAACCGGAAGAAGTATTCACGATGCCATCCCCAATGATGTATAATTGTAGTTTACACGATGCCATCTCTAATGCAATGCATTGAATATTAAATAAATCCTGATTATATTTTGTAAATCCTTTGCGTAAAAAAAAACGCACAGCAAAAATTTATGTGCGTCAATTTTCTATAGTGTGCGTCCCTGACGCACGACTGTGCGTAAAGGGAAACACTGACGTAGAGTGTCCAAATAAAGGAAAACTGTCGGCGTTTAATGGACAAGACTTTGGTTCAGATGAATTCAAAACTAAACGTTATTTTCATTCATTATAACCAAGATTACCAATACACCTCAACAACAAATTAAATGTACACCAATTTTCTGGTCAAAGCATCAAAACGCGACCCGTTGGTGACGTCATATGCTGTATGCCTTTACGTTCTATGTTCATCTAACTTCTCTATAATCTGATGTGTAGGTATATTTATATTTACCCTTACATTTTAATGTTGTATTGAACCCGTAATAGTCTAGTAGGCCACGAACTTATGCCGTTACCGCATTTTATTACAAGTTTGTGCTTTCAGTTTATTTTTGAAAACTTTTACTAGAAATACTGATTCAAAAGACCGCTGTACTATAATTCTTTTAATTATCCTAGAATCTGAACTTTATACCCAATGTTTCAAACAATTTTATAAATTAAACAAAACTAGACTAAAATCATGTTTTGAGTATTTTCACCGAAATATCTACCTTTTAGCATTTAAATCTTAAATTTTTATAAATACTAATCCCGTAAAAAAGCAACACCGAACAATTTTCAATTCTTCATGACCTCTAATTTCAAATTTTACTAATTTTATTTCAAATCACACGAACCTGATTTATTAAATTATTAAAACTAAAAAAGAGAAAAAGCCAACTTTCATTCTTCTTTTAATTTTTCAATTTTAAGGACAGCGAGTCAATTAAAAATGGAAAATTAAAAAAAGTTCAGTTTAGAATCCATCTGAACCAAAGTCTTTTCCATTAATTGAGTTCTGTCAATTGAAAACAAAGTACAGATTGTATAATTTCAAATAAAAAAAGGTTTTACTGTCTTTTCTAATTTCGAGTACGAAGATAAAAAATTTTTAAGATTATTCTGTGTTTTAAATTATTCGAACCATAAACCTAGCATGAAAATCCGACGATTCACGTAGCAATGTGTCCACGGTTTCTGACCTGGAGCGCATCGACGGATAAGACGTGACCTTCATACTCTGGATTAATCGTAGAATACCTAAATATCAGTAAATCCTAAAGTAGCATCAGCATGATGCCCCAGTGCTAGACATCGCTATAAACTGTCACATTGCAGACATCGTAGCGATATGACTGAAAAGTTATTAAAGCTACAATAAAAATCTAAATCACACACCCACATTCTCAGAATAGTCACAAATTTATGCATAGGGTTAATGACATTATAATTTAAAAGGGCTAACTTTTGTTGCTTTATTTTAATTTTATTCTTTATGTACCAGAATAGTTTAATCTATATACAGGGAAGTGTAAATGTAATTAGTTGCATTAAAGCATAATGAACGATTACACAAAAAGCATAATGGTTACAGGTATGGAAATGACCTATATTTTACACTCGAATGACTCAATAACCGTTGTATTTCAGTCCATAGGCCCAATCGTTATATTTTTGGAAACAGGTAGCTAAATATATAATGATGACACCGCCCCCCCCTCTTTCTTTGTTTCATTCCTAGAGATTAACAAAACTACTAGTAATTTATAAATCAATATTCTAATTTGGCCATAAAATATTAGCTATATTTAAATCCTATGAAATAAAAAAAATTGTGTATCGTTTTAATGCACTTACCGATAAGGTATTTGATAACTGTAATTTCCACTAAACACCTCAAATCGATAAGCTATTTCTGAAAACGAAAGAAAGAATAACAGAGACATACTTTTAAATGAAAATTACCTATTCAAATTAAGCTTTCATTTGAGTACACCTGTTGTTGAACAAATTTAAATTCTCCTGAAAGCGCATTTCTTTTTGTACATACATTTTTAATCAAAAGGAATAACCTGCCTGTACAATAGTGGCGCTATTGATGAAGCACATTATTAATGAAAGTTTGTTAAATAATCTAATTACAGCAAAGTATTAAAGCTCACACTCCACTGATGGTCAAAGTCACTGTATCAACATTGTCTGATGATTGTTGTTGTAGGCATGTGTATCAGTTGTGGAAATCTGATTTTAATTCTTCTTCATATTTTTTCCTGTCACATCTTGTTGGCTGAAGTTGGCCTGTACATGAAAAAGGCACGAAAAAAGGAGAGATCGATTGTCGTTCAATTTAGTTAGCATATTTGCACTTGGGTGGTGTCAGCTTTCTTTGATGTTGGGATCTCAGATGAAAACAGTTAAAGAGAGTGATCTTGATACGTTTTCTTTGTGCTAATAGAGGTGGTAGTGATTTTTTTAGTTTTGTTGGATAACATCAGCTTCCATTGAGGTTATTCACTAGAACAAAAACATGGTGTAATTATTGAACTTGTCAGGTCTTTGTGCTCGTACACATTGTAGTATTATTTTAAACATTGAAGCGAACAATTTATATTGGCAATTTTATTCTTTTGTTGTCTTTATTTTCAGCATCTACAGAGGTTAAACTATGCAATTAAACACCTTCTAATATGCAAACTCTAACAAGTGAAGCTACAAATTTAAATGCCCACAAATTTCTATTTTTTTAAAAAAGAAAACAATAAAAGCACAAAAGCAGAGTCCCACAAAAATTAATGACTTTACAGCACATATAGTAAAAGCTTCAATCAAGGCAGCATGCAATGCACACACTGAAAGCCTCAAATACAGGAGGTTCTATCTTGTCACTAGATTGTAAGATCTATGGATTGATTGATGGATAGAAAGGCAAGCAGAGAGAGAGAGAGAGAGAGAGAGAGAGAGAGAGAGAGAGAGAGAGAGAGAGAGAGAGAGAGAGAGAGAGAGAGAGAGAGAGAGAGAGAGAGAGAGAGAGATTATGCTATATTGTGTCCTTAATGTTTGTAAGGTTGGGATTTTGGACTACACAACTTTTGTCATAACTGTAACAGTTAAACAAGATGTTTATTTGAATTTGAGATCAAAGCCTGACGTTGCTTACGATGTGTTTGTGGGGAGGGTACTGTTGGAAATCTATTGTGCTGTAGATCATATAGGTATCTCTGTATATAGCAGATTTGGGAATTAATTTCTTATTAGTCTTAGAGAATCTATGATCAGAGTCGACAGTTCTGTTCAGATAACCTTAGAAGAATTATTTAAAAATTCATTGGAATTACTAAGTGCTCACCGACTGTGTTAATACATCTAATTTGGACTTTTGTGAATTCATTCTAAGACATTCTGGATTACATCATTGGTATTCCAATATATTCAATACTTGGTACATCAGGACATTCAAAACTATTGGGGCATTCATGACGACTGGAATTAATTCAGAAGATTTATACTTTTGGGTGTGTGATAGGACATTTGGATTATTGGAGATTTGATTCACAATACTGTAAAATGTCATTTGAATGTTCACTTTGTATTCTAGGGAAACAAATTGAATTTTACTTAAAATGCCAATTTCACATCCATTCTGTTGCATATCTGATGACGCAGAGTTGCAATTGAAGATGTTGTTGTTGTTATAGGGTTTAACGCCATTTTTCAGCACAATATAGGCTATACATAGCGGCCAGTATTATTGATGGAGGAAGATCTACTGACCCACAATTAAAGATGTATTCTTATCAGTGCTTGCTCATGGACCTGCATTGCAACCCCTTGCCAGTTTGTCTCTGAAAATTTGGAAATAACTGCTTGTACATAAATATTTTCACTACTCTCTCAAACATAATTTAGTAAAGGAAAGTGAACAAGAGGACAAAACTGTAAAGACTAAAAATTCATAATTTGTGCTGTTTATTCTAGTTAAAATTCATTGCCTGAAGAATATATAAACTTTATTTTTGACTGATACATAAAATAAAACAACTGCTTTTAAGTTACAAACTTATTATATGGTGCATACACGTCTCCCACTTTGAAGTTCTCATAGCAAAAGCTCATCATTTTGGTCTACTTTGAACCTAAACTTGATAACTAAAATAATGTTTGCAATTTTTTCTTAATTCTTCCCTTTTTAATAAATAAATAAAATGATACATATATATGCTTCCAAACCATAATTGTTAAAAATTATAGGAATTCTTTTATGGCAGTCACAAAATAATGTTTGGAAATATTGTGAATTTACATGATATTGTAAATATGATGATGTAATACTATCAAAATTCACATTTTATATTACTCATAAACAAATTAGACATTACTAAAAAAATACCATGCCTTCATACTATGTAAACATGTACATCATAAGGAAACACACACATACTGAATATCTCCATTTCAGTGTGGATTTTAAAGAGGCTGGTTACCTCTTTCACCTTCAACAAGGTCTTTTTTAATTAGACATATCTAGATAATCCTAAGTAAAAGCAAAAGCTTGATTATGTTGGTTGCAGGTACTCCCTTCCAAGTTTGGTTCCCTGATAATCTCCATTATGCCTAATAGGAAAACCTTTGCAATATTTGTTATTATTTTCTACATCTGTAATTTATGGTTCATTTGTGCAAGCATTATGGTAAATTTGTCTGGGTTGGCAGATATGAACTTTGATCCAAGACAAAGCTTTAATTTCTGTACATAAGAATTCATGCAATAATGGGGCACAACCATGCCAGCAGCTCTTCCATTCTATGCAACAAAAAGTTCAGCCTTGTCCTGTTGCAGTAAGATTGTAAGGGGTGGCAGGTTTGCAATGTGACCCAAGTCAAAATTTTTAAATGTTTTGCAATGGAATTCATGTATTAATGAACCCAATATATACCATCTGCACACTATATAAAACAGTCTAGTTCTTGGCTGCCTCTATAATCAGGTCCCGAGCTATTTGGAAAGCTGCAATCATCGAGCTCAACTGAATCTTTTCACTTGTACCAGCTGAAAGATGGTACCTGGCAAAGACAAATCATCGATTTTAAAAAAAAAGTACATAGGCAACAGATTTACCATATATTTTCATTTGACTGTAATAAAATGTTTTGACTAATAATTTTTTTTGAAAACATGTATTTGGAACCATTCTAGAAATAATTACTATGCACATAAATAATTACACAATGGAATTTCAGCGACTTACCATGTTATCTTTTAATGTTAGTGGTAGGAGTATTATATTAAGCAGTTTACAAAATCTTTTATCTCTTTGCAAAAATCTTAGTTTTGCTCCCTAAGCCTGCCCAAATGTTCTCCATTATTTAGTCACAAGATTAAAAAAGGGTATTCATATAGAAACTTACCCACCCAACCCTGACCCGACAGAATATCTTTCTCCTTTGCAGGAAATGATATCAGTGCCATAAACTCAATAGATGAAGTTAAACATAAAATTACAAAACTGAATTTTCGAAAACATAAATGATCAATTAATGTGCTAATGATATACAAATTTCAGTTTTATTTCCATTGTGTACAAAATGGAGTTTTTGGAACATGATATACCCATCTTGTGACATTTTCTGTAAAACGGACATTGTTCTTTGAGCTAGGACTTGTATGGTAAGGTATGGGATATCTGCTGGTGTCAAAAAATGATGTCCTGGATAAGGCAAATGACCACTGCCTTTATATCACCCATTCCTGTGTCTCTGACCTCGAGACGAGGAATCATAAATTAATTCATAAGGAGCTCTGAAGTCAAGATACATAAAAGGCCCCATGTTTTAAAAAAATATCTCCTCAGTCCAAGAGATATGGCAATATTTAGAGAAAAGAAGCTCATTAAAATGTCTCCAGTGGTTCAGACAGTTATACATTAGAAATGGAAATAAGTCTTCAGGCAGGAGACCAGTTTATGACATGTTATACACTATCTACACATTCATAAACGGGTTAAACTTTCATTAAAATATCTTTAATTGTTACAAGAGTTATATTTTGGACAATGGTACAAGTTAGGGAATTAATTTTCCATTGCCCTGACCACACCAGTGAGGCATGGAGCATGCTATGAACATATTGACTAAATGATAATTTAATCAATGATCATTAAATGTATTCTGTAGTTCAAAACTTATAACCTGGTAAAGGGTACAAGCGACACAATGAATTTCACCTTTATTTGACTTTGACCTTGATGCATGTGGCACGGCTATGCTATGGAACATATTGCCTATGATATACGATTTAACCAAGGTTCATTAAAATGTCTTCAGTGGTTCAAAGATTATAACCTGCACATGGGTACAAGCAACAAAATGAATATCACCTTTAAGTGACTTTGACCTTGAGGAAGAGGGCATGGTTTTTTGTTATAAAACATATTGCCACACATGAATTATATTTGGGCAAATTTTTTAAAAATCTTGAGGTTCAAAATATGTACTCTGGACAAGAGTACAAGTGACACAATTGTACTTTTAAGTGACTTTGACCTTTAGGTAGGAGGCATATGTATGCTATGAGGTACATTGCCTCAAATCATGAATTATATTTAGGCAAAGTTTTATTAAAATATCTTCAGAGGCTCAGAAGATAATTTATGATGAGTATATCATGCATTGTGGTTAATTCATTGTTATATATTTTGTATTGTTTACTCATTCGCAAAGTCATCTCTTTTTGGTAAAAATGTTCAGTTATTTCAAATGTGTTACTTATTTGATTTGCTTATAAACTGTCCTTTAATATATGCAAATTTAGGACATATTTATGGATTTGTACCTCTTAGTTTTGTTAGCCTGTGTTTATTGCCATCATTCTTCTGAGAGAAAGGGGAAAATCTTGATATAATACTGTTGAGATCAGGTGTCGTCTTTCATTGTTTTGTTGTTGTTTTGGGTTTTTTGCCCATATCCTTCAGGAAGCTGCATGTATTCAAATGTTTTACGTCTGGTATTTACACTTGCATTCTCTGTAACAAAATGTGCAATAATTTCTTCGTCTATTATCTTTTTATGTATTTTTTATTTCAATTATTGCTTTTGTTATTTTTTTCAGCCGCAGATTGTTAGGGTTTCAGATGAACCTGTATTTCATCTAGCAGAATGATATGTCCTTTTGTCTTACACTGTGATGAGTTTTGGTAAATGACAGTTTCAAATTTAGCAAACGTCGGGAAAGTTTCCTAATGAAAAACAAGCTGAATTATATACATGCAATAGGTACAGAATGGGTTGTATACATTTTTGCTCACCTACCGTTTATGGTCTTGGTGTTCCCTTGCTGAAAGAAATGTAGTTCATTTTATTTGTTTTATGTGGGGTTTTGTGCTGGCTTATTTGTTTGGGTTTTTAAGGGTGGTAGTTGTTCGTTTCTATCCTCTAAATGTATTGATATAAATTTGTTAATGTACCCATGGTTGTGTCATTTAAAAGCCAAACCATCAGGCACCGCAGAAGACAATATGGGGTGCTTCCCTTGAAGAAAAAAAAAGTAGTTTGTACAATTATCTACGTCGTGGAGACTGGTTGAGACAACCACGCTGGAACAACCGAACCGAGATAAAAAAAAGTAAGGTTAGCTAATTAGATAGATTTTTCTGTAGAATGTGTAAAAAGGTTATGTAATCCTTCGACATGGAATTTCCTTGTCTCTATGCTAAACCCAATATTGATTCTCTTAGTCTCTTATTTTTACAATCATCTAAGAGATCATGCATTTAGAATCGGTAGCCCAAAATCCTGTAGTTAAGAGCTTATCCATCGACACAAAATATATTCTTTAGTTATTGTCAGATATGTATTAGGAGTGTGTCTCTTATTACTATGCAGGTACCCGGTTGTTTTACAAAACCATCGCGAGTATCTCTAAAGGACTGACCGACTTTGAGTTTCAGTAGCTGGCGAGATAAGATGATTTTTATTATATATGCCTTCAGTTATCGATATATGAGAGAAATATACGCATGCATCATAAACAAGAAATTTGATTACATTATTAAAACTGACACATTAAAGACCAAATGTTACCACCAATCCACACTGCTCACTTCGCATGCAGAAAATAAGAATCAGAAACAGGATCCAGTTACGAAGGTTTCGGAGATGCATGCTAGTTGAATATGGGCATTTCACGGTTGCAACGGAGTTACTAATCGAGCAGCAGGCAGGGTGAACCCTACAAAACCCTACAGAAACTGAAAAAAAGGACAATAGCACTAAACCAAAGTCTCTAATTATATTTCCATACGCCTGACTTTGTCTGGAGGTTAGCTCATTTTTGTTATACTATTATTGAAGTTATTTTGTCCTGACTTTGCAAGGCGATTTTGTTTACCTGTAAAGCGACTCAATTGTTGTCCTTCTCCCTGCCTGCTGCTCTTGACGGTCAAGGGGAACTAACCAAATATTTTATCTAGACCTAAACGATATTTTGATCTAGGATCGTATGTATACATTAATATGTAGAGTTTCGTTTCTTAAGTCAATAATATTTCCACCCTGATTTGTAAGTTTGAAATTCATTCTCGACAATAATGGATTATATACACGCAGGTATACTTGATTTATTGGCTCAGATACAATAAGCCACCTTGAGGATGTTTGAATACTGGAGGAATATAATGTATATCCCTGCTGAGCCTGATTAGACTTAGAGAGGTCGACGTGGTAGCAACTGTAAATTATATCGCATATTAAATTCAGTGCGATGGTGGATGTTATATTCACAATATTAGGTGAAATGTGACGACCTGTTCCATATGGGTTATTATTATATTTGAGAACTGCTGGGAGTGGAATTATTTTTTTCCAGGAATTACATATTCTTTTAAAATGTTCATCAATAACATCACTGATTCTTTTTAGCTCCTCAGAGTCAAATACAAGTATTATAAATGTTGATAATTGTTTATTGTAATTCCAAAATGTTACAGAAGCACTGTCGTAAGCAGATTATCTACTGGACGACGCTGAATTGGATCGTCATCATTAACTATATAGTAACCTGCTCTATGTGCGTCAGGGAATATTCTTTTTCTTTCTCTATTAATAATATCGTTATTTACAAACTCTAGGTCTGAAGCAACCTGATTCAAATGTTGTATGGTTTCTATTATTTGATTTTTTAAATCGTCGTTATAAAAAGTATTGATGCTGGAAAGTAAATTTCGTAGATTTTTAAATACACGTTCATGTTCAGACTTAATTGTACTAGCATATGAATTTATTTCAATAACATCAAGTGCTATTATATCACCTTTTTACCAGCAATTATACGTATAAAGTATGATTGATGCCCATATGTATAGTGTGTGGAGCCATCATCATATATTTGCCATGGGTCAAGTAAACTCGTATCATGTGGATATTTCACTTTTCTATATTCTGGAAGTTGTATAAATTTCCTAACATGTATGATGAAGTCGGATCGCTGTGGTTCTGGTGGAACGTGATAAACTGATTCAACTTCAGGCCATCCTAATACTGATCTAATCGAACTTTGATAAATATCTACAGCATAGTCAGGAGAATGTATTTCAATCACTGACGATAATGTTGGTTCATAAACTGTAATTGCTATTTTCGACTCTTTTCCGGTTAAAGACTTAATTCTGCGCTGGATTTCCTCATTACTTTGCTCTATCTGGTAACTGCCAGTTGGAATACTAACTACTTGCCAATCTTGTGTTCCATCAGACTTTTTTTTAATTTGCGAATACTAAGAATTATTTGGTTGTTGTCCACCAAATGGTTTTGATCTAATATTAGGCCAGCTATAATAAACTCGTAACTGAGCTAATGCTATCTCTTTTACTGGAATTGCAGTTGGAAAGGAAATGCTAAATACAGGATTGGTTGAACTTATCGATATCATAGTAGTTTTTAAAGGAGTTGTGTTAGTGACGATTGCTGTTACAACTCTCTCGACTCAATATCCAAACGATGTCCAGGTGCTGACATTATTGTTATTATTATTATTGTTTAATTCTCCATTTATTTTATTCTGGTTATTGTCACCAGAATCGTTAGTGATTCTAAATGCTTCATCGTAGGTTTTAATTATAATTGTAGACTCCTCATCAGATATTTTATCATCGCTGGGATACGTGGAAATATGCCCAAGTAGTTTAGAGTAGGTTGTTGTTGCTGTATGAAACTTTGTCATATACTCACGCAATTTATCCTTCGTACATGTAGTCATCTTTTTAGCAATAATACTAAGAATGCCTGCTATAGTCGTTGAAGTTGAAACAATAATTGTTATAATTGATGAAGCTGTCATTGTTATGTCGATAATATTAATCCGGATCCAGCAACAATAGCAGAAACTGAGTACACAACTATATCAATGACAACCATACGTCTACGATATCTTTTTAATTTTACTGTGTAATGGTCGATATTTTTTAGTTTGGCCAAACATTCACATGCTTAATTATATCTATGACTTTAAACGTCGATAGATGACGTAGTTATTTTATCCATTGTACTATAACGTTAAGTAATTAATTGAGCTACAAATTCCAAACACCACCAGTAAGCTTGAGGTAAATTTTAACTCAATGATTCCAGTGTAAACGTTCCTTCATTATCTTTACCTTACAACACAGATACAGTTTTTAGAAAAATCACCAGTTGATGGAGATGTAGTGGATATTCTAAAACAACAGACAGTGATCTTCGCAGAATGTTTGATAGTTTTATTTTCTGGTGTCCACGATCCAAACCTAGATCCAACTGTATACACAATATTTCTTACCTGATTGTGAGGAATTTTAATTAGGTTTGTTTTTGAATAATATCCGGAATTCCCCCGATAATATCATTGAGTTTTGTGTTAATATCAGTACGTTTTATATCAAAATTTGGTGGAATTCCAAAAAATTCGTTATTAATTCTGTTTATGTTTCTGCGAAAACTCAAAAACGTATTCACGTGACCGGTAAATTCAGTTTCGATTTTGACTATTTCATTACTGATTGGAATCTGTTTATCATCGACGTATCTTTTTGTAGAAGCATCAAAATCAGATTCTGGTGCTCTTAAATTACTAATACTATTGTGGTTGATATTGAGAAATTCACGCATTATACCACCGTGGCTAATACGTAGTTAGATTCCTGATCGTCAACATATTTTTTGTTGTAGCATCACTATCTGTAGTTGGATATCCAAGATCTGTAATTTTATTTTTGTTCATAATAACATCTCCACTAAATGCACCGCCAGTCGTCCTCACATAATCGTTAACTGACTTACCGGAATCTTGTATTTTACCCTGATCAGTAAAAGTAACGATATTATCAGCAACTGCAGTAGGAATTCGCAGAAGTACGTATGGTTGCTGTATGTTACTCGTTTTTAATCGTCCTCGTTTGTCCTGAAAAACAACGAATTCATTTTGATCCACACTTGCAATATTAAATAAATCATCTATCTCATTTCTGAGCTGATCGAGGGTTACATATTTAGATAAATCACCTTGCTGCTGAGCTTTACCACGAGCAGATCTTCCGTAAATATCTACCATTATATTTTACTGATGTCTATTTAAATGTGACAGCATGGTATCTTCATGCACGACGTTATGAGGTGGCTTTCCTGACGGTGCTAGGGATATAGCATTAAGTACATTAAGTACTTCACGACCACATATTGGTGGATCAGTTAATGTTTGTGTTGGTAGCGTTGAATATCAGTTTCGAGCAGTATTATTAATGACATAATGAAGAAAGTCTTTTGGTGGCGCTACTCCATACGAATCAAAATAAATAATTCCACGTGGATCAATTGCATACGCTACACAGTGGGTACCTGGTCCAGAGTTTTTATCGAGATTAATAATACCTGTTTCAGTACTGCTTGGATGTTTTGGTAACTGATCCCGCATAAAAAACACCTCTAAAGTTTTTATTTTTAGCTTTTTAGCAGCATCCAGTAAATCCAAATTAAACATAGGCGAGATCAGTAAACTGTCCCTGGAAGTCTTAGACCTATTCCGTACCATGATGGCGGGGTCCCTGGTAATCTGAGACCTTTTCCTTTTCTTGATTCCACGTTCGGTTGCTTTCTTTAATGCCATTCCAGCAGCATTTCTAACAGCGCCTAACGCAGCTGCTTTTGCAACAGCAGGGGCTGCAGCGGCTACTAATGCTGGTATTGCTGAGAGAAGGGGAAATATACCACCCGTTTAAAAGGTATCTTAGATAGCGCCTGCAGAAAGACTAAGTTTGACGCCTTTATTTGATTTTTTTGCTTCATTAAATTTTTTGAATTGACGATCGGTCAACGATAATTTATTTCAACCGCTCATCTGTTCTTTTTTCAACGATATTTTTATTCTACAGTTATTGTTTGATGCTGATTGCAGTCTTGTGACCTGACCAGGAGTCAGGGTAACATTAGCGTGATTGTATGACATTTATAATATTCATAAATAATCTAATTACGTGTTACATGTTCTCTACTGGCGCATGAATGACTCTCATTCGTCCACCAACACCTTCGAGTAATATCACTGAGTATAACAGCAATTGCTCTGTAATTAGGAATGACTCCTCGATTTACACGAGCTCGAAAATGTATATCAACAATAGATTGTCTAGTTAAATATAAATGTTCTAGTGAAAAGTAAAAAATCGGATACAGTGTTGAGAAATCTAGTTGTGATATTTGTAAAGCATGTATCAACGTTTTGATCACGTCCCATAAACGACATAAGACGATGATATGCACGTGCTACATGATTTTGATCGAAATTTAACAAAATATCCTCGGATGGTTCTTGATGTCCATGTATCCTTAATGAAACCTCAGAAACACCGAGCTTATCAAATATCATGATACTTTGTGTCTGATTATTTACTCGTGCAATATTTTAAAACGCAATAAATATATGTCGCGGTGCAGAAACACCTTGCTGAGAGGCTATCTGCCATGTAAATAAACCATTAATTGCACTTTGGATAACATCTGTGGTCATCGTTAACCATGAAAACATTGATTTACCACACTGACTCATAAAAGATAGCAACCGATCTTCTTCAGATATCGTTGGTAACATTACTGACATCCAGAGCGGAAGTTTGGTTAGTATAACTGTACCATGAAGTGCCCTTGTTGCACCATCATCAGCTCCTTCAGCGTGCCATAATACCATTATTAACAAAACCAACATCATCATTAGCGGCGTATTCAGTGTTATCTGCTTTTAATATTTCACCTTCGACCTCAATAAATGCTTCAGCGGGTAAGAAATATCTACTTGTATCATGAACCTGTAATTAAATTCGTCCACGCTGATCTGGAATTCGGGCGTCGTAAGAATAATACTGATAATCGCGCAAAGACTCATCTTTAAGAACCGGTGCGTCCATGTCAAATGCAGGATTACTTATACATTTGAACATATTTATTATAATAAATATCATCTAAAACGAAGACCACCTCGAGAAGTGAGACCACTTCCTGCTAAAAGACTAGCGGTTATATTTTTTTTTCCTTTTCCGACTTTGAGGCATCAACTAACTCCGCTGGTTTTTGATTAGCGGCTTGATTTATTATTTTGCTTACACTTGCGGGCATCACCTCAGTGCTAGGTAATTTCACTGGTTGAGGTCGGACTGCTTGAGGTCTGCGTATTAATCGCCGAGAATGCTTTACTAGCAGCATTACCAACAACACCTATACCTTTTTCACGAAAAACATCAATAGCTTTCATACCCAGCTACTTTGCAATTGGTATTGCTTTTGGTGCTATTCTTCTAAATGAACCCTACACAATATAACCTAATCCATCTCCGTAGGTTGCCCAGTAAATCGGTACTCGAGATTTGCCCCTGAGCTTATCAGCATGTTATATAACAAGCTGAAAGTAAGTCATATGGGGATGTGTTGTGATTATGTTTTGTTTTTTATTTTAAGTATATATATATATATATATATATATATATATATATATATATATATATATATATATATATATATATATATATAAAATGAGCAGTAAAAATATTAATGATATTATTTTTGCTATTAAAAAATTAAAGCATGAAGGAATTCAAATATCCGATAAACTTTACCCTAACAAATCATGTATGACTTTGAATTATTACAGAAAAGAAAATTTCAAAATAAGTTTACGTTAAATTCTAAATATAGATTTATAAAGTCGATATATAATTCTATGTTAGAATCCTTAGTTGTTGTAAATGACAAACAGGTAAGATTATTTTCGCCTCTTATTCGTTCAATCGAAAAAAATAAAAGGTGCATTATTTCACGAGTACGAAAGAAAGTAAATGATAGATAATCGTGTGACACAACGAAAAAGGATTATGTTATTTGATTCTGTAATAAATGACAGTGAAACTGAAGACAGTGGTAGTGAAAGCGGATCCCTGACACAGTCAGGAAATATGATGGTTGCTAGGCTTGATCCTTGGTAAGATTGATAAAGTCGAATTATATATTAAAAAAATATTATTATTCTGAATGAAGAGTGCACAGTTATTATACGTATTCAAATATAATACTTTGGTCATACTTTATTGAATATGCAGATTTTCGTTTATGATCAGCTACACATTTAATTGAAGGCGTGCAAATACCAAAATATCTGGCAGCTGCATACATAAAATTAAAAACTATTTTTTTTCACCAATAACTGTGTTAGTAGATATAACTGACTTAGGAATCTTATTTTAAATACCAGTATTTCCACGTCTGGAATTCTGACTCTGTGTAATAACTTGCAAATTCGATAATTCGTTATGCTGCGGAGATCCATCTAAGTGGTCAATAACAAATCCATCTTTAACGACCCCAACATAACATTCGAATATAAACTTATGTGATAGATATATCTAACTTCTACAAACGTTAAGTCTAAAATAACCACCATTATCAATACTACCGACTGGTTTCTTTAGTCTACAGTTCCTGATAATACCATCTCTGGACGCCTCGTAATTCGTATATATTGAACGTCTCACAAATTCCTTTTGCTGCATTTGTATATATTTATTTGTCTAAATCATTGTTTTGAACTCTGGTTAGATAATCATTTTCTGTCTTTATAAGTGGTTTATCTGTCGATGTATCTTTTTTTGTCATAATAGCGCTTAAGGTCCCTATATTTTTTACCACCACAATCTGCACATATTTTTGTTTTCCCCCTAACTTTTATATCACATTGAATGCAGGGCTTTGGTCCAGTACTTCCATGTCTAATACTTTGCATATGGTAACTACAGTATTTGTTTTTGCTTACCCATGGTTTATCACAATGAGAAATATGTCCAATTTTCAACCAAATACACTTATTTTCTGTTTGAATCATTATATATATATATATATATATATATATATATATATATATATATATATATATATATATATATATATATATATATATATATATATATATACTAAATTTCAATTTGAATATTTATCTTAATTATAATGATGGAGGAATTATCAGCAATTGAACCATCTGCTACTAGATATGATCTCGACAGACTACCAGAATATAAATTTAGTGTTTAGATGAGAGATCTAGCTTTAACAAATGTAGATATAACCAAACGTATCCGTGAGGCTAAGAAGGAATTTCTTGAAGACGGTGCTATTGATGTGTGGTCAACTTTATGATGACAAGATTACATTATTAAGATTGCTAATAATATACATAAATGCAGAGACGAGCACGATGAAAAACGTGCAAAAGATCTCGGTAGAAAGATAATCGGTAAGTTTACTCAGGGTAGCTCATGCGGTTATAAACGACACTGTACAAGATTGATAATGGACAATACTGAGTTAGATTTTATAATCGCTGATGCAACCGAGAGAAACACATTGATAAGCCGAAATAATGCTCATTTATCGTATGGGACCAAACTAGGTACTATTGTGAACTATCTTGATGGCGACTCACCGCAGTTTACTCATTTAAGATCTTCAATGTTAGCCTATGTTTCTTTAAATCTACTGTCGATGATAAATAGATTTTCTCGTCAAGCTGTTAAAGTCGCTACGGATTCATTTTATATAAAAAATATAAGGCTTTATTAAATCCGCTACTCGGTAATGGTGAGTGGGGAATATGGGGGATAAAGCAAGAAAATATACTCAGTTTTTCTGAATTTGCTTTATTTGAAATTAAGGAAATATATTACAGAAATAATAATCAAATATTAGAATCATTTGCACCATCTGTGTACGATCCTGTGGCTAGACATAAGACTGTTTATCTTAATGGGTGTGGAGGATCAAGTAAAACAACTCATGTCATTAAATTATTTATGAACAACAATTCAGATATGATCGTTTTTACGCCTACATATAAACTCGCCAGAGAGATAAAAGAACGAGAGGTAAAAAATTTGTACGTATCATAGTTTTTTAGATGATGTGGAGATACATGGTCTCCTGAGCGAATAAAGGAAAAATATATACCTAAGTATATTATATTGGACGAGATAGACACGGTGTCGTTAGAAACACTAAAAACATTCATTGAATAGTTATTAACAAAAAACACGGCTGTGATTATGTGTGGTGATCATGGTCAACCACTGCCTTTTGTTGGACAGTCTCCACATGAATGGCTAAAGGATAATGTAGATTATTACGAAGAAATACATGATGATCATAGAGCTATTGATGAACCGCTGAAAGAACTTAAAAGATTAATCAGACTACAACCAGATAAAATACAATGTGAGATAATGCGTGAGATAATTCCAGAAACTACCATGAATGATTTTTTGACTTTTTGGAGACCTACTGATTTGATAGTCGCAAGTAGAAAGATAGTTCGTGATGAATTGCAGAAGAAATTATTTACGTTACATAAAGAAAAATTTTCACATCTATCTGTATCATTAGGTTATCGTCCATCAGATACTCGACGACAGAATATTGAGGTTAAAATTCCTGGTGGCGGAGTACAAAATCTAGTATTGAATGACATTATTTTGGTAACGAATAATACAGTTGAAGGGGCAATGAATATGAATAAATCACCGTAGACGTTAGGATACGCTATGACGATTCATATGTCGCAGGGATTAACTATCTCTGATACAAATATCTGGCTTGTAGATGACCGAATCGAGTGGTCAAACTTAGTCTATCTTGCAGTATCTCACGTCAGACGAATAGCTCAACTACACAGGGTTATTATAGATTACGTAATAACTGAAGAAATTACTAATGACGATGTTGTAATAAAGAAAACAATCAGCGTCTTATAAACAATGTGACAAAAAAATAAACGTAACTTTGATATTGATACTGAATTTATTATAAACTAAAACAACTACAGAATAATCACTGTGCAAGTTGTAACACAATAATGTTATGGCAATATTCGATTAATAATCCAAGAGACTTTACCGTAGACAGAATAATAGTGATCTTGGTCACACACGTGAAAATGTGATGCTGACCTGTCTTGAATGTAATCGACGCAGAGGTGCTAATTTACATACGTAAATGCGGTGGTAATTGTGTATCTGTATGAATTACTTGCAACTGTTCAAGCACAAATCCACGCTGAGAGGCAGTAGAATCTAGTCTGTATATAGCAGGTCTTCCAGTGGATCTAACCAAGCTAGAACTTGTATGTGTGGTCACACTCCAAATAGGGTCAGTAGCTCGTCTTTTGCCACCCTCTAACTCCCTTGGTTCGTATAAATATCTCACAATCACATTGCCTATTACTGGCTGTTGACCTCGTTGGCGGTATTCATCGCTACGTGGTATATATTTTTTGTTATTGCATTAGAAGGTTTCATTGAATTTACACGAGTAATTTCATTAATTAATGCAGATATCACACTCGGTAACCTTGCAACCCATTCATGAGATCGCTCACCGGACTTAAAGTCAGCAGATATTTCCTTCGCATATTGATATCCAAATAACCGCTCAGCAAGTGTTCGATTAAATCGTTCATCGATTGCTTGATCACGATGAATTTCAGTAAGCCCTTGTCTGATTATAACGTTATGCTTTTTCATCAAAGTTAATACTGCACCAAACAATTCTTTACCAGGATAAACTTGTAATAACTGTGGCCATCGTAGACCGCCACGTTGATAAATTCGCTCAAACACCAGTTACAACTTCAGATGCCGTTTTTGTTGATAATGGTTCAGCTTCTTTATATCTACTTGCAATAGCAACAACAGTCAATGCGTATTTGTACGTGCGTGACTTTCGTCCACGTGTTTTAATAGTATCGTGTGGTACAAACAAAATATCTGCTTGATGAACTTCGTTAGGAACACTGACATCAAAATGTGCATATTGAATTTTTTTGGTGGTGGTAAATAAATTTGCCATATTACCTGTCGTGCTAACCAATTTGCAGCAACAGAGTGTGAAACTTTTTCTGCTTCAGCAAGTTTAGTGATTGCTGTTTTACCTCTCCAATACCCTCTATGACTATAATAAATAGATTCCATTATAATAATTATACAATTAATTACCAGACCCTAGCATTATCTTACCTTTCATAGCGGATTTTATTAGAAATTTGGCGAGTTTCTCTCTAAAAGATTTATTATGTATAGAATTTAATGCATGAATCAATTTTACATCTGCAAGATGCCGCTGCTGCAAATCTTTACTTTTATAAGCAACGTCGTGAATATGACATGCTTGCTCAATTTTATTTACTGGATACTCGCCTGGTCTTGTTTGAACTTGATCATCAAGTCGGATATCAAGTCTAGTTCCAGGACCACAATAATTATATCCGGGAAGGTGTTCCTCGCCAATATACTTAGCCCACGGTAATCCAGGTAATTTCCCTAAAGAAGCAGCAATATCCCTCCACCTGTCTTTGTTGTCCCTGAGATAAATTTATATTTTTGTGTACCACATTTAACACATTTACCTGTTAATACACGTCGTTTATTTTTCGTTATTATTGCTTTTAATCCAGTGGTGGGTGTAGATGATCTAAATCGAACACAATATAGACTCATATTATTAATAATATGGATACAATAATTGATTTTTCGGCGACACGAAAACAGGAACCAGTAAAGCACCATCCAGCATTACCAAATTCGATAAGAATGATTATATTAGGTCCATCTGGATCAGATAAAACACAATTATTATTAAATTTAATAATGAGGTGGTTGAGATTGAACAAACCATACTTAATAGCACCGTCTATAGATGATCAGCATTGTTGCGAAGTACTTAAGGATTTTATCGAAAAAGCAAATTCAGTTAATAAAGACGGTGACGATATTATTGTCTTTATCACAGATATAGATGAAGCCCCATCTGTAGATGACTTAGATGGATTCATTAATAATCTCGTAGTATATGATGATATGATCTTGGACAAACAATCTAATCCAGTTAGAATATTTTCTCGAGGTAGACATAAGAACATAAGAACACAGACGTGATTTATGTTACTCAGAGATACACACAAATACCTAAGGTGATTAGAGATAACTGTAATACTTTAGTTGTGTTTAATGGAGTAGATAATTATACTCTACATAATATTTATTATACTTGGTGTTCAGAGCACATGGATATGAATAAATTTAAAGATTTTTTTTCTAAAGCACAATCTGTTCCGTTCGGATTTATAACGATAAATTTACATGATCCTAGATCAAGATATCGTGTAGGTTTAGATAAAATATTTGGTTAGTTCCCCTTGACCGTCAGGAGCAGCAGGCAGGGTGAAGGACAACAATTGAGTCGCTTTACAGGTAAACAAAATCGCCTTACAAAGTCTGGACAAAAAAACTTCGATAATAGTATAACAAAAATGAGCTAACCTCCTGACAAAGTCAGGCGTATGGAAATATAATTAGAGACTTTGGTTTAGTGCTATTGACCTTTTTTTAGCCTCTGTAGGAACCTTTATTTTTCGTTAAGAATTCGAGCAAAATTTTGTAGGGTTCACTCTGTTTGCTGCTGATCGTAGAGCTTAAAATTACCTACCTTATCTCCAATGCGCATTCCACACAAAAAATTTCAAGTTCCGGATAGTTCAGGATCTTAGCTGTACTACATATCATTATGGGTAAACGAGTGAATAAATTATATCTGTCTAACATATTTTGTTCATACTAGGAGAATAATTATAGACATAACATCAGACAATTAGATTCGGTGTCCATACTTTCATTGTATCTAATAATTAAATAAAATTTACTGTCCATACTTAAATGATATCAAACTGTTCATATTTATATTATAACAGATTATATATATATATATATATATATATATATATATATATATATATATATATATATATATATATATATATATATATATATATATATATTCATAATCCATAGTTTCAGTTACATTTGAAGAAAAACATTTAATTTTGCTCTCCGATTTTAAACATTTATTGCACATTTTTGGCTGCATAACTTTAACGAAATTCATCTCAATAATTTGCATTTTTCATACGTTGATATGTCCTTATTTCAGAGTTATTTTTTTCAAGGTTAATAGTTCGTTTAAAACACTAGTTAAGAAAGCTATAACACGAGTTCGATACGTCAGTTGATCTGTAATGCTGAATAATTTAGACCAGATTTTTTTTTATAAAAAAAGGGAACACAGTATATTAATGTATTCTGAGGAACCTAATAAAGCAATAATTTCTTTAGCTACTATAAAGATAAAGGAAAGTAATTAATGCAGATTGAATGTTTATTCATATTTGGGTGTAAATATCGTACAATATTCAGATTAATTAACATCCCCAATTACGTTTTATTCATATTCTTTTTGTTGGTGGTGGGAGCAAGGGTTCTCACATCTTTAAACAATCAAAGAAGTATTTCCTGATGCACATATTTTTTTCTTGTTTTGTCCAGTCAAATATAGCCATGCATTCATTCAACCTAATATATAGTTATTTTCATTCTCGCTGGTTTTCTCAGAACTTAAAACATCAAGCATGGGACGGAGAATGCAATAACTTTCAGCATGATTTTTCTTTGCCTATGCTGACACGTTGTAATAACTCAAATTTTCTGGGGTCTTTAGACAACATTTATGATTGCCACCAACAAATTCATCTGAAACAGCTTTCTTAAATTTACTTTAGTTATATTTGACTTTCCATGCATCAAATATGTATGTTTAAAAGATCCAATTATTTCGCAGATTACATACTATTACTTTGGTTCGTCTTTTAAATCAATATTGATCCACGTGACTGAATATAAATTGAAGACGAGATTATTTAAAAGAGACTGTTTGTAAGAACATGATCTTTTGGATAGTCACAAATATTCATTTTTTTTTGTCTTTATCTATCAGTCACTCTTTCTATCTTAGAACCATTATATGCTCGTTTTTAACAAGTAGAATGATTATGTAATATACGTATGCGAACACCTTCATTCAAGCATATACATACATATACATACCCATGCACCAGATAAAATGAGACAGACAGACAGACGTATAGACAGACAGGCAGATAGGAAAGAGCCACAAATGTCATATACATACATAGTGTATATAATATAACTATTTCTCCTATCTGTTCAACTGTTGATGACATTTGTTCATTTTGAAAAAAAATATATCATTCCTAGATGAAACTCAAGTTATAAAATGAATAATATACATAATATAATGAACATTAATAGAAATGAAAAAGTCTAAATCGATTATATATATATATATATATATATATATATATATATATATATATATATATATATATATATATATATATATATATATATATATATATATATACTTGCTGCATTTTATTATTGTTTTTATTTCTTTTTTTAATTTAATCATGGTAATAAAACTTTACATATACGATGTTAACTGGCCGAGTTTCTTTGGCTGAAATGGAGATGCAATTTTGTTTGTAGAGAAAATTAAATAGCATTCACAGTGATCATTCAGGGATTTAAGCTAATTGGTAGCAATTTTATTTATTTATTTTAAAACTATTTTACTGTTGGGAGTTTACGGAATCGTGGTATTTTTCGCGCAACATAATCACTTCACACCTAGAATATGTAAGTTAGAATTTTTTCTCGTTTTCTCGTCGTCGTTCAACCTCCATTAACTGCAATGATTAAAGCTGTAATAATAATATTTTCATTATTCTTCAAGCGAGATAAATTGCAGTAAAAATCACTTTAAGCGGCGACACACTTTCGCACAATCCAATAATACAAACTAGAGCATGATGTGGTAATGGAAAGATAATGATGTTATGAAATTGGCAGAGAACATTTATTTGAAAGCTGCGTAAGTTACTGAAAAAAATAAATGATGAAAAAAAAAACAATCGATCAAATATTAATAGAATTTCTTTTTAAGATAGTGATAAATCCATCTTACTTGCAAAATGTGAGCAGTCTGTCACGATTTCTTGATCTACATCTGCCATCTTTATTGACTAAACCATTTGGACGCGAGTTGCAACGAGAAGTCCTCTGGTGTTTTCAAGGGGAGATAATAACCGTGACATGGTCTATTGTACTCAGTGAATTTCTTCTTCTGGCTTAAACCTCGGTATTGTTTGTCAAGTTTGAATATGTGTGTGTATGTGTGTGTTAGTGTGCGTGTGCGTGTGTGTTGTACAAATATACGTGTTTAAAGAAAAATCCTGTTTTATCAATATAAATGTTGGAGTATTGAAGAGCAAAGACAATTTTATTTGACAGTTTTTCAAAAAGAAGTGTTTGTAACTGTACAAGATAGTCCGAACTCCTTAGATTTACTTTCCAACCGGGTGGACGTTCCCACCATGTCCGTGTCCATCAGGGTGTACCTAATAATAATAATAATAATAATAATAATAATAATAATAATAATAATAATAATAATAATAATAATAATAATAATAATAATAATTATTATTATTATTATTATTATTATTATTATTATTATTATTATTATTATTATCATCATCATCATCATCATCATTAATAATAATAATAATAATAATAATAATAATAATAATAATAATAATAATAATAATAGTAGTATTATGAGGATTATTAGTATTATTAGTATTATTATTATTATTATTATTATTCCAATTTTTATGAAGAAAAAGAAAATGAGATGAAGGATAACGATGATGATAGCAAAGTGATGGCATCCATGGCCTAGCAAGAAATTTTGTCCCCCTTTCCCTGAAAATAAGAGAAAAAAACCTCAGTCTAAAGAATTCTATGTTGATTGGAATTTGGGGCCTCCATTCAACCTGCTTCGTACGATCTTCATTGTTTTTGAAATGCACATTTTAGACATGACTAACTTTAATATTTAAAGAATGTACTACTGGAATAACATATCTTAATCATTTAGGTGAGCGACACCTTCGTAATTCAATAACGAATCCTACATATCAATTATAAAAAATAAAACAACGATACCAATTTTAAATACTAATATATCTAGATAATTCAAACGTTTAATATAAAAGCTCCGTTTTCATAAAGCAGCTGTTATGTGCATTTACATTGTATTGTATGTTGTCTTTTCGCAATGATTATGTGTCATTATATTTGTATTTTGTAACTGACTTTTCTCTAGAATCAAGTTAATGGTGCTAATATTTTTCTGTGATTATAAATTAAACATTTATATAATTAGTAATGGAGATAAACATGTTAATTTCAATTTGAATGTAAGATATTAGTTTTTCAATAGGAAATTTCTAATCTTTTTGACAACTTTCGATATTTTTGAGAGAAGCTGGCCAACATACTGGCTCCATTATTGTGTAGTAGCTTTTTATGTTAATGTTGTTTATTTTGACAATTTATTTACTACCTTAATATTCGAAACGATATCGTTCCTATGGTTTTGCTGGAAAGTGTTCAATTACGACAAGTTAAACCTATCATATACAGTAACACGTTAAAGAACGACAGGGTAAAGAGTTTTTATTTAAACAAGCTATGTACACCTACCGTGTGCAGGAAGACGTTAAATTCCGACAGGGTAACATGATTATCATCTGCAAAGAAAGAAAAGATTTGTTTTAAAAGAAGAATGGGTGGATGGTTGAAGCGATCGAAGGGTACATACATACATACATACATACATACATACATACATACATACATACATACATACATACATACATACATACATACATACATACATACATACATACATACATACATACATGTCTACGTACGTACGCACATAAATACGGACAGAGAGACATATATAGAAATACTGACGATTCTGATCCATCTGTGGCAGGTGAGATAATATGTCGGTCATCGTCAAGAAATTATCGTGATCTGTGTCCAAATTGTGGAAGAAGGCATTGGTGGTATCTGGGTGGTCATGGTAAGTCTTCACCCAATGGTGCACAAATTCTTCATGAGAAACGTTCGTGTCATCTGAAAAATATTTACCAATATAATAATGAAGTTTTTTTTTTTACAATAAATCTATGTCCATAAGGATGTTGTTATTCTTATTTCTATCTAAATAAATAATGACAGAATGACAATTTATTGATTTGCGGTTCATCAATCCATACATACATACATACATACATACATACATACATACATACATACATACATACATACATACATACATACATACATACATACATACATACATACATACATACATCGATGCATGCATACATACATACATACATACATACATACATACATACATACATACATACATACATACATACATACATACATACATACATACATACATACATACATACATACATACATACATACATACATACATACATATCAGCCTTAGTAATGAGAAAATTCGACATTTTTTAATTGTGGATAGGATTCATGCAGTGTGACCGATTTATTTTGATTATTGCCATTCTGTATTCTTGACCTTCCATTACAGTTAGACAATTAACCATAAATAATACACCTGCCAAATTCCTATCCATTTATTAAAGTTATATTCCTGTACTATTGTCCATTTACAACATAACTAAAGAGCTAGAAACTATAACGATTTACCTTTATCTTTCTTCGGTATATTCTATACACAAGATACGTATTACCTTTCCTAACATATATTCTTCACATAAGGAATCCGTTATTTTTTCTTGCACATATTCTTTACACACGTACGCATTATTTTTTTTACATGTATGTATGTATGTATGTATGTATGTATGTATGTATGTATGTATGTATGTATGTATGTATGTATGTATGTATGTATGTATGTATGTATGTATGTATGTATGTATGTATGTATGTATGTATGTATGTATGTGTATGTTTGTGTATGAAACTGAGCTTAACCAAAATAATGACCAATAAATTTAAATATCATTTTCTGTTGTCGGGATAGACAGGCTCTTTCAAGATCGCTGAATAAATTAGAGAAAAAACTCTTAAATACCTTCCCATCTTTGCAAACTTTAGGATGTAGTACAT
The DNA here is from genome assembly GCA_016746295.1 of Potamilus streckersoni. Lineage (NCBI taxonomy): Eukaryota > Metazoa > Mollusca > Bivalvia > Unionida > Unionidae > Potamilus > Potamilus streckersoni. Next base: position 762,172 of record JAEAOA010001810.1, read on the forward strand.
AACAATTTATGATCTTCGATTTTTTTATAAGCAAATTTCTACTGGTAAAAATTTTACATTTAATTTCACATTTTTCCGATGAGATTGGTAGAATTACTTTGTTGTTCATGCTGTTGTTTGTTTGTTTTCAACTGCACATTCAGTACTTTATTGGCTATGTCATGAGAAGGAAATGACGATATGTGCCATGCCCAAGCATTGAAACAGCCGATGACTGCTGGTCTGGGCGGGTTACACTTTTGCACTATAAAGTCTGACCCTCTACCAGCTGAGCTATCGCGGCTTCCTGATAGAAGTACGTTGTTATTTGTTTTCGTTGTTTCTTGTTTAGTACCGTTTCTCAGCGCACGACAGGCTATACATGGCGGCTAGTTTAACTGCTAGAGGAAGAACTCGTAAAAAAAGCATGCACGTTATTTTTTCCCCTTTTCAGTCAGTCGTCAAGGCTCGTTTGATTTGTTTTCACCTCCATTGCTACGACAAAATTGATATATAATGACGATTCATTTCCATTTTCTTAGATTATTATTCTCCAACTTCAATACCTGCGACCAACTACAACCTGATACGTCGACCCTGCAACATATCGTCAGTGATCTACACCTTACTAACTCATCAATCAGTACTGTGAAGCATATTTCACAAGCGGTCGACGGCAGAAAGGGGATGCAAAATTCTGAAGAATATGTCACTTAGTTCAAAGCCCATATTGTCACTACAGCACATATTATAGTGTAGTTGATAAGTTATGATGACTTTTCGGGGGGAGGGGTCCCATGTATTTCAAGACTTATTCTAAAGATTTCGTTTTTCAAGGGGTCGCTCCACAAAGTGACAGGTGAAAGGCTAAAGTTATTTGCATTTGCAACATCTTCAGTAGACAGAATGTTGGCCTACGTCCATACTACTCTCATGTGTTTTAGCTGAAAGCTTTTCACGTGTTGTAGTTGTGGAAATTGTGAACGATCAAAGCACACATCTGATCAAAATGGATGTTACCATGTTCTCAAAAATTCAGCCTGATCTAGTAAAAAAAAACAACTAAATTTAGCTGGTATTCAAGTTGAGAAAATACCAACTTCTGAATGTGAAATGAATAAATTACAAACTATATAAAAGTTAAACGTTATGGACTCGTTCTTTTTAATACAAGTTACAAATGATGTCCAGGAAGTGAAAATGACCTAGCGGATCACGCAGTCTTTTTTAAAAAATAGATTCACATCTAAATCAAGTCCAAGTCCACAAACCAAATTATACCCATAAAGCAAATGCCAAAATAAAGGAAATTAACAGGTCTTTTAAAATATATAGAAGGTCTTATTAGAATAGCCAGGAGAACTAACGGGGAAAACCTGGGAAATTCTTTGTCTTGAAAAATTAAAACCCTATGCAAAGTACGAAACTGTAGAGCGCTATTCAACATCTGTTGTTTGCTAATTTCTTTTTTTTAAAAAAAGATCACTTGTAACCGATGAATGCCAAAGTCCAATTAAAAAGATGTGAATTATCTGTAACGAAACGAATATGTCAAATAAGATTGGGTCAGATGCGATTAGACGTGAAAGAAAATTAAACCTTAAATCAACATCCCGCATTCTTCGGTTATCATCGTTCTTGAACAAAAGAAATGGTGGTTTACCTATCTTGATATACCAAATCACTGCTTGTGACTGGATATTCATCTGTAAGAAAAAGGGAATAAGGGTATTATAGTACGACTAAGAGAATGAAACTCCAATCTGTGCAGTAGTGACAATACGAGATGCCAGTCTCCTCTCACGCTCTGGTACTTCCCTTCCTACAGTTCGGAATCAACGTCTTGTACTGTAGGACGCATGACGGCATTTTTGCTGGACCAAGGGCCGCGTCCTCTTTGTTATATTTCATCATACCTTGTGTTGCCAATCCTTTTGCTGGTCACATGATATGGCTTGGCGGGCCGCATGTTTGAAACCCCTGATTTACACCATACCGATTGGTAATCTCGCTTGCGTTACCGATTCCGGGGTGTTTCAAGATGAAATGCAATACATATTAGATAAAAGCAGTACACGCATTCATTATTAAACGTTTTGAACTTATTTATTTCCATAGACGTACTGTTTATGTCCCATTTTGTGAACAGCTCCTGAATAAGTTCTGCTTGGGATATCTGTCCGTCACCGTTAGAATCCAAGTCGTGAAGCACGAGTGCGGCCACCTGGTCAACCGTGTAACCATGTGGATTCGCCCTGTTAGGGAAGAAAGCAAAATTCGTTTCTCACATTATTCAATCACAACAGCTACAAAAATAAATTATAGCTACAAAATTTGGAGATGTATTTTTATGACAAAATTACGTATGAGACGACTATTATGAGAGATACTTCAATTTTGCAGTGTTTAGTGCATTTAATAATCTTGTATTTTATAATACAGTTAATTCTAGTATTAAGACATCGTTAATGAGGAGGCTGCGATGCAGTAACTGTCAGTAATGATGATAAATTGCATATTTGGTGAATTGCATATATGCTTTATTGGCAAAGATAAATCTCCATAGTTGGTATTTATTATAATGTATGTATGTATGTATGTATGTATGTATGTATGTATGTATGTATGTATGTATGTATGTATGTATGTATGTATGTATGTATGTATGTATGTATGTATGTATGTATGTATGTATGTATGTATGTGTGTGTGTGTGAGTGTGTGTATGTATGTATGTATGTATGTATGTATGTATGTATGTATGTATGTATGTATGTATGTATGTATGTATGTATGTATGTATGTATGTATGTATGTGTATTCATGCATGTATGTATGTATGTATGTATGTATGTATGTATGTATGTATGTATGTATGTATGTATGTATGTATGTATGTATGTATGTATGTATGTATGTATGTATGTATGTATGTATGTATGTGTGTGTGTGTGTGTGTGTGTGTGTATGTATGTATGTATGTATGTATGTATGTATGTATGTATGTATGTATGTATGTATATATGTATGTATGTATGTATGTATGTATGTATGTATGTATGTATGTATGTATGTATGTGTGTGTGTATTCATTCATGTATGTATGTATGTATGTATGTATGTATGTATGTATGTATGTATGTATGTATGTATGTATGTATGTATGTATGTATGTATGTATGTATGTACTATGAAATGCATCAAAGTTAAGGAAAACCACTCGTCCTCTACCGGGAAAGAGCCTTGGAGTCAGTCAAATTTTACTAGGTATCGTCCTTGGAGCGAGTAGATGCAGTTTGGAACCGAGATAATACATCTGCGTGCATTTTCTAACCTTAGCAAGAATCGTAGTTTAATCTTGCTCAACATATGTCGGGCATCATTTACACACACACACACGCACGCACACACACTACTGATGTTTGTCATGCATGCAGTCAGTTTGCAGATCGTTATTTTCAGATTAGCAGAGAAAGAATGCCATTAATTATTTTTTCTGATTGTACTTCTTTAAATAGGGATATTGGGGTAAAATTCGGTTTATTTGATTTATTTTATATTCAATTTAAAATACATGAATCGAAAATATCCTTTCAGCATTTTGATTAAATACCAGTATTATTCATTGATTTAATATCTGAAATCAAATATGTGAAATAAAATAATTTAAAGTACTGAACTTCAAGCTGACAACTATATCAAATTTGTCTGAAGCAGGATAAAAATAATATTGTTTCCACTTTTTTAATATAAATTTGCACCTTTGGTAACAAAAGTTTTCAGGTATTTTCAAAATCTTTTTTAAACATTTTTAATCACCTTGAATCCGAAATTGTGAGGTAAAAGACGGTCATACCTACAAGCAAAAAGGTACAAATCCCCGCACAAATAGCTAACATTTATAACAAATATGTCAACAGCACATTTTCATCATGGTGTTTTAACTAAGCTGTTAGAAATAATTTTGAAATAGTGGTATGTTAATTGAACAGTTATATTTTTATACCTTCTTTTTTAATATAATAAGACTTTGCTCATAACCCGGTTCTTGAAGTCACTGGAAAATTGTGCCGTGCGACAACAGAATTGCTCTAAACAGTTTTTTTTAAAAAAAAAATTACAAATATACACTTGGCTTAAAATACATTTTTTTAACATTCTTAAAGACAGTGAATTTTCGTTTTACTCTATTTACTTGCTGTCCAAACACTCTTCAGTCATATTCGCATTGATCCGGTAATTTTAGCTCTAAATAGATTGTAATAAAATTAGTACAAGTGACAAAGCGACTAGGGTAGAATCGGATTAAACTTCATGTTCGATTATCGCGTAACTGATCAATGATGGAGTAAACATCGATTAATTATCCCACCTTGAGAGCATTTTTTTTTTCCCATCATAAATCTCTTAATATTCTAAGTCACAGTAATGGGACAAATTTTTTTAAAGAAATCCCAATCGAACAAATGGTCATTTTTTTTTGTTGTTGTTGAAATTTACCTAATCTCAAACAAATAGTTATTCTGAACAGCACTTAAAACAACTAATGATTTTTCAACATTTGAGAATTACGAGTGAGAAAATTCACACATACCCCAACGAGACGGTAAATACAGAGGCAAGGAGGATTATGGTAAACATCTGAAAGCTGATTTTTCGTCCAAAGTCTGGAGTTCTCTGGAAGATAATAAGGTCAATGAATACTCACTATTTGTCTATTGCAAAAGATCTAAGAACTTGGAAAAGAAATATCAACGATTCAGATATCTGAATGCAGTCTTTGTATACATATTAGTACATCGTCATTCAATCCAATATCCCAAACGGATTGTGCAGATACATTTCCAATTAACGGATATAAATGTTAGTACAATACACGTCAATGTATCATCATCTATAATGTACAATATAGCAAGATACGAAAATAATATGTATGCCTATGAAATGGAATTAAAATAAAATAAGAATATTGAGTCACCAAATACATCCACAGGGAGAAATATATATTTCCTTTAATAAAATGAGGACCTATACCTAAGCATAAATGCTATATAAATGTAAGCAACTAGTTAATTAAATTATTCAATATTGGATCTTTATCGAATACATAATCAAGTGCAAAATGATATACATCCTCAAGGACGTTTCTAACTCAACAAAGTCTACCATGAATTGGTTGATCCGGTCTTACCCATCTACCTGAATAAACTTCCAGTCTGTTGAAAGAGACCCTTAATAAAGAAATTGCATTTCTATATTTTTTTTTAAAAAAGCGATTATGTCAAAGAAAACCTAGTGTTCCAAAGTTTTCAATATTTTCTTAAAATAATGCTGGACTACCGTTCTTAAGCCATCCAGTTCTAGATCAAATTGGCCGATAGCGCTAAAGTTAGAAGTTATTTAAAAAATGCAGACTCTTTGATTAACCCCAACTTTTACAGAATCCTAATGTTGACAATGCATTTTAACTCAATGTGCCACATTATTTTATCTCATATATATATATATATATATATATATATATATATATATATATATATATATATATATATATATATATATATATATATATATATATATATATATATATATATAATTTAGCCTGACTTGAAGGGCTTTCTGTAAAGATGTGATTCGCGTATAAAGAATGAAAAAGTGTAATCTGCCAATATCGATACCATCAATGTTATGATAAACTCTTCTTGCAAATCCTTTCCAAACATTGAAAAAAGAAATGGTGATAAATATTCACCTTGCCGGATACAAATATTTTAAGATAATTCACCAATTAACATCTTGAATTTAATTTAACATCCTGATTTATGTTGCTGTAAATTGATTTGATTATATCTATAATATTAAAAATTTTAAGAAAGCTTAAACCATACGTTAAACCTTACTATCCTTTGGTGAAATAAAAAAAATCACAAAAATAATTTTAATCTTGATTAATAATATGTAGGATAAGGCGTAGTAAAATAAATTTTGGCATCTGTTTTATACTTTTTGTGTGCAAAAATCTTTGTGTGCTTTAATAAAGACAGGATTATTCTAGATTATTCAACTCGAATATTAAATTTACGTTTGAATATTTTATTATTATTATTATTATTATTATTATTATTATTATTATTATTATTATTATTATTATTATTTGTTTGCAGGATTTGTATTAGAATATTGGTCACATGCTGCTTAAAACTTTGATCCCGATGTTGTTAGGCACCATCGTATTTAAGATTATTTGTCAGAAAAGTATTGGATCCTATCAGCTTAATCGAAGTTACTAATCGAAAACAAGTTGAAATAGGTATGTAGATAGACAGACAGACAGGCAGATAGATAGATAGATAGATAGATAGATAGATAGATAGATAGATAGATAGATAGATAGATAGATAGATAGATAGATAGATAGATAGATAGATAAGAAGAACTCCAAGTTCCATTTTATGCTGGTCTAAACTTCACCGACTAAAAAATTCTGACCTATTTCGATTATGGAGATCCAGTATAAAATCGGTACCAATATGATGACGCTAATATTCCTTTACATTTTTAAATTGTATTAAATTATCTTTGTAATAAATAATGAATTTAAAGAAGAATACATTTTGATTGATAACAAAGACATTATATTTTTGTTTAAAGGGTTGGTTGTAAAGAGCAATATAACGAGTCTAAGACAGGTCTATTAATATTAATCATCAAATTATTAAAAACAAATATGCAAGTTTTTGGAAGGTCATTTTTTCTTGTATGGATGATTAGTATTTCAATTTTAAAAAAAGAAGTTGAGAGATAATTTTTATATTTATTTATTTAAAAAGAAAAAATCTTTGTGTTTAGTGGTGAATATATGCTTACAAAGCTTTGATTTGAAAAAGATTTTCAAGTTCAGCATTTTTTTTTGTTGTAACTCCATGCCATTTATACGAGACATTCACTGAACTTTATCATTGTCCTTGTTTGCTTAATATGTTTTTAAACCAAATCCCATTTGGTTTTAATTAATCGTTAATCAAATTATTTAATTAAATAAGTCATCGTTCAATAGTTTAACATTATAATTCATTCTCTCTCTCTCTCTCTCTCTCTCTCTCTCTCTCTCTCTCTCTCTCTCTCTCTCTCTCTCTCTCTCTCTCTCTCTCTCTCTCTCTCTCTCTTCAGGTACTTACCGCATGCAGTATATGAGAAATCTACCTACATACAGAATATTCACAATTATATAATATGCAGACTAGTCTGGGGCTCTGTATGGAGGGAATAATCTATATGATGAATGCACTGATCTGATATTCACTGGTATGGGATATAATCAAGTAAACAATTACTAAGTCAGTCTGTTGACCAAATGGCCCACAAGACCAACTATATATCCAATAATAATGTGCTAAATTGCTATTACCAAAAAATGAAGTTTAGATATGAATTAGCTAGTTTTATAAGAGGCAATTAAAAAGATTTTGTAACTAAGTTTCAGTCCATTATAAGTCTATAAGACCACTAGACGAGATGCAATTATTTTTAAAACTTGCAAACAAAAGTGCCACCGATATTGCTTCATACATCGTGCACAAACTCCATTGTATCCCCTACAAGACAAATGTGGAAATGCTGGTGTTACCCTTGTCAATTTATTTGATCGCAATAAGTTGTTCATTTGATGATCAAATCAACCTAAAAAGCATAGTTTACAGTGGAAACAATGTATGCTTTACTGATTAAATTTTGGGCTGAAGATAACTTTCTTGTGCACTGGCTGTCGTAGGTTATGTTAATGTGTACGTGCGTGTCAATGAGTACAAAAACCACCTGTCGATGTAGGGTCACTATAGTCACTTAATTCAATTCTGTGTTTGGAATGGGGATTATAAAAAAAATAGAGTTGGAGCATATGTAGTATATTCGCATTTCCAAATAACCTTGTCCATATATGTGTGGTATATTCGCATTTCCGAATAACGTTGTCCATATATGTGTGGTATATTCGCATTTCCGAATAACATTGTCCATATATGTGTGGTATATTCGCATTTCCGAATATCATTATCCTATTTCTTATCATTGATTGCTAATTTTGGAAAGGAAAACAAAGCATAAAGAAATTACGAATAAACAATTTGACATCCTAAAGAACTTGTTAACGCTCTAGATATTTATAAAGCACGTGATTTTCTTAGATGGATTTGAAAATTTAAATTAGTTTTCATGACTTAACATTAAAAATAGGTTTTGTTCTCTGGCAAATTCATTTAAATTTCATTCGGCAATTCTTATAAATTTGTACTTTCTAGATCTAAGGACTTACATTACAGCTAAGGTTTTGTTTAAAAGATATGCTGTATCTAAAATGGCACAAAATTCCATATACATGCAAGAAGAGACACACAAACAAGTATCAGAGGACATGAAGCCTAGACTTGTAGGAACCACACAAACTTTAGGGCTTATCAACTTCATTCATGTTCATCTATAAACTGGTAGCAGTTTTTTTTTTTTTTTGTCTTCGAGGGAATTTATCCAACAAAACCTGTGGTATATTATCCAACCTTTGTAAGTAAGAATAGTTCATATTTACGTAATGTATTTAGTTATTTGCGCATTATAACCTGAAAGTAAACCAAGATATGTTGATAGGCCATAATTCACATCATAAGAGTTAATTATTGCTACAGCGGTTATCTGCCTTGATAGATTCTTACAGTTTTTACGTAGTTCTTCTGACAAATACAGAATCACGTAAACAGTAAATACACATGGAAGGTTAATTCTTCAATATTTATTCTTAAGATATGAATTTTATTCTATTTTTTCTCTTTAGAGATAAATCAAATTTAACATGTATTATATATTTAATTGTTAAATACAAATACTTATAGACAAAATAATTTTAATTTCATTTAATTCCTAATTTTTACATGTAAAAATAATTATATTTTAACATGTAAACAATAATAGATTTCCCATACTGCTATGCGACGCTTGATTGTGCGTGATTACAAAAGTTGTACCTACAACAACAAAAGCGAGTACTTCGTGAGCTTGAATAAATAAATAAAATCTGCCATACATTTCAGACATGGAAATTATATTTTTTATACAGAAATTTGTCCAGACGCCGTGCGATTCTCTACGAAGTTATATTCCCTCGTTTCCTTGACAATAACGATAAAGACGTGATAAATTGTTGAATCAGACTTGCATCGTTTTCAGATATGATGTTGGTTTACAAAATAATTATTGTACTTCGACAAATTATGTCAACCGAATCCTACGGCTTTCTTAAGTCTTGTATATTGATACGATCAGCCAATACAGTAAGGTGAATTTACGAAATAGGGGATGGGCGTGAGCATGTGCGAAAAGCAATTTTAATCCTCTAAACTTCGATTTTGGAACATGTTTGGTACAGCCTAAAAAGACACTTTTTCTTTTCCTACATTAATATTGGTAATATTTCTTCTTGTGGTATCAAAAACAAGGTTTTAACTCCAGGCTTCGCCACTCTTTGCAATACCACGTTTTTAGTACCACACAGCGAAATCTATCGTGTTAACGTAGGAAAATAAAATATCCTCCTTTTAGAATTAGAATAACATGTTCTTAGCAGGATGGTGGTATTTGTTTATAATCATAAAAAATTAACATAGTTATCAGCATCTCGAAAGTTATGTTTACCCCCTTTGATCCTGTTCAGTGTACTATTACATAGGGCCTCCAAACCATCTGTGTTCTCAGTACTTTGATTTCAGGTAGCCGCTGATATAAGAAAAACGTGTCGTAATCTCCATGAGAGCCTCGTATGAAACATTTCCTATGATGGGAATACAAAATCTGGATCCGATTAATTCGTGAGATCTTAAGACCTTTGCCAGAATGCACTCGTTCCTTTTCATATGCACGCTACAGTCCTTCATAAACCTCTCATGACCGGAGGTTAAAAAACATTGCTCTGAAAATAATTATGCTTTAAGTTTTGAGAACATGTTCAGTTTGTTTTGAAAGTTAATTAAGCTTACGGCATATGTAAGTATGGTGGCTTTTAGGAAATGATGCTAATCTGTCGACGTTTTTCTGAGGAACTCGTGTTCCATGACGTGACTGAATTATATAGGTCTCGCTCAGATCTGGAAGTTTGCGAGTGAATTGGATCGTTAAAATTCCACACAGCATAAAGTATTTTCACACTTTTGTTTTCGGATATTTCTTTGAATGTTCGTTGTATGAAGATGTAAAATTTAAGCATTTTTTTGCAATCGAATAGCTAAATAAACCGGCTTGTAGAGTTTTGTTAAATAAACCCCATCATAACTAATGTATTGGTTGTTTATCGTCCTGCTTCTAGTGTCAGGCGAGGGCATATGATTTGTCTCCCCACCTTGCATAAGCAAATAAGGTTTGCTACGAGGCAACTTTGTTTTTTTTTTTTTTTAGTGCTAAAAGGTGTGGATTTGTGGGTGGGGATAGCTAGTTTCCATTCCCCACCCAAGCAGGATAAACGAAAAACATGCACACAATCGTACAATCGCTTGTCACTTTAAACCTGACTATCATTTATTCTTGCGTATGCTTCTTGGGTAATATTTACACTTTGAGCAAATAGACTTTTGTTTTGCTGCTGTTTCGAGGAAAGTCATGGCTCTTTTGAAATTTTGTAAACTCCACCACCACCAGACCGTATCGGGCTGCTTTGAAATATTTTAATTAATATATCGTCCCTGAAATATCCAGATCTCGATGATCTTGGAATAGTGTGAAATGTGTTTTTTTTTTTAAAAATAAATAAGTTGACAAAAATATTTATACTCGGAGTTTTCGATAAATGATAATTATATATATATATATATATATATATATATATATATATATATATATATATATATATATATACACACACACACACACACACCTGGAAAAAAATTTGAGATACACTTTGTGTGTCCAAATGAAGGAAAACTGTCGGCATTTAATGGAAAAGACTTTGGTTCAGATAAATTCTAAATTGAACTTTATTTTCATTCATTACAACCAAGATTACCAACACAACTCAACAACAAATTAAATGTACACCAATTTTCTGGTCAAAGCATCAAAACGCGACCCGTTGGTGACGTCTTATGCTGTATACCTTTATTTTTTATGTTCATCTAACTTCTCTATAATCTGATGTGTAGGTATATTTATATTTACCCTTACATTTTAATGTTGTATTGAACCCGTAATAGTCTAGTAGGCCACGAACTTATGCCGTTACCGCATTTTATTACAAGTTTGTGTTTTCAGTTTATTTTTGAAAACTTTTACTAGAAATACTGATTCAAAAGACCTCTGTACTATAATTCTTTTTATTATCCTAGAATCTGAACTTTATACCCATGTTTCAAACAATTTTATAAATTAAACAAAACTAGACTAAAATCACGTTTTGAGTATTTTCACCGAAATATCTACTTGTTAGCATTTAAATCTTAAATTTTTAAAATACTAATCCCGTAAAAAAGCAACACCGAACAATTTTCAATTTTTCATGACCTCTAATTTCAAATTTTACTAATTTTATTTCAAATTACACGAACCTGATTTATTAAATTATTAAAGCAAAAAAAGAGAAAGAGCCAACTTTCATTCTTCTTTTAAATTTTCATTCAAGTTTTTCGAACCATAAACAAAAAAATTCACGTAGGTGGACAATCTCTGACCTGGAGCGCATCGACGGATAAGACTAGACATCCATACTCTCAATTTTATTCTTTTCAAATTCTCTATGCAGTGAACAATATTTCCTGATTTTGAAATGAAAATACATATGACAGAATAACAACTGATTTTAAAAAAACTAGTTTTTCTTAAGTTTGATTAGAAAATCCTAAAGTTAATTTTAAAAGACCCTCCCTCCTACATGAGAACCTAATGATAAAAGCCATCTGTCGTAGGTAAGTTTGACCTGTGTTTGTAAAGTTAGCCTATAGGTATGACTTGAATAGACAGGACTTCCTGGATACATGTATTGCTACGTGTCTAGTTATTCTATTTTAAATTTTCGTATCCTGCCTGTAAGAAGCTATTGTAAACATTTATTACCATACATGATGGCGTTATATTGAGTACGTAATATGCCTTTGATAAATATATTTATATCTCAGCTGGAGATTTTAACCTTCCTGAAATGGCACAAACGGAATAGCCAAGGATAGTAAAAAGCATTCCGCCTATAGTCGTCCGTACACAATTGATTACCGCCGTCGTATCTAAATCTAGCCACAAAAAGCTGATAAAATAATTCCACAAAAAACCCTCCAAATAACATGAAATAAATAATAGTCTATGTTTTATAAAACATGGCATAATCTAGTGTACGCAATTAATAACACCCAACCCTCAAATACTGCAGACGTATAAATCATGACACGTGATCTTGGGCATGCAAAATAATTAAATAAAGATATACTGCTGAAGAACGATAAACACATAAGCAAGTATGTGCAATAAACGGAGTACGATTTCGATAGCGTAGTAACATCAGCAAAAGATATCCTGCCTTATCCTGTCCGTGGTGGATTATTTACTTACGAAGTAATACATGTAGGAGATGAGAATGAGGTACTAAGGAAGGCCTATTTGCAAAAATATTTTTATAAATAAAATAATCTTTAGGCGATTCGGCTGTTTTCCGTAGTCTTGGATAAATGATCCTTATTTATTGGGCTTCATCTGTGCACAATATATAGAATCCGTAAAGGTAAACAAGTCTGTCTTTATGAACACGTGTCCACTGAAAGTAATTATAACAAGATTTTCAAGAATGGCTACCATGGCAGACATTTTGGAGGTCTGAAACATGATTTTCATTTAGACCAAATACACCTCATAAGAAGTCTTAATGAAAACCAGTATCGCTACGATTGTCCTTTTAGAAGACAATATGTTCATGATGGAAAACTGTTGGACATCAGATTGGCATCATTTGTAAGTAGGACCAATCTAAGATCTTAAAGAGTATTTGAATAAAATACCATGTCCACATAACCATCTATTCAGGAGGAGATGGGCACCTCACAGTGGATGTCAGACGGGCATCAATTTCATTCATCAATAGCTTGGAAATGTTGTTTTGGGGGCTTTAGTGCTGGGAAAACCCTGGTAAGAACCAAATCTTGGGAATCTACTGGCAGCCCGCTCATATATGAACAAATGTGCATATATAGCTTCACAGAATTCCTTCGGGTAGATTCAGATGAATAGATAGCAAAACTGAACGTCAAACAAGGGATCATCGCATAAGTTTTCTCCTCGTTTCCAGTACAGTATAGCTAAAACTATCTAGCACACTTTGAACAAATCAACACAAATCATTGTGTAGAACAATCAACATTGTACAAATGATACTAGTTTATGATCAAATCTGACTACAATTTTTAAACATATAAACACCTTTTTTAATGCAGCCAAAAAGAATAACAGAAAGCATTCACATAACAATAGTTGTACAAATGATGCTGAAATACCACCAAATATGGCTGCCATTATTAATAATTAAAAAAACCTTGGAACAACTTTCTTCCAAAAACAAAATAAACTACTTTATAGACTTAACAAAACTGACAGAACTGGAAGGAAAACTTTTTTTAAAATCTGTCACCAAATATAGATGTTAGCAAAAAGAAAAACCTTTACAAAACTTATTGACATGAAGAAATGAACATGCTATATCCATTCCAACTTTGTTGGCGATGGGACAAAAGTACACCTCACGCCATCCCCATGTCAGAAAACATGAAATTAAACCATATATACAGCTTGGGAAACTCATTATGCATTTGCTTTTACAACTAAGGTAAGCTGGGTAAGCTATCCCAGTCCACTTGGGCCTCTTCTTTGGCCTTGCACAAAAGGTACTTAATAGGTATTCTCCCATTAATCCTGAATATACATTTTTAAGACTACCATAAAGAGAATATTAAATACCTGCCTTAGATTTAACAATAACCTATGCAGGAGCTAAAAGCTATGGTTGATTCTGTTGATCACTGAACAATGGGTCTCGATAATCTCACATTGGTCAAAATACAGTCTTTAACTAAACTTAATTTTCAGAATTGTTAATTTCTTCTTGTTATATTTATTTTGTGTGCCTGACATTTGTCCTTGACTAATAGAGAATAGTTATGACTTGCCGGATTATTTTCTTTCATTTTTTAAAAAGTTGTTTACTGATATTTAAGTTCACGGCTGCGATGGATCGATCCAGAAACCCCACCTCCAACTAAAACAAAAAAAAAAGCCCCCACATAAAGGTACAGTTGCTTGAAATGTGACCATCATTCCATTCTTGTGCATATTACGCTCACCGAATATATATATATATATATATATATATATATATATATATATATATATATATATATATATATATATATATATATATATATATATAAATATATATATAAAGACTTTTGCTTTGGTGCCCTTTTTTGAAATAACAGCCTTTTTTACATTTTGTTCACCCACTGACACTTCACCTGATATGGCCCTAAAACGTCTCTAGTCATTCTTGAGGCAAACTTGTGACTCACTCCATCTTAACTTTTTATTATAGTGATAAACAATTTATTCCCAAGTTATATTCAATCTTTGGAATCATTTACTGAATGTATTCTAATAACATTTTAGTCTAAATCATTATTTTCGGATTATTGTGAATTCATTCAAAGATGTTCTGGATTCTATCATTGTGATACATCAAAACTGTTGGAACACCAAACTTTTGAAGACACTAGTGCATTAGCAGTCAATATTGGAATTCATTTGAAACAATCTCTATTCTTAGAATTGTGATAGAACTTTTAGGATTATTTGAAATTTACTTAACAATACTAGTTCATCTTAAATTTTCACTTTGAGAGATATAAATTTATTTTACTTTAATAAAGTGGATGGTTTCACTTCTTTTTTGTTGCTTAGTTTAAGACCATAGTCATAACATTATGAGCATTATCTGTAACCATTACAACCAAGAATCTATAGGGTTCTTTTATTTTCCAAAGAATAAACAGACCTCTTCTATACTCTAATGCAAGCCCTCCACACACTTTGGTCAATGAACATTGTCTAGAACTAATATTATTATGCACAAATCATCTTTACCTTCTTTTAGTCAATGACCTTGACCTTTGTGCAAATCGTCCAGTCAATAACTTTAGTTTTTGTCAATAACTTTGACAAGTCACATCAACAAAGCTTGTTTTGTTTAACATTTTGCACAATTCACTAAACTAACATCCACTCTTCTCATTAATGAACCCACACAGACAGAGGTGAGATGGCAGTGATCCATAATGGACAGCGCATTAGACCACTTGGGGCCCATTGTTTTGATGAAGTATTAGGGTACACATAAATGTTGGTCAGGAAACTACGGAAATATCCCAAAATTGCAGAATTAAACAGTTCGTGGTTTCTCACAACTGCTAAATATTAGGTGCAACATTTCACTCTTATTGCTTGAGCTGCACTTATCCAGTCAACGTGAATTTGCCATGATCTTGCAGGGGTCACTAATACAGTGCAATGATGGTCACCAATAAAGTCCTCCTTTACCATGATGGCATCAATGATCTATTTAGTGTATCTGATGTAGAAATCTGATTTTAATTCTTCTTCATACTTTTTCCTGCCACATCTTGTTGGCTGAAGTTGGTCTATACATGAAGAAGGCACAAAAAAAAAGGAGTGATTGATTGTCTTTCAATTTAGTTAGCAATTTTGCACTTGGGTGGTGTCAGCTTTCTTTGATGTTGGGTGCTCAGATGAAAACAGTTAAAGAGAGTGATCTTGATACGTTTTCTTTGTGCTAATAGAGGTGGTAGTGTTGTTTTAGTTTTGTTGGATACATCATCTTCCTTTGAGGTTATTCACTAGAACAAAAACATGGTGTAATTATTGAACTTGTCAGGTCTTTGTGCTCGTACACATTGTAGTATTATTTTAAACATTGAAGTGAACAATTTATACTGACAGTTGTATTCTTTTGTAGTCTTTATTTTCAGCATCTGCAGAGGTTAAACTATGCAATTAAATGCCTACTAATATGCAAACTTTAACAAGTGAAACTACAAATTTAAATACCCACAAATTTCTATTTTTTTTTAATAAAAAAGCACAAAAATTAATCGGTTTACAGTACATATAGCAAAAGCTTCAATCAAGGCATGCATGCAATGCACACACTGAAAGCCTCAAATACAGGAGGTTTTGTCTTGTCACTAGATTGTAAGATCTATGGATTGATTGATGGATAGAAACACAAGCAGAGAGAAAGACAGACAGTGAGAGACACAGAGAGATAGAGATTATGCTATATTGTGTGTTTAATGTTTGTTGGGATTTTGGACTACCTGACTTTTATCATAACTGTAACAAGTAAACAAGATGATTATTTGAGTTCAAAGCCTAACCTTGCTTACGATGTGTGTGTGTGTGTGGTAGACTGTTGGAAATCTATAGTGCTGTAGGTCAAATAGGTATCTGATGACGCAGAGTTGCAATTGAAGTTGTTGATGTTATAGGGTTTAATGCCATTTTTCAGCTGAAGACAGGCTATACATAGAGGCCAGTATTAATGGTGGAGGAAGAACCCTGAGAAGAACCACCGACCCACAATTAAAGATATATTCTTATCAGTGCTTGCTCATGGACCTGCATTGCAACATCTTGCCAGTTTGTCTCTGAAAATTTGGAAATAACTGTTCCTACATAAATAGTTTCACTACTCTCTCAAATATAATTTTGAAAAACGATAATGTAAAGGAAAGTGAACAAGAGGAAAGAGGACAAAACTGTCAAGACTAAAAATTCATAATTTATGCTGTTTATTCTAGTTGAAATTCATTGCCTGAAGAATATATAAATTTTATTTTTAACTGGCACATAAAATAAAATAACTGCTTTTAAGTTACAAAATTATTACATGGTGCATACACATCTCCCACTTTGAAGTTCTCAAAGCAAAAGCTCATCATTTTGGTCTACTTTGAATCTAAACTTGATAAAAGAATTTTTGCAATTTTTTCTTAATTCTTCCCTTTCTAATAAATTCATTAAGCCTCTGCAAAATGATGCATAAATTTGCTTCCAAACCATAATTGTTAAATATCATAGGAATTCTTTTATGGCAGTCACAAAATATTGTTTGGAAATATTGTGATTTTACATGATATTGTAAATATCATGATGTAATAATATTACCAAAATTCACATTTTATAATACTTGAACACAAATTAGACATTACTAAAAACACCATGCCTTAATAATATAGGAACAAGTATATCATCAGTAACTCCAAAACACACACATACTGAGTATCTCCATCTCAGCTTGGATTTTAAAGAGGCTGGTTACCTCCTTCACCTTCAACATGTTTTTTTTTTAATTAGACATATCTAGATAATGCCAAGCAAAAGCAAAAAGCTTGATTATGTTGGTTGCAGGTACTCCCTTCCAAGTTTGGTTCCCTGATAATCTCCATTATGCCTAATTGGAAAACCTTTGTAATATTCGTTATTGTTTTCTACATCTGTAATTTATGGATCAATTGTGCAAGCATTATGGTAAATTTGTCTGGGTTGGCAGATCGGAATTTTAATCCAATCCAAAGTTTTAATTTCTGTACACAAGAATTCATGCAATAATGGGCCACAACCATGCCAGCAGCTCTTGTATTTTAAGAAAAAAAAAAATGTTCAGTCTTGTCCTTTTGCAGTAAGATTGAAAGGGGTAGCAGGTTTGTAATGGGACCCAAGTCAAAGATTTTAAACGTTTTGCAATGGAATTCATGTATTAATAAACCCAATATATACCATCTGCACACTATATAAAACAGTCTAGTTCTTGGCTGCCTCTATAATCAGGTCCCGAGCTATTTGGAAAGCTGCAATCATCGAGCTCAACTGAATCTTTTCACTTGTACCAGCTGAAAGACGGTACCTGGCAAAGACAAATCATCGATTTTTAAAAAAAAGTAGACAGGCAATAGATTTACCATATATTTTCATTTGACTGTAATAAAATGTTTTGACTAATAATTTTTTTTGAAAACATGTATTTGGAACCATTCTAGAAATAATTACTATGCACATAAATAATTACACAATGGAATTTCATCGACTTACCATGTAATCTTTTAATGTTAGTGGTAGGAGTATTACATTAAGCAGTTTACAAAATATTTATTCTCTTTGCAAAATTCTTAGTTTTGCTCCCTAAGCCTGCCCATATGTTTCCCATTATTTAGTTACAAGATTAAAAAAGGGTATTCATATAGAAACTTACCCACCCAATCCTGACCCGACAGAATATCTTTCTCCTTTGCAGGAAATGATATCAGTGCCATAAACTCAATAGATGAAGTCAAACATAAAATTACAAAACTGAATTTTTGAAAACATAAATGATCAATTAATGTGCTAATGATATACAAATTTCAGTTTTATTTCCATTGTGTACAATCTGGAGTTTTTGGAACATGATATACCCATCTTGTGACATTTTCTGTAAAACGGACATTGTTCTTTGAGCTAGGACTTGTATGGTAAGGTATGGGATATCTGCTGGGGTCAAAAAATGATGTCCTGGATAAGGCAAATGACCACTGCCTTTACATCACCCATTCCTGTGTCTCTGACCTCGAGACGGGGAATGATAAATTAATTAATAAGGAGCTCTGAAGTCAAGATACATAAAAGGCCCCATGTTTTAATAAAATATCTTCCTCAGTCCAAGAGATATGACAGTATGTAGAGAAAAGAAGCTCATTAAAATGTCTCCAGTGGTTCAAACAGTTATACACTAGAAATGGAAATAAGTCTTCAGGCAGGAGACCAGTTTATGATATGTTTTACACTATCTACACATACATAAACAGGTTACACTTTCATTAAAATATCTTTAATTGTTACAAGAGTTATATTTTGGACAATGGTACAAGTTAGGGAATTAATTTTCCATTGCCCTGACCACACCACAACAATGAGGCATGGAGCATGCTATGAACATCTTGACTAAATGATAATTTAACCAATGTTCATTAAATGTATTCTTTAGTTCAAAACTTATAACCAGGTAAAGGATACAAGCAAACCAATGAATTTCACCTTTATATGACTTTGACCTTGATGCATGTGGCATGGCTTTGCCATGGAACAGAATGCCTATGATATACGATTTAACCAAGGTTCATTAAAATGTCTTCAATGGTTCAAAGGTTATAGCCTGTACATGGGTACAAGCAACAAAATGAATTTCACCTTTAAGTGACTTTGACCTTGAGGAAGAGGGCATGGCTTTTGTTATAAAACATATTGCCACACATGAATTATATTTGGGCAAATTTTTTAAAAATCTTGAGGTTCAAAATTTGTAGTCTGGACAAGAGTACAAGTGACACAATTGTACTTTTAAGTGACTTTGACCTTTAGGTAGGAGGCATAGGTATGCTATGAGGTACATTGCCTCAAATCATGAATTATATTTAGGCAAAGTTTTATTAAAATATCTTCAGAGGCTCAGAAGATAACATTGGTGAAAGATTTAACTTACATTACATTTCCCTTTGCAATGACTATTATAACTATATCCTGAAAGTTATTGGATGGACAGACACAAAAGCAACACCATCATGTGCTTTACTTAAACCATGCTTCACAAATGTTTTGATTTCCTATAGTCAACCTACTTCTAGACAAGAAAAAAATGCCATTATAAATATGGTTAAATATTGTAAATTGTTGGACAATAACAATTCAGTGCTAAAGGAATCCACTGCCCCAGTTCAGATGAAAAGTGGTAGTGGGTGGAGACAAATTATTATTTCTAAATAGAAAATACAAAATTAGTCTCATTACAGAATTTTGTCAAGGAGAATAAGTAGTAATTTTTTACAATTACAATAACTGATACTTACTCACAATCGGCTAACTTCTCTAAAAGATGAATGCGTACATTCAAAGGCAGGTCAACTGCAATACATTATAAAATTATAGTAAATTATTATGTTCTATAACTTCATCACTTTACTTCTGGGCAGTGCAAAAATGTATTTAAAATGTTGAGTTAAGCAAATGTTTGAGTGGTAAAGGAAATGTTTTAAAAAAAGGTGCTAGTCTTAACACAGTATCAGCAGAGAAATTTGTCTATATAATTAAATTGACTATGCCCCCCCTTCTCCAGGTGACAAGTGCCAAAAACTGTTAAAAGTCACCCTCATACTAAACACAGATCAAAGTGTGGAAATGTCAATAAAAAGTCAAGCATTTCATTGACATATCCTGATCTATGTACTAACACAAAACTTTACATTTTATTAAACTGTCTGCACTATTGATAGGTAAATAAAACTGTGGAGACTTTTTTTTTCATACATATTATTTATCCATATTATTGAATTTGCTTGCACTGACAACAGCAAAGATCTACTGTCACAATGTTCCCACAAATCAAGGTCAAAGATGCATTCACCTTGATGTGCTGATGCTGTACACAAAGGAAGAACCAGCTCTTCTGTTTTAACTGTGTGAATTCTAAACCAGTAAATACATTTTTTTGAATAAAAAGAATTATCAATCTTTGCAAGGAAACAAATAAAACTGGCATAAAATGACATTTCAAGCAATATAACAGAACTTGTCTCAAAACTTGGATTAAAAACAATCAGCTTTAAAATCATCCCTTTTAATATCAAAGCAGTCAGTACCAAAAATTTCATAAAATAGCAATCAATATCTTAGATGATATTTCAAAGCTTCAAACAAATTCTTAGCTTAAGTCTAGAAAGTTGTGTGAATTCAAGACAGTCATATTAGTAAATAAAAGAATTTACTAGTAAGAAACTTAATTGCTCAATTTGATTAAAATCATATCTCCACGACTCTACATGGAGATCTGATTGTTGTTGTTGTTGTTGGGCTTAACGCCATTTTTCAGCACTCGATAGGCTATTCATGGCGGCCAGTATTAATGGTGGAGGAAGAAACCGGGAAATCACCGGAAAGAACCACCGACCCACGAGAAGCTACTGGCAACATGGAGATCTGATGTATATAAGACATCATATTCAAATTATTGAAAGTGACACACATCCTTCAGACCACATCATTACTGCCAATAACTCTCCCTAACACACATTTCTGACACATTATCTGATAGGCTAATAGAAAAGGATTAACTTTTATTGAGGTCTGTTCCATTTAGGACTGTGGTGTTATGACTTTAATCAGACTATTTAATTGCTATACCTACTTCTATGAACATATTTATGAACTTCAGTAAGTACATCTTGTAAAGCTAAACCTTTTGCCATCTTCAGTTGACTGATATCTGAGGGGAGTTAAGTAACAATAGTGACAAAAAAACAATGTTGAGTACAATCTTTTCCATCTTCATCTGTACAAGGCTGAATATAACACAAGTTCAAAAGACTTAAGGCCATAAATATCTTACACTTGACCACAATTTGGATTTATATTGGACAAAATGTGGATTTTTTCTTATATCTGACATAAATTCTGGGCAAGTGACAGAAATTTTACTTGCCCAGTAAAGTTTTTCATTTGTCCAAGGTTGCTGGGCAAGGGATGTTATGTTCCTGGTTAACACTTTATCAATCATATTCTTAATTGCTCACATGTTGACCAAAACAACTAAACCTAGAGAATTGGAGAAAACCAGATCTTGGATTATATATTAACAAAAATAAATCTGCAATGAATTGATGTAAATGTTCTTGTAAACAATATGGCATGATCCAATTTTAGGGAAGGCAGGTTGTATTTTTCAGAGTCACTCACTATAATGCATAAAATGTAAAGTTTCAATAATTATCTAAAGTTCATTCTCTTCATTTATTTAATTATTATCTACAGCTTCCCAAGATGGAATCAACCCATTACCAAGACTTAAGAAATTTATAATGTTGTATCTGTCATCTGCCAGTAACCAACTTCCGAAACAAATGGGCTGAAAATTCACCTAACATGGGTAACAGGTTGCCCAAGTAGTGACCATTGGTAAGAATGGGGGTCCCTCTTGCGTGTCCTCCTCTGTGACTGTATGTAATGAATTTCATCAAACAACATTCAAATACATCACTGTAACTGAAACATTTTTTGTGTTTCACCTCTGATCCACTTCCAAACAGCTCAGGTGAGGGTCCCAATGCTGAGATGTTACCAGATCTTATTTAAAGGGTAGAGCTCTCCGTTGTCACTAAAACTTGGAGGTTGGGGACAAGAAAAAGAGGCTGAGGAGGAAATAGCCAATCTGCAATATTTACTTAACATTCAACATCTCACTTTCTTCCCTCCAATTGTAGAAATGTTAATCTGTTGAATTTGTTGAGCCTAATCTGTTCCTTATCTGTGTATGTATATTGTTGTGTGCTGATCCCCCCTCCTGCCAAATCTGTTAACTGAAGCAGAATATACATAGTTAACTCAACCAGACTGAATAAGCTGTGAAGCTTTTCTTTGCAATAGTTAGGTACAATTTTCTATAGGTATACCAACCCAAGTTTCCAAAGCAAATCCAGCTAAAGCTAAAAAGCCAGTTTCAGGAACAAAGGTTGTGAAGTCATGAACTAGGCCTGGTAACCATCTGGGTGGACACATTAGGCTTGGAATGGTTCCACTCTTACCTTTACAATGCCATATTACATTGACAGAAATTTGAGAAAGACAGAGCATGCCAGCTAACTCATTCCACAATGTCTCTAATGGAAACACTTTAAAATGCAATACTTTTTAAAACAGCCCCATTTTGTGAGATGAAATCTTCATGAAACAACTGATTCGTGTCGAGCTTGCTGTTTCTAAATACATTATTTTTACCCCTGTAAACCAGAAATTCTATTAAGTAATGGCATGGTCTGGCAAGTTTGTAAATTTCTGTCTGATGGGTCTAGAATTGATGCAGGAAAAGGGTAGCCTTTAACTTTTCAAAGTCATCTTAAGTAAAAGAAGACCCCCCCCATGTGATGCTTGAAATGAATCAAGTATCCTATGAGAATATAAATGGTAACAAAAACTCCTGCATAGGTAATTAAGTCTTTTGTAATGACCATTTGGGAAACAAGATTGCAACTGACCATCCTTGTACTTATAATATAGCAGGCATAAGCTATAAAAACATAAATACAATCCAAACTCAAACTCCTTCATCTGCAAGTTGGGATTCACTTACTTTCTAAACAACTTTCTGGATTAGGATCACTTGGGGTGGGGTATGTCTTCATGGTCAAGTAATGGGAAGACGAAGGTGGACAGTCTGCTGTTTCACCTTCATGAAAAGAGGTCTATCACTCATTGGGCAACAACTCATTGAAGAAATGACAGATGAAGAGACTATTTCTTATGAAACAAGTGGTCTCTGCTTGAAAAAAGTCATTCTGTCTTGAATGTACTGGACTTGTACAGAGATATAATGCGGTACTGTGTACACTAGCAAACTTTCGTACCATTAAATAAATTTTTAGTCATGTATGCCCTTGCACTTATGTCAATAGAGCTGTCTGAATGATCAGAATCATTTCTCATATATCTGATCTTTCCAGCTACATACAGCACACAGAATGGCCTTCACTTCCATGAATCTGATATGAAGCAACTTCTGCATTGTCCAAATGCCATGAATTGTTGTGATGCATGGCAGCAAGAGGGTTCCCCAACCTGACCAATTGGTGTAGCTACATACTAAATCTAAACCTGCTTAAAAGAATGTAGGTCCAATATTTGGTTGCTTTAACTCCATTTAATGATGATTCAGAAACTGATGATCAATTTCTGCCCAAGATGTATCAGTTAAGAGCTGTATACAAGATTTCCTGAAATCCAAATATAATTTAAGGTTATTACTTTAAAGAAGCAAAAGTAGAAGGGTCCAACAATCATGGCTCACAACTTTGCAAGATGATAAAATGATGAAGCAGACAGCAAAGAAAAATAAATTAAGCCAAGGTGGCATAATAAATAGGAATGAATGAAAATATTACACTGAGAATGATAGTGGGCAAGTTCAACAATCAGGTGGCATAACTAAAAAAATGAGGCAATCTGAATATGTACCTAAACCAAACAGACAATAAAACAAGACTGATGTCACATTAGTATCATGTGGCTCAAATCCAAAACAGGACTGATTGAGCAGAAATTTGAGTGGATTGGATAATGAGCTACAAATCTGCTAAATGACAAAGAACACAACAATTTAACTCAACAAATATCTCATCAATATCAAGCTGCATACCAAATCCAGTTGAAATCCAATTAAGTGTAATTTTGTTATTAAGTAGAATATAAATGACTGTATCCAAAAGACTGGGGCTATAATTCCACTAATAATGGCAATCAAACTGATAATCAAACTAATCTAATGTCCAATCCACACCAAACTGTCATAATAAAGTTCAGAAATTAAAGTAAGGGTATTGATCAATCAGCTAAATGATGATGTAGAACACTGACAATTTTATTCAGCTAAAACATTATCAAGATCAAGATGCTTATAAAATTAGGATGAAATTCAATTACAATTAATGGAGTTATTTATGCGGAAATTCAAGTAGGTGGGTATAACAAACAAGGGAGTTAACTCTACTAAACAATACTGATGAAAACTGACAACTAAACAAAGTCAAGGACTCTTAAAAATCAAGCTGCATAAACCAATTAGTTCAAATCCAATAACTAAGGGAATTATTATGCTGAAAAGAAAATGGATAGGTCTGACAATTTGGGATTATAATATCTATAAACAATGCATAGTCAAAATCAGCCCATGTGTCATGAAAATTAAATAGCAAACCTGCTCGAACTCTTATGATTGTTTAAGTTGTTATTGTGCAAAATTTAAAGTGAGTGCACAGAAAATCATGGAGGTGACTCCTTTAAACAAAAAAATGTTACATAGAGCTGGCGATCAGAACTAAACCAAAAATTCCCAAGCATCAAACTGCATATCAGTTATTTGAAATAATAAAAAATATCCCAATAAATTAGGGATTTATTGTATAAAAACAAAATGTCAAGACCATCAGGGGCTATAACTCTTTTAAAATGAAGACAAAGAATGCTGACTTTCAACTCACCAAAGTATTTTGAAAATCAGGCTGTATTAAAGAGTATAGTTGAAACTGAAAATTAATGGAGTTAAGCAAAAATTAAACTATTTGGATCTTCAGAGACCATATGTCTGTAAAATAACTATGAATCTTGGCTATCAAACTCAGCCAATATACCATCAATGTCAAGCAAGCACACCAAATCTGCGTGAAATTCTTTGAAGGTGCTTTTCTGCAGAAACAAGTCAGATGAACAAACAGAAATATGGACGGCCCAATTTATTATCCAAGATAAAGTCATAAAAGGTTTACTTTCCTAGAAGGTGGTATAAGTTGCCTCCCGAAAGGAATTATCAAATTACTTCATCGCTGAAAATTATGCACTTTTGTTTCTTTATTATCATGAAATTACTGAAAATGAACAACAAAAACCTTGGCTGTAAGGATTTTTTTTTTGAGTGTAAAGAAAATAATACAAAGAATTTGTTCTACCAAAGAATCCAGTGTCTGCTAAACACTTTGCAAAGTGAAAGTACATTAGGTTGTAACCCTTTATTATCATAAATGACAGCATTTTTAAATGAATTCTCAAGTGTATTAGTCAGAAGGAAGGATACTGTTGTATGCTGTTGTGAAGTCTTCATTCAGAATCCAGTTAACAATATTCTCGATATCTTTCCGTAATGGATGCCCAACACAAGTGTACACATTGTCTTCATCAACGTGATCATATGCCATATGTGTACTCTGTAAAAGACAAGTATAAAGTAAGAACAATGTTGGATTTTCATGTCATATATGAACTGTCATTATATATAAAAATAAAGCTGGTTTAATACATATCTCTACAATATAGCCATGATTTGCAAAAACTGCTGTGAAGGATGAACCAAATGTAGTTTTTTGAATGTAATGTTTGAAGAAATGAACAAAAAGATGTTAATGGCAGTATGATACATGTTGAAAATATTCTTTTATTATGGGGTGTATTGTAGAATTTCTGGTTGCTTTCCATCTAACACAAATCTTTAGTTTTCACTGATGGCTCTAGTACTCATACAATTTCATCTAAAGTTTGGTTAGTCCATATGCAAGATTGACCAAAAATCATGTGACTAAAATACAGGTTAGTTACCTAATTTTCAGTAGTGGTGTAGTATTGCGCTTGACTCATCTAAATACCAGTGAATTTGACTCCACAAGAAATAATGTAGAAAATGTGCTAAATGCAAATCCTAAACAAATGGAAAGTGAGCTGAACCTAAATGTATGCACATATCACATAACCATAAAATATAGTGCACTGTGAACTGGTGGCTGTAACCTCACGACTTAATTATGGATCAAGCTATCTGACTCCAACTGCAATATTTCTTGAAAAAAAGAGCGGAGCACAAAGGTTATTTAAAATCAATGGATCAAGAAATGAAGCCAGTGACTAGCCCTATAATTAGTATTTTTGTTTTTTATTTATTTTATTCACATTCTGGCAGAAGCAAAAAATCATGTTTTCAAGTTTCAATGACCTACAATTTAGTTGACTGGATTGCAATGGAAGCTGGGAATGCTGGAATCTCTAAAAAGGATGATAAGTATCCAGAACAAAATAAAGCTATCTAAACACTTTGTTCAATATTAGAGTCTTTTTATTCATTTCCTTACAGAAAAATGCTTCAACCTAATCTGATTTTGCCATTCTTGGCTTCTATCACATTCTGATGAATCCAGCTAACTGAATTGTAATTTAACTTAATTTGCTTGTCAAAATTTGAATTTTTTATTAAAAAAAAATAATGACTTCAGAGTAATTAAAGTCTGAATAAAGCAAAATGATTTTAGTTTGTAGAAAGGAATTGATATGGGCTGCAAAGTGTGTGAGATATTTCTGAAAATTTGACTTCTTGGTCGTTGTTAGTCAACCTTGGAACATGCAACACAATGCCTTTATTTAGACAATAAGATGGCAACCTAAAAAACAAATATCAGGGGAGGCATCTTACACTATAGAACTAGTCCAATGACATAATTTTCACTGACAAGCATTGCAAGTCTCAGAAAATGACTTAAATGACACTAGACAGATAACAAATATCAATCCATAGGTCAGAACTGCTTTACAATCTAGCAATATAAACAACAGGCCCAAGTGAAGGTTTCTAGATATTTAGATTAATAATGGTAATCAATTCAGGAGAAAAGCATACCGGTTTTTATTTGCATTAAATGCTAAAAAATACAACACATAAATATAAAATAATTTTGACTGATGGCATAAAATATACAACATACCATAAAATAATGCATCTACAAGTAATAACTTAAAAACAACAAATATTTCAGAATACCAACTTAAGGAAAGATAACGCAATGGTTAGTATATTTATGGAGCAAAATGTTTTACCAGTGGACAAAATACAGCAAAGATCTCCTTATACTGTGTGTGCTTCATCATTTTCCAAGTTAATTTTATTCACAAGATACTGAATTGACTTAGAATATTCATTGTTATATTTCTAATTTATATTTTCTTTCAGCTTCAAATTATAAACAATTACATTAATCATTAAAGTGTTTAAATAACATGTTGCAGTGATAATTTATGAATCATTTATTCAAAAACTTTTTTAAAATCTGTTTTAAAATTTTTGCAACTGGGAGGACTCAGCAAATCTGTCATTCTTCAAAGTTCTCAGAGTGGTCAAAATTGCATGCTGTTTCTGCATGGGTCTGAGTCTTACACTAAACAAATGTGGCTATGTAAGAAAGCTTACCAGTACCTTCTTGAGACTGTGATTCTTCCATGGTTGCCATGCTTTTCTAAATATAAATTTCCAGTTTTTTCCAGGATGAAATTAATTTCTTTAGGTTCACATATGACCATTACTGAATGAAATTAAAGAACATTTTTGATTATTAAGCATGCATTTTCCAAATCTAAAGATGTTTCTCTTTCAAGACTCCAAAATATGTCAGAAAAGATGATCCTATAAAAAACCACAAAATGTATCACATGAAACAAGTTTAACTATATTCCTATATATTTTCATTTAAAGCAACTTCAGTGTGAAGAATAAAAATTGTAATTTTACTTTGCTGACCTGCATTATGTTGCTATATGGAAACAACACAGTGAGCATAAAAATTAGTTTTGTTTCCTTTCAAAGCTTTGATTCTTAAGAATTCTATAACAATATATGTGCATGTTATACAAAGTATACATTTCCTATCATAGTATGACCACCCATTCCCAAAAATCCAAAGTATTAGAATCTGATCTTGTAACAAAAAATGTTAGCCCTAAATTTGTTTTCCAATAAAATCCCAAAGATTATTCTAACAACCTAAACTCCTTATGATTTGTTTAAAAATTCCATCATTTAGAAACATTTACAAAAGGGTTGATTTAAATTTGGACAAAAGACTTTCAGAATTATATAGTGCTATATAAAAAAGGGATGCATTTTCTATAAATTCAAATTGTCTTCTTGTAGTTCAATAAACCAGTCCCCAAACATGCATTGATACCATTTTATTTTATCATTTCCTAATATATTATAAAGGGGACAACAATTTCCCATTTCTATTGAGTTCTATTTAAGATCTGAAACCAATGCTTCAAGCTACATGTCACTGCGTAGTAGTTTTTTGCACCAAAGTTGAGCTCAGAGATTCAAAAGTTTTCTAACCAGGGTTTCCTCCAAATATTTCAAACCCATTTTTCACATTTGGACACTTAAATTGGTGTGAGGTCAAAGCAATTACATATCCAAAATTTGTAATTTGCTGCCACCATAAGGTAGTGGTATATGGTAGGAGCTTACCAGTGGGCCTTGCAAATTAAAACTATGTTATATCGACTTATACATACAAGAAATTGATAGTAAATTAATTATTTTCTCAAAAATGGCAACTATTATAATTATGTCTTAAATCCACTGACAGACTAGAAAAAATATGGCATAGATTAAACCTGAAAGAGTTCTTGCCATCTGCGTTACTAGTCACATGACTTCACAAATCTCAAACAATATCATTAGTCCAACAGTCATATGATATCAACAACAATCTTCTTTTTAATGTTGCTGTACGAAAATTCATTTATATTAAATGAAAGTCTGATACCTTTTGTAAAAACCAGAAAGAACATATAATTCTCAACATATTTATTTCAAGAACAAGAAACTTGGCCAGTCTGATTCATCAAGCAGAGCAGTCTAGTTCCCTGCTTCATATGCTTTTATGTTAGAGAGCACATATCAAACATGGTAGTCACATGAAAAAACAAAACTCCAGAAGTTGGTCTTTGAATAAATATTGAGAATCTTTTGTTCTCTTGTTTTTTTATTTGTACTACAACCAGATTATGACTTTCATTTAATATTTTTTAATATTTTTCTAGTATTTGAAAATTTCAGTTGTGAGATTTTGTGTGCTCATGTGACTAGCAATATAAAAAAAAGAAATTGGCAGTATCTGCTCAAATTTCATCAACGTTGTAGCTTTATTATCGTTCAGCAGATTTAAGTCGTAACAATTTTAATACTTGCAATTTTGATGAAAATAAAAAATTTTCATATCGATTCCATGCAGATATAACTCAATTTAACAATGCTTATGTTTGCTAGCCAATCCGCTAAGCGCTATGCTTTTTTGCCACCATGCTGGTCTATTATGATGCTTGACTGGTTTTCATTCCTTTCATTTAAGAGATATGGATATCAAGCTGTCTGGGGAAAAAAGTTTACCTGACGAATCTAATCCTCTGCGAATTTGGATTATCTCAACAAATATATTTATGGCAAGCACCCAAATGATCCATACTGCAACCTCCTAATATTCTGGCTAGAAATTAACTCATGGTCAGTTTGATTATGACTCAATTATGTAATTGTGTCGGGTGTCAAGTGGAGCCAAAAAAATCCCAGGTTTCTCACAACATGTCAATATTTGCAAAAATTCAAGAACTTTTCATGGTCAGGAAAAAACAAAATAATCATTTCTCCCAACGTTTCCAGATTTCCCAGTAGTGTGAGGAACCTAGTTATTCCTCCAACAAATATATGGCCACCAAGTACAACCTATAATGTGCTCAGAAATGACAGAAAACCACATCAACATCATAGTTATCATCATGTGTTACTTCCTTGTTTGAATAGGCAAAATGCCCCATATAATATTTTTCTGTTGCTCATATATATGGCCATATTTGATTGCAAATGAGCATCATTTGTGTAAATCCTCTTTGCCAGGATTTTCTTAACAAATCAAATTAGGCAAAATTTTCAAGAATGGTTTTTGAGAAACATCTTGTTTCTAATGTTAGTAAAAGCCAGTATATCTGAGGGTGCATAATGTTCAGTTACTTTCAAATTTGGTAAAATTCTGATGAGCAGGTTTGTTGTTATCGGTTTAATGCAATTTTTCAGCACATTATAAGCTATATGTGGCAGCAAATATATTTGGTGCAGGAAGAACCTGAAAGAACCACCATCCCATGGGAAGCCATAACCAGCACTGGCCAGGCCCATGACTCAAAACTGTGCAGACGTCCTTGACCTGTTAAGGACTGCCAACCCTCCATGCACATAATTGCTGAAAAGTGGAATACAAATTAGTGAATTTTAAACACAATTAGTGACAAATTATAGTCAAATCCACTTTTCTCGACCTTGGTTATTTTCACAACCCACATATGTCGATAACTTTGGTCCGGTCCAAAAAATTTTTTCCTTTATTAGGCTATTTTTTGCCAGCTTAACTTGACGTCTGTTAAGTCAATAACCCAGTTATGTCGGGCATAATTTTTGGTCCGAAGTGACATGTAGACCTGTTTAATTCGATGAAATGCTACATTTTAACGTCAATCTCGCAGAAATTATACAAGAAATTGTCAGCAAAAGCGAACAATTTTCAAGCACAATTTTGGTAAGTTACGGCGGTAGTCACATGTTTATTTAGCATTCTTTCTATTTTTGTTCCTAAGAGTAGCTTAATCAATAAGTTTATTTAGAATATATCATGTTCACTACATAAAATATTCAAGGGTTTACAAAGACAGGAGTGTGCACAAATTGCAATGTAACTTTATTTTACAAAAAAGCAGAATTGTAAATGTCAGCTAAATGACAGCTACATATTTCCCTTTTGCACAAATTGCAATGTAACTTTATTTTACAAAAAAGCAGAATTGTAGATGTCAGCTAAATGACAGCTACATATTTCCCTTTTGTTTCTTAAGGTACATTTCAGACCTGAATTATGTTCAGAAATACACGTATAAAAGAAACAAAGATAGAGGAGATACAAGTAATTAAATTAATAATCAATGTGCAGGCAGAAAATTGCTGATCGCCTGAACATTCAAATGTCATGAAATTGTTCCATATGCATGTAATATGATGATTTATTTTATAGCATTTTATGACAAAATAGCTAAACATGTCAGCAATATTTTCAAAATATCTAGGAATTATAAACATCATGATCTGCACTGCATTATATTTTTAGCAAATATGAAGTAATATCAGCCTGCTTTTGTTTAGTCCAATGCTGATTTGTAACCAACGATTCAAAAGCACTTATGTTTTCTTACATATGCTCAGCACTGGTGACACTTGCCACAAACAATATTTTTTTAATGTATTCAGCCATTTTATGAAACAGCATATATATGTACTTGTCAACTGAAAAAAAACAGGAAAAATGTATTACTAGGCAGAATATCGCCATATATATATATATATATATATATATATATATATATATATATATATATATATATATATATATACACGCATGATCATATATGCATGGGAATGGATAATCTCAGGCACTTGGCTTCTATACAATGGCAGTCAAGGTCCTATAATTTAGTTTTTAGGCTTGAGCTCGTCTTAATTTTGTTTTGTATTCTTATTTTTAATATCTCTTCCTTTGGTCTGGCAGAAAAATTGGCTTCCATTGTCTTAATTTATTTTCAAAATTCCCATGAATACCTGTAAAAAGGAACAACAGTTAACTGGAAAAAAAAAGAAACTGCACACTTAAAAAAAATTCAAAGTCTGTGTCCAGGGCTGGTTTGCTTTGCAATAAAATAATCTTTGTATTTGATATCCTGCAGGTTAAGTTCAAAGAATGAGTTTACTTCTAGTTACCAGATATGTTTATTCACCAGTAGAGCATATATTCGTTTGTCACCTGGAAACATAATTGTTACAAACTTGCTTTGATGCCTGCAGGATAAGAGTGTACTCAACATCCACTTGCTTTAATAATACTCTCTGTAACCCATGCTAGCGGAAGGATTGTCATTTGCACTCACAGTGAATGGACATGAACATGTATTTTTCAAAAACATGTATTGATCTTTATTTGCAAGATAATGTCATATTAACCTGGATATAATACAATCTTGGTTACTTTGCACCTAACAGTGTCATGCGTGAATGGCAGGTGTCTGAAAGCATTCCATTGATGTTTCTCTTGCACTCTCTCTCTCATTTGTGATTTTCTTGGATCCATTTTTCAGTAATGATCACATATTCAAACCTCACAGTCAACCATGATTTATTTTTCAGTGTCATGTTATATAGT
This sequence comes from Potamilus streckersoni, assembly GCA_016746295.1. Classification (NCBI taxonomy): domain Eukaryota; kingdom Metazoa; phylum Mollusca; class Bivalvia; order Unionida; family Unionidae; genus Potamilus; species Potamilus streckersoni. Next base: position 794,853 of record JAEAOA010001810.1, read on the forward strand.
ATAAGCGATGCACACTATAGTATGAATGCATACACTACATGTGATATAGGGAGTTCATATATTTTTTCTTTAATAAATTGCTCATGATGATAAAAAAGGAATAAATAATAACAACACCAGGTTAGTTTCTTTCATTTTATTATCAATTAAGCATTTTTTGTATTTTACTGTAACATGCAATGGGAGGGATTCCAGTTAAACACAAGAGCGAGATGGAAGTAATGATCAAGGACATCTTAAAAAAAATGTTACCAGTTTTTATGAACCCGGATATCAGGACCCAGTTATGACGATGATTTTTTTTACACCCTGCTGTAATTGAGTAAATTTGTTTTCAAAACAGTTCAGGCTTCTTGCCTGCTTGCCAATCTTGTGACTAAAATTGCTGCAAATTTTCAGCACCTAAATAGGCACTAAAGTTTGTCTTATTTTTCCTCACAATAGGAAATAATTTTTCACTGCCACTGTTGCTGATCTCCAATTGAGAAAAACAGGTTATATTTAACAAGAAAGCTCAAAATGTTTCAGCATTGGAAGCATGCAGGACATAAGTAGTGGCTTAAAGTAAACCAAAACTGAATTCGGCTGTGGATGCTATAGCAGTGTGCTATTTCTCCTTATTCATTTCTTTGCAAGCATGGTTGTTTTAGCTGTTGACCTCCCTATAATCACAGTCAACAGCCATGTAACGGAGTATAATTCATCTTAAACACGGTAACAGTTAATTTTGCCCATAAAATAGTTGCAAAATAGCTGGCCACTTTTGTGAATTTCATTGAAATCATATGACTATGCTATCAACACATCTCGTCATTATGGGGTCTAAATGCACAAACTTAAAATCTCACAAATGAAAAGGGATTATTCTGTGAAGCAGCTGCTTTTTTCAGCATAAAATGTGGTATTTACTTATAGTTAGAAGTGGACAATGTCATTTCCTAGTTATTGGGTTAATTAGTTTGGTTCTTAGAACTGCACACTCACACACTCAATCATTCTTTCCTTGACTGATATCATACATGTTAGTCTTTCTCCTCGACTCTCAATTTTCAACCAGGACCCTAACTTTGATCAAAAATGACTAAACTGAGGATCCAGCACTTCTGGTCCCAAATTCCTACAAGCCGTGCTCAAGGTTTAGCATTAATGCCTGATGGAAAAACTGATGGATACTGTCAATTTGTTAATGCCTGACGGAAAAACAGATGGATATTGTCAATTTGTTAATGTCTGATGGAAAAATGAATATTGTCAATTTGTTAATGCCTAACAGAAAAAAGGGATTGTCAATTTATGGGCTGGATTTTCTTTGCAACCTGGCCAATAAATTAGTCTGGATGGGTAATAATAATAATGTTGTCTTGATTCATAAAAAATAATTAAAAAAAAGCTTTATTTACTGGACCACAGGCCACCAATACTGACTCAAGAAGCTTTAATAGGTAGATAAAATTTAAAAAAAAACAACATTATTTCTTCTTCTTCGTATAATAATTTATTGACCTAGTAATAAAGACTTGCTTCAAACTGAGGCCAGTCATTAACATTTACTATCTGGTGTGTGCTAAATGGTGTCCTTGCATTTTGCCTAGCCTCAAATGACCAATAAAGTGCCTTAACCTTCATTTTCTTCTCATGATTTAAAACAGTGAATGTATTGACCAACTAGTTCTCATATAAGAAAAAAACATTTGGTGAAAAGCCACATTTTCTCTATTAACAATATTATATCTTAGACTAAATCTGAATTGTACTATATATGTTTGCTTGTAAGTTGAGTCCAACTTGAAACAACATAGGCTCCGATCTACCATCAAACAATGCATGAACAGATTTGAGTTCAGCCTGCCAAACCTAACAAAGACTTTCTTAGTTTTTAGTAAGAAATAACAAAATATCTATTGCTATTGTTAACTTGCAAAACATTGATTTAAAATGTCCATAAGTCATAATCAAGACTGAGGGCTGTTCCAGTAAAACATGCCTATGACCAAGGAAAGGCACTTTTAATAAGGGGTACTCACCCAAAGATGCCATTTAGAATTTTCTGAGCATATCAATAAGAACTCTTTGAAAGTAAAGTACTTTGGCATATATTTTTTAAAAAATTGCCTTCATGGGTACCATGTAAGTTTAAATGGAACAGCCCTGATGCAGCAATGGTAAACACTATGATCAACTAAAATGTTTGTAAAGTACACTTAGACCTTAATTAGTTCCAGTACAGTTGCCAAACACTATGGAGCTCAATGGATTCTTGCTTTCTTTCAACCTGACATTGTAAATTAGTGATTATAGCATGTTTCAAGTATAACAAGCATGCATGTGTTATCTGCAGTTTTTCTATTGGGTGTAAAAATTATATTAGAATACTTGTGGATATAATAACCCATAAGTTTTCGTAAAGATTAATAAATGACCAAAATCTGTGTTGGCTTCTATTCATTATAAATATGGTGTAAAATAGTAGGGTATGGTGCATCAACCGTTCTGTTTACCATTGAATCCCCCAAATTATCTAAAGTTCAATCCATGTGCTCCGCTTGATAAAAGGACATACTGCTTAAGTGCTTTCAGTCAAACTGGATTATTTAAAAACTAGCTATCTCACCTTGAGCCGTCTCAACCATTCCAGAGTGATACCACATGATCTCTTTGATAAATGCTCGTAGCAAATTCAAAATCAATAAAATAATCACCTACCTGTAAATAATCACCAGAAGGAATGAATATAACACCTTTTGAACTTACAATAAACAATATAATCAATTAACATAACATTATTGTCTAATGCTATCACCATTTCTACTTACCACTGGTCTTTGTTTTAGTTTCATTGATGTGGTTTCTATAAAAAGCAATAAGCACTACCCTATTACTGGTATACAACACCTACACAAGCCACAAAGTTAAATATTTTTTAATTTTTAAACAAATATAGTGTAAAAAATATTTTTAAAGTCTTTAAGCTTAAAAAATTTAAACTGAAATGTAAAACAATTATATAATCAACAATAGACTCTTTTACTATTTTGATCTTGGTGCATTGTTTAAAATAGGAAACAAGTCTTTTAAAATATTACTACAACAATGGTAACACAAGTAAAAATCTGCATAGCATGAGGACATATACACCCCCATGTGTGTGTATGTGTGTGCTTGGTATGGAAAAACTTGGATAACTGGCATGCTACATTTGCTAAGTTACGTTACTTCTTGGATTTTGTATTCAATTATACATGATGATGGCAATTATATCTGCCACGAGACATACTCAGATCAAAGTATCCCATAAAGTAATTGTTGCCCTTTCTGCTTTTTCTACCAAGAATCTGAAGAGTCCATTTTATTCTCTACACTGATTACTAACACTTTTTCTGAGGCTTATTTTCATTTATTGTATTGCTGCTAGATTCCTATTTTTGACTATTCTAAAAGCATAAGTTATATCATGCTGACTTTTTACTTGAAAAAATGTGCACTTACAAAGCATCTGAGATACTCCTGTAAGTTATTCAAGTTCCATGACCAACTCCATTAAAACTAATAGTTGCCAGCATCTGAATTTTATGGTGACAATCATATTTCTGTTAAGGCTGAATATTAAGGGTCATTTTTGTGAGCCATATATTTAAGGGCGGCAGATCTGAGAGTCTGTTCTATTTCATGCTCCTAACAAATTGCATAAACCCAGATCAGCCTGAGCATTATGTGACAGCAGATCTGGATCTGTGTAGTGTTTGCAGTTGGACCTAACTTATGACATATATGGTACTATTAAAAATGCTATATCGCCACATCCAGAAAAGTGACAACTAGGTCTTGTCCTCTACTAAATACATGCTCTAAAAGAAAACAAAAACAAAACCCAGGTGCTGAAAAGTTTGCCAGATTTTTTTTACTGTACCTGTAAAACATTAAGAGCTCGTCTCATATCTCCATTTGCTAATGTAAGCACTGCCTTCTTCCCATCATCTGTTATGTTCACTCTGAATATTGACCAAAAAAGAGCATTTAGTTACAGCATGAATGAAGCATGCATGGGTGTTTTTCAAAAATATTAATATTTGCCAGTTTCATGGTTGGTTTTATAAAAATTTCACATTCTGGCATTTAGACTACTACATAAACTGAAATTTTATCATAATTCAAATAAAAGGTTAAACTGGCCTGGATATCACAGTGAAATCACCATCTGTCTTGCACCCAAAAATCTCCAGACTGATGCATGACCACATCCAGGATCTGGAACTTTTCTTTCTTAATACTGTTAAGCATCAAACCAAACATGATCACCATCTTTCAGTCATTGCAGACAGAGTTCACTTTATAATCAGTCCTTGCAGAGTTCATTTTATAATCAGTATTGCAGAGTAAATGCTGACTTTTGTAATGAGATTTGTAAATGTTCACTTTATAATCAGTCATTGCAGACAGAGTTCACTTTATAATCAATCATTGCAGACAGTGTTCACTTTATAATCAGTCATTGCAGACAGTTCATTTTATAATCAGTCATTACAGAGTTCACTTTATTATCAGTCATTGCAGCGTTCATTTTATAATCAGTCATTGCAGAGTTCATTTTATAATCAGTCATTGCAGACAGAGTTCACTTGATAATCATTCACTGCAGATAGAGTTCATTTTATAATCAGTCATTGCGACATGCAGACGGAGTTCACTTTATAATCAGTCATTGCAGACAGATTTCACTTTATAATCAGTCATTGCAGAGTTCACTTTATAACCAGTCATTGCAGAGTTCACTTTATAATCAATAATTGCAGAGTTCACTTTATAATCAGTAATTGCAGACAGGAGTTCATTTTAATCAGTCATTGCAAACAGTTCACTTTATAATTAGTCATTGCAGAGTTCATTTCATAATCAGTCATTGCAGACAGAGTTCACTTTATAATCAGTCATTGCTGTTCATTTTATAATCAGTCATTGCAGAGTTCACTTTACAGTCATTGCAGAGTTCACTTTATAATCAGCCATTACAGAGTTCACTTTATAATCAATCATTGCAGACAGAATTCACTTTATAATTAGTCATTGCAGAGTTCATTTTATAATCAGTCATTGCAGAGTTCACTTTATAATCAGTCATTGCAGACAGTTCATTTTATAATCAGTCATTGCAGACAGAGTTCACTTTATAATCAATCATTGCATACAGAGTTCACTTTATAATCAGTCATTGCAGAGTTCACTTTATAATCAGTTATTGCAGACAGCATTAACTTTACAATCAGTTACTGAAAACAGATTTCACTTTACAATAATTCATTATGGGAGTTTACATTCAATTCACTTTGCAATCTGAACTGATTGAAAAACACATGGACAGACATGACTGACAACAATATTCAATAAAAATGATGATATAATTTAAAAACTAGTTACCCTTCCTCTTGAATTACTATTTCCAACCTAGGCAACATCTGTTCTGCTGTGAGAGGACCAAATCGGAATCGTGTACACCGAGACTGGAGGGCTGGTATAATTTTGGACAAATAGTTGCATATGATGCAGAACCTTGTGTTTTCTGTGAATTTCTCTATCACTGCAACATTAAGTCCATGATAATCATTAATAACATAACCAGAAAAAAGTTATAAAAAGTTCTGCAAATTAAGTTTTATCCTTTTTGTTTTAAAAACTGCAAATTCTTTACATTACAAAATTACCTTATTTATGCCTGGCTCAAACTGAGATACCTGGATATGTCTTCATACATTCAGTACTGCAAGATACACCATTGATCATGTCTCCATACATTTTCTGATTAAGTATTAAAACTTTCATGAAAAGAAAACAGCATTACTGCAGTCTACCTGCATTCTGTGACTTAGATTACGATTAGTGCCAAGAAAATAGACCATTTAACACTGGAGTCCTGATGACCAAACAGAAACAGGAAAAGTGTACCAGAGCAACTCTAATAACATCCCAGAACATCTGGATTTCTATGGTCCTGATACCTTGAGTAAACTTTGCATGGATTCATACACAATGTGGCCTTAAGTATGGAGCTTGTGTAAGATTTTTTTTTTTTAAAAATTGTTTTACTTTAATACCATTTTTCAGTTAATGAGAGTCAATACATGGCTGCCAGTATATTGGGTGGATGAAAAATTTGGGGAGAACAACCAACCCATGGGAGCCACCAGTAAACTTTCTCACGTACTGATGTTGGTCAATGTGAGAAACAAACTCACTTTGACTTGTTAAAGGTGATTTGTAATAGGTGTGTGCTTTAGACCACAGGGAATATATGGAACTAATATGGCTTCTATACAGCATTACTACTGGCCATGAGCATAACAAGTCCATCCATTCGGTAATTAGTGCTGAAAAAAATTCCTTGTTAGACAGCTCAAGAAAATTTCATAACTTCCCTAGCTAGGTAAAAATTTATATTACTAACTGAGCACCATATAAATACAAAAAGAAGGAAAAATGGGATTCTGTGTAATTTAACGACTAAAATTTAGGGGAAATAGAAAATGGATGTTTTTATTTTCACCTCCATGACATCTAAGCCATTTAAGATGACTTCTTTCCGAAAAACAAACTTTTTATCAACGTTTTTACAGCTATATTGAAATTATTGTTAATTCATTTAGTTTTGCTAGTATAAATTATTTTTCATGGATATGAAATCAAAAAACATTTACTATAATTCATGAATTGTGTGCATGCGCATGTGTGTTTGCATTTGTGCATAAGTAATTTTTTGCTAAGTCTTTAAATCTGGTTTTAACAACTGCAAAATCCATAACAATGTGTACCCTACAAAATGCTATAAATACAGTCATGAAATTGACTACTGATTATATTTAGTTCTTACCTCTTCTTAGAGCATTCTGTGCATCATGTGTCATTGCATCTGCTTCATCTAGGATAACAAGTTTGAAGCCGGATCTGAATTAGATATAAAGATGTTCATCTTAAACTAAATTCATTTCAATCTCATTATTAATAATAATGGTCAGGAGAATACTAAAATGGCAACGAGGCCAATTAATGGCTTCTGGTTTTAAGCTGGAAAATTATGGAAGGTAAGTAGGATTATAAATTTTATTCTCACTAACTTTTAAAGTGACAGAATGAATGAAAAATATAAATTTGGTGAAGTGATTGAGTTTTGCTACAATTTTGTTTTTCCTTAAAACAATTGAATTTCATTGACAGTGTCTACAAAGAGGAACACTACCAAAAATGTATATTTTTTTGCCTCTTGCAAGTTGACAACTTTAATGTCACTAATACAAACTAATGAAAGATATGCTTCAATCAGTAATGCCAAATTGTTATAGTTTTAAAGTATTTTTAACTTGTACAACAAAATACTAACAATTCATTCTTTACTTGTACAATTTATGTTACTGATTTTAGCTTTCTAAAAAAATAAATCTCATATCTCACAGTATTTTACACTGGCATGACACATGTACATTACAAATCTCACACAACCTACCAAGCCATATGAAACTCTCGTCACAAAAACCCAATGTTTGGTTGAATGGACTTCTTTTAATAACAATGAGAACTGTCTTGAGACACTTTCATATTAAGGGGACCAGCTCATAGTCTACCAAATTTATAAATCCCATTATTTCATCAACATATTTAACCTTCCTTAGGTTTGTGAAATTAGTGACTGGTTTCCTTGCCAACTATGGTGAATATAATGTGAAAGCAAGATCTGGATCAAACACAACAACCATATTTTTTAATTTTTTTTTTATCTATTATTTTATACAAGTCTATAATTTAATTCATAAAAATTGGCATATCTGTACTTTTGTGTCAAATTGGTGACAAAACTGGAGTGAAACAACTACTGGCCAATATAATTTGTAGGTGGTACCGAGTTGTTTTATTTTATTACAAAACAATAGTAGCATCAAACAACATGAACAGGAACCAATACCAACAAAAAAAACAACATGACCACAGTGATTCACTTTAAATAATTCAATAATATTTCATCTTTCTCACTTGATTGTTTGACATCCTTAGTAACAAAATCCACCTTGAAATAGCAACTCATTAAAAGTTTGAGACATCTAGAACCATACATGCAGGTATTTTTCCAATGATCATTTAATATTTCTATCACAAAGTTTTGCAAAAATTACTTGTCTAAATTTGCTAAAAGTGTATGCACAGTAATATTTTTGATTTATGGTATTCTCTCCCTTGATCTCTTACATAAAACAAGATAAGTGAATCGAATTCTTTTACTGCATTTCCCATGAAAGAGCCCACAGTTTAACAGATCTGCTCAGGACTGTTGTCTGGGAAAGCTTGAAAACCATACTAAAAATTCAGAATGCCCCACAGGATCAAAAGGAAATTTAAACAAGTTTTGACATATTAAAGGACTCTGTGCACTGACAAAATATAAAAGAAAAGAAAACTTACTTAAATATTGTTCTGGTACTGGCAAAACTGAGAATCTGGTTGCGGACTATTCCAATACCCCTATCATCTGAGGCATTCAGCTGCAAAAAAAGGACAAACATTATGCATCAACCTGTTTAGAAGTACCAATAGGGTGGATCAATTCTGTTTGTGCTTGGAAAGCTTGTGTGAAAATGAGTCAAAGATTTATAGATATAATGAAAATGAGTGAAAATAATAATCTAGCTAGACGAAAGAGTTTTTTTTATTCTTTGAAGAGGGTGAACAAGATGCAGAGCTCTGTGAGCACTCATAAGAAAAGGCTTGGACCCCATTTTTCAAGATTGTCTCCCTTGGACTCTTAATAACTATCCCTGGACACTTGAATATCTTTGGCTCTAAGACTCTCAATGTTAAAGGTCTACAGTGAGCTCTGAATATGGATGGTTGGATGGTAAAACCTTTTAATTAATAGGATGACTTGAACTATCAAATTCTATTAGAAACATCTTGTTAACGAACAGAAATTGATACACATTTATATTTCTTGCAAGTGGTCAACAAGGAAATTATCATTCTAAATAAAATTTCATTGATTGTTTCCAAGCATATAAAAATCCAACAATGACCTTGCCTTGTACCATGATTTCCACACAATTTGACAAATCTATCTGCTTATTATTCAACGTAAAATTCTCGAAAAGAACATTTGTTGCCCAGCAAAATTTTCAACTTGTTCCAGGAATATTTAAATCAGGAATTGCACTGTCTGTACAATACAAATTTTTTCCTAGTCAGGAGGAGATAACCCACAAAAGGATGCAATCTCAAGACACATATATGCATGTTTACTTTAATGTTACCTTGACCTTTCATGAGGGGTCAAGTGCATGAATATGAACTGATTCTAAGCTGACACCAATGACACCAATTTAAGACCTGAGCAGTGATATATCAATGTCTTCACAATAGTGTGAATCAGTGTTACCCCTACCAAAAATCTGTGGGGGACATTGAGAACTTTAAGGAAACTTTAAAAAAAAAACATACCAAGGAGATAAATCACAATTTATTTGAACAACTGAAGGGGTATGAAAGTTTGATATTAGCATCAATGCAGACTTCAGAGAAAATTTCAGATTTGGTACAATTGATGAAAGCTACATATTTTTATATCCAATCTATCAAAATCAATTTTGATCTGGTAAAAGTACTAATTTTCTTCTCCTCACCTCTGGATCTTGATCTCTAATTAATTTTCACATGAACCTTCATAAGGCAGTAGAGCTTCATTTTGTCTCCAGAAAAATTCCAGACTTAACTGAAGCCAGAGATCTCAAAAATGCTTAATTATGAGCATTTGGATGCAAATTTTTGATTTGTGACACAGAAAATCACCCACACACGAGTCCTCCGTATGCATGTTTTTGTTGCAAGGAGGAAACTTTTGCGGCAAAATAAATATGTTCTAATCACTCTGAAAACTGAAGCAATGCTTTAATTTTAGTTTGTTGCTGACTTCTTTGATCAAAGGTTGCCTGCTTGCTTTGATGAAGGTGCATGTGTTATTGAAGGCAACGCTAAAGGTTCACTTTCATGGACAAAAAAACCCATTTGAGGTAACATCAAATAAATTGTAGAATATTGACATAATTTATTAAAAATTTCCTTAGTACATATCGGGGCTTCAGAGGTAATCAGTTTTCATTGAAGTTGTAGCAAAACTATTTTTCTCGGTTTTTTTAATGTCTTTTTTAAAATTGCTGTCAAGTGGTTGACTTATAGTCATTTCATGTTTCTGCCCTCAGAGGCGGTCAATTGTAGCTAGTCAGTTTAATGGCTAGTTTGATTATATTATATTACAGCATACAAGTATCAAGGACAGATATCAGCATAAGCGGATTATGACATAATAATTAACTGTTAGGGTGGTTTGTCAATATGAAATAAGGATTTGTTTATGTAACAATTGATTCCAGTGAATTTTTATATCTAAGTCTGACGCTTCCTGTCATTGTGCCTTTGAATTTCTCCAATGCAAACTTGTGACTGTGGAAAGAGTTTTTATCAACCAAAACTAATGTAGTCAAAAATATGACCAGAAGGCATATTTTTTCGTGAATATGTACAACATAATTGCAGTTTGCGACACTGGCAAAGCCCAGTGCAATCACTGATTATTGATTTCATTTTCGGATCTTGTAGTATAAATATTGCCTGCAAACTTGAAATGAAGACTTGGACAAAATGCTGTTTGCATATTTAGACAAGTGTTTTGTAGTCACACAAAAAACAAAACAATGAAGATTTCAATGAGATTCAGAACTTTGCTAAAGTTGCTATAACTGATAGTTCGGATGAGACCATAGCCAAGTGTAATAAAGTACGTGATTTGTGGCTTTGTTCAGACTGCAACTAATTTAAACACGTTTTTTTCTAAGTTTGTGGATTATAGGCTCCTCTTGTTGCATGATTAAGCTGTACTTGTAAAGTAATAAAATTATGTGGTCTAAAAATAAACAATAAATCTTTGCCATCTGGGACTGCAAAGCCTTGCACACACTCATAGCCTTTTCCTCTCTGTAGCTGTGTTTCTGGTCATTTCTAACCAATGGCATCTGATATCTAGAGTCTTTTATCCAATTTCTTGAGGGTAGTACTAGCCTGACTTCTGGATTTTTCACAGTTCAAATTGTTTACTGCATGTACCTGCACTGTTATTATTTCCTTCTTTATTACTAGATATATGTGGTACTCTTTCCTTCTCCGACATCCTGCTTTTGGCTTTAGCTTTTTTGCTTTTAACCACTTGTTTCTTGGTTTCTTTACCACAATATATTTGTATGGGTTCCCATTGTTCCAACAGTCTCTTTATACCTTCACCAAGAGACGACCATCTTGTTACATAATGTTTCAATATTTTTCTCTGCTCTTTCCCACAAAGAGTCTGAAGATCTTTCAATTCCATTTGTTTTTTCACACTTTTATCCAAATAATATGGTATGTCCACTAATAAGTAATAAAACTAATAAACAGCATATCAGCTCCCTTTTTAGCTGCTAAATGTATCAAATGGCATGAACATCCATGGAGATACTGAGGAATTCACCATAATTATATGTCCAAATACACCTTTATTGCAACCTGTCATCACTAAAGCATTATCTGATTCAAAGCCAATACAGTTATTCCAATTTACATTTCTTTTTTTAAATCATCATCCAATAATGTGAAAATATTTTCCCCAGTAGAAGCTCCATCACATATTGGAACTGACAAAAAGGATTCAGTTACAACTCTATGTTTTCAAAATATCTATCAGTAATTGGGGTACAGTTTCTCATAATCATTGCTACCATCAGTTGATATACTGAAAGGTTGGGATGCAATATGGTTAATAATGCCTTCCTGTATTGACTTGCACTGTTACTATTGCAGTAGTTTTTGTTCTGCCACACTGATAACAGACCTGTTTACCCATAAATTTTCCTGTCAGTATTTTAAGCAATGCCTGTCAGTATTTTCAGACCAAAGTCAGTATTTTCAGCACACAAATAGTATATACTATCAATATACTATACTTATCATTATGTAGTATTACACAACATAATGACTATACAATATTGTGTAAATATTTCTTAGTTTGCAAAGACGCTGCAATTCAGTTAATTCTGTGTTTCAAGGCACAAATATGCAGAAATTGAACACCACTGACTTAAACATCCTGTTCATATTATAGTGATAAAAACCACAAAAAAATACAACATAACCAAATTTATTGTTATTTACCTCCGTTACTTTCTCTAGAAATTATGTTTTCTCAGCTTCACACATATCCATAACATTATAATTAAAGCCAATTCTCTATTTTACATAGTTAAGGATGACTTGATATAAAACATTATGACAGACATTGTTACCACCCATCCACTTAGAAAATAATAAGTTTATCTAGATAGGTGAAGGCAATCTTATTTATCTGATAAAATCTAGTATCATCTTTGTCAATATTTACTAGAATGGAAATAAGGTTAATAAATTATTTTTCATTTCTTCCGTTAACTTGTCAGCTGTACACAATGACAAATTCATATTTGCGATCAACTCACATAGAATCGCCTCAGCACGTGTTATTTGTTTTTGAAGTATGTTTTGATCACTGACTTCCTTTCCTTTCATCATTGACAAAATGTTTCTATTTCCATTCACTAATGATTTCAATTTTGTATGATTTTCCGATTCCACATACCGTGAACAGTCACTCCTTCCATCATGTGCACAGGAAAAGTCGAAGTTGCAAACAGTGCAATGCACAAAATGTTCTCCTTTTGACGATGGTTTAAGGCATAGCCACAGAAAAGAATAAACTGGTAGAAAATGCTGCTTTCTGTGTTAGACTTTCCATTTTCATCATCAGTTTCGTGCTGAAACTTTCTTGTCGGCGGCATTTTCCTTTGTTTAAACAACCGGATGTTGAGAATGTCAAAATAAGTGACGTGGCACAAAATGCGGACGCGGATGCGGACCGAAGAGACGATACAACGAAACGAAACGGAAAAAAAAACGACTTAAAAAATTAATTTTAAAAAGTAATAAATAAATGCAACCTCAAATCGTATTTTCAGTTCAATGACCGTATGGATGGGCTTTATTCCGTACAAATACGGTCATATACGGTCGGGTAAACAGGTCTGTGATAACTATTTGCTATTGAGAATTTGTGAAACATGCATTTAAATAGTTTAGAAGCACGGCCAGACACAACTGCAACATTAATTATGCTCAACCAAAAAGTTTCTAAAATATACTTCAGACCTAATAACCTCCAATTCAATTTCTGGCATTACAGATTCAAATCCCATAGAGGTCAACCACTTACAACTTGATTTTCAATGCAATGTATTCTGTACATATTTTGGAATTGACATAGCAGCGACAGTCATCTCACCCACCGTGGGAAATGTTCAAGTCAACACAACATGTATATTTTCTAAACATGACCAAATATCTGACTAATCTACTTTATACTTTTGCAACCAATGTTTCAGCTTTTAACGAGGCTGGTTGTCCTATCCACCTTTGACGCATTTTCAGGTGATTGGATCCAAAACATGGAATCTAATACGAAATTCTGGATCTGGAATGAACCAGTAAAAAATATATCCAGACCACAAAAAAAGATCATATTTCCGTACTTTTTGATATCTATCTGTAAGTCAGCAATTTTAGTGGGTTTTTTTTCGTAAGACATACAACAAAATTGTAAGAGTTGGCAGGTCTGTTTTTGAAAATCAAGGCTTTACAAGGTACATAGACAATATTTAGAATTTTCAAGGTGTTTTTAAGGCCTTGAGGAAACAATTCATTTACCCTATGGACCTTGAAGATAATGGCCTCCAAATAAATCAATACATCAAGTACAACAGAGATAAAATATAGACTGTACTAATTTTAAAACATGCAAAATACTTACAAATATGATTATAATTTGTGGTATTCACCAACTCCCTAAAAAAGTCAAATATATTCTGAGCTGGTATGTCATTGTAGTTTCTTTAAGCAGTTCAAATACTACTGTTTCAAAGAGTGGAAATCTGCACACCTAACAGGCTGTGTACCACCATCAATGGACACTGGCATGGTATGCATACATGTCAAGGTTCACCTTTCTGGAGGTATGCACAAGTTAGGCATGCGTGCCTGATATGTATTCCACACAATATCTTCATCTCTGCAATTTGTTATCTATATGGGATGCCAGTCTCTAACAGTGGGCTTTGATGTTCTCAAAGTTGTGAAGTGCTCAATGATGAACATACTTATTTACAAGAAAACTATTTTAAGTCAGTACATGGAATCTTCCACCGGAAAATGTTTGATTACCGGACTGCTTTGGCTGCATTATTTCCCCTTTTATTTTTCTTCATACCAATGTGACTTGTCAACCTAGATCATATTTCTGTGGTATTTGAGATAGTAACAGGTTGTCAGATTTAAGATTCAGTAAGGCTTTCAATGTGGAATAGGAATCTAAAAAGTTCATCATGAAGGTTGTGTTTTGAGGTTTCAATACAGTTCATAACTTCAAGTACAGCTATAATTTCTAAACAAAAACCTGATGCTATATCTACTAACTGGCCTGAGATGGTGTCATGAGGTGTTGGAACAGCAATTCAACTTTGTCTCCATCTTTCAAATCATATACATGGACATATGCAAACATGCTGCCAGGAATTTTCTACTAAAGAGGGGGGAAATCCCCCACACCTACCTTTGAAGGAGTGGAATCTAAGAGGACAATATCTAATGGGAGCGGATTAGTAGCAATTAAAAGGTATATGCATACTTACTTTAAGAGAAGCATTTAATGAATTTATATCACTTCTTGGACATCAATATACAAAAGAAATATATGCATACCCAATTTAGTTTGCTGCACTGGTAAATATTCTCTGCTTCTTCAAAGCCTCTGAAAATGGGAAATGGTCTACAGGATCCTTTATATCTGACAAGTCATCAGTTTATTATGTTTATGATGTTAAGAGCAGTGTCAATTCTGTTTTGTGAACTAAATCCCTCTCACAAACTGCTATTTGTAATAGGAAAACACTCGCAATTTTGGCCAATTTAAACAAATTAGGGAAATGGTCTTCATGAGATTCAAACATATTTTTCCACAACTCAATGACGGTGTCCCTAGGTTATGTCTGTTGTAGGACACATTTGTTGTAAGGCTGTGTGCCAAGGTTGCAGTCTTTGAAGTACATAGATTAACATGTGTAACCAATTTCATTAGTTAATGGATTATCTTTCTTATACTCTTGACAGAAAACATACATTTTTCCTTTTTGGTTCTATCCTCAAAAAAGCTGTAGGTAATCAACCAAGTGTCTTGGAATTTTGGTTCCTTTTCCTCTTATTTCTAAGCCTCCAATTCCATGTACTGCGGATGATGTATTATTTCTATGTCATTGGTTTGTGTGATATTTTCAGTTCACGTTGGAACTTGAGAGCAACCATACCAGATGAGCTTACCGTAAATAAAATGGTTATTTTTTGTTGCACGACTAACAATATTTTTGTGAGAAACCCATGATCCAGTTGCCTGGCTGCTTCTCTGCATATAGCTATGACAGGAGACTTTGATTTCATTGAATTTATTCTAGAAATGGAGAGGATCTGTTGATGACTTTTCAACTGACAAAGATCAAATATTACTGTGGAAGGTGTTTATAACCATGGTGGGGATTTGGGAGAAGAGATTTTCAAACTCCAATGTGCTATGTAAGTTAAGCATCATTTTCATTCAGAACCAGCCACATATTTATATAATAGTACTTTAGTGAAAACACCCCATATTAAAAACATGAGTCTAATTTGTACCAATATAAAGATTATCAGGACAGCCATTAAGGCAGACAAATTTTTGGATGAATAACATCTTTTAATAAAGGAACAACAATATCTGGCAATATAGAACTTGATTTGCTTTAAGGAACTTTTTGTAACCACCATTCAAAAGAAGTAGCTACAACATGACTGTGAACAATTTGGGATGTCACGCCAATATTATCTTGCTAAAGGGCCAAGCGCAAAAAAAAAACCCCAACAAAATTCTTAAGATGGCCTTCATGGAGGTCTGATCAGTACAATTTTCATTTAGGACTGGTCATGTATCAATGCACAACTTTCAGTGTCCAGGAGTAGAAATAACATGGTTTTCAAGACAACACGTAGCCATACTGGAAAAATTGGTGAAAGCACTAAGTTGATGTGACCATCTGTTCACAGGTAGCAGTAATAACAAGATGATGGCCATATAAGATGTCAGATTGGCACAAGTTTGATCAAAGACTAACAGGATACTGTAAGCCTCTTTTAGAAAAGCCCATGTTCTGTGCCAGATCAGAGCCATTTTTATTCAGATATAACTAGACATCTCAGGTCATTTACTGAAAACCCCAATAATCTGTTATGCAGAAGTACTGATAACAGTGTCCATGAGGCACCTTTTCATTTAGAAGGAACCCGATTTTTGAATAAAAAAGTGTAAAGTTTCATGGCCACAATCCAATTAGTTTAGAAGGAATTGTAATTACAATCTTGTGCCAGCATCCAGACAAAAAATGGATGCTGATATGCCATTTCATTCCTTAAGCTCTTCTGGTCTCTCTATGAGCTGAACTAAAACAAGTCTATAATTATTTTAAATTTACGATCATTATGCAAAATATATATTAACCCTTTCCCACAGAGAGTATGGCTTTTCAGTTCAAAGTTACCCAGTGCAGTCCGCTACGCATAGGCATCTTAAGCAGTGAAGTGTATGTTACGTTTAACAGCACTTTTAACCATTTTACGTTTCTGGTATATGTATATTATGTATGGAAAGATTTAAGAGTAAAATACGGTCATTATAGCTGTATATTTTTAACAAAAGAATTTTGTATGTGCTTTAAAATCTTGAGAGAACTCTTACACTATCAAATCAGTGAAGCCGCGTGATCAACTGTAGTGGCAATTTTTCATACTCAAAATTTAAAACTTCTTTGTGTCTACATCACTAAATCAGTTGAATTTGATAATTTATAAAAAACTAATGGCTTCCTACATCAGTCTCAGAGCCTTTACCTAAGTTATTAAAGCTTTCATAGTTGTGATTCTACTCGAGCAAGTACTGAACGATATCAGAGACTGCCATTTTGTCAAATGGAGAATACGAGACATGTATGACCTATGTACTTTCAAAAGCAGATTTCGACCAGAGCATCAACAGTGACCACATGATCTGACGTAATGATCATTCTAACTAATGAATATAGTATCTAATAGGGGTTATCCCTCAAAGGTGCCGTTACGAAAACCCTCTCAAAATGGATGCTGTTTACAGAGATGCCAAAAGACGCTTATATGGGCATCGGGTAAAGGGACAACAAAGTGAAAGGATGGGACATCGGTAGAAGGCCAAAAGGAGCTTGTATGAGGTAAAGGGTTAAAACATTTTTGTTTGACTTCTATTGTTTACCTCAAGCACCATCGAGTGAAACTCCTGAGGTGAATAAATCTGTTTTGCTACAGCTAAAATGGTACTAGTTTTCCCTGTGCCTGGTGGTCCATAAAACAGTAAGTGTGGCAACCTGTTCTGGCTGATGAACTTGCTGACTGAAAGAAAACAAAAATTTACTAGCATGAGGACTGGTACATGTATAGCTTCAAGAGATGACCTTTGAACTTTGATTGGATTAATGATAACAATAAAGTCCATTTGCAAAATAGCTACTGGTTCAATTCATTCAAAATGACCTTTTGGGATTTTGTGAGATCTCTGCAATAGGAGTGTCTCATAAATATAAATAAAGTTTTCTTTTAAAACCCATGAAAACAAAACAAAGGAAAAAAAAACAAGATATTAATTATGCTTTTCAATAATTAATAAAAAGGATTCCAGTTTCTTTTCTTTTAAAAGAAAACCTTTTGGATGAAATCCTCACAAGTTCTTAACAAATGTTTACTATCTTCAGTAAATATTCATTCTGAATACTCAGATCAAAGCATCGGAAAGAGTGCAGTTACTGCTTTCCATTAAAAAACTAGCACATTTCACTTAATACAGCATATATACTAACACGTTTATACGAGTAAATAGTTAAAGAGTTTAAATAACTAACATATTACAGAAAGAAAAATCAGCATTAGCTACAAAATATTTTAAAATGGACATCCTGAGCAGGCATAACAACAATGAAGCACATTGTCAACTATATATTTCCATCGGTTTTATGTCCAGGCAGCAAAATGTTCATTTACTGATAAATGTTGCCATAAAGTGTGCGTATTGTAGCTGGATACAAGAGTTTCACAGTGGCATATACCTACAAGTGTTGAACAGCAAGTTCTTGTATTTACATATTTGAGTCATACAAACAACTGGACATCAGTGTGTTCTGTCCCATGCACACAGAACATACTTCTTGAAATCATCCAGCTATGACCAATCGGATTATACTCCAAGGCCTCATAAAAAGACATTTTTAACATCAAAATAGTTGTTGCTGTTGTTGTAGAAGGGTTTAAAGCCATTTTTCAGCACAAGACAGACTATGCATTGCAGCCATTATAACTAAAACCCCATGAAGAACCACTATCCCATGAAAAGCTACAGGCAAGCTTTCTCACGTCAGAGGTGAGACAGCAGTGATCTTGAATGGTGAGCACTTTAGAACACTCGGGTCTCCTATCGAAATAGTACCTGGCAATGTCTGAAACCCTGCTTAAGATTGACTACCACCCTAGCTTAGTCACTGACAATCATATGTTCATGCTAGAAATAGATTTGTCACATTGCAGAAAATAAACTGGTTTTACATTTTTGGGATCTCAATAAATAAGTCTTTATATATATATATATATATATATATATATATATATATATATATATATATATATATATATATATATATATATACACACACACACACACTCCACACCAATACAAATGCCATATGTAATGGTTCAGTTCAATGCTGATTACATTATAAAGACTTTATCTGAAGAACCATGAACTATGGCATAACTGCAAACTGGACTATGGCAACAGACTGGGTTTTGTTCTGGGCTGGATTCTTACCAGAATTTTCTATGATGGTTCATCTGTGAGAGGATAAATTGTTATTACCAGAAAAGTAAGCTACACGATACCAATTGGTAACACATTATTGATATTAAAATATCTTTTCTTCTCACTATCTGAGAACTGATTCAAAAATGCAGAAAAAGTTATGTCTATACACCACTAGGCATCCTTTTAAAGCCAATGCTAAACATGGAAAAGTGACTATCATAAGAAACAAAAACTATTCTTAGTAAAGAATTATTTTTGTTTCAAATAATTGTCACTGTTCCATATTTAGCTATTTTGGTCATTTTACCTTTAAAAAATTGTAAACTTTGTAAAGAATATTAACAAGAATAAAAAGCATATCAATGTGCTTGGACAGATTGAAACTGTTCTCCCTTTTCAGGTATTGATTCTAATACCACCAAGCTAAGGTTCCAGCACTAAAGAAATGTGACCTATTTTTTAAGTTTGATTGTATTTATACATATAGGCAGTTTATTATACATACTTGTACTGATAATATCTTTATGTGATATAAGATCCCCCAACTGTTTTGGCCTGTATCTTTCTATCCTGCAAAAGAAGATGATAAAATGTCAACATATTTTTAAACACAAGAAAAATGAAAAGAACATTATAAACCAGCTCTTTTGGCACTGGTAGGCCATGGCTGACTTGGGATATTATTTCTTTTGTGTTTTGTTTGATAATATACAATGCTAGCTTAGAAAATAAATTGTTTAAAATGGTAAGAAACATTTAAAACTGCACTCTTCTGTACCTTAAAAAATACATCAAAATCAATCAATTTATCTTGACAAATTGTTAATAGTCAATATAAAAAAAATCTGCTTGTTTTCTACAAAAGATGAAGATGTACATATACTCCATACGCACTTTACTCCTGCAATAGTTGTTACATCTATTGCCCATTCTACATGGTAGATTAATGCATTTTATAACACAATCACACTGGCACTATCCAGCAATTTGTCTTGCTGTTTTTTTTTTCCTATGAATCATTGTGAAACTTGGTACATATTATAGTTGTCATTTAAAGATGCAAATAAGGACAAATCTTCATCCTCCTGTGATTTATTAAAGTTATTGTCCTTTTTGATCTACAGCTGGGAGCAATGTATGAGATTTTTAAAAATACAATTACTGTACTGTGGTTTTCAGTGGATTACTTCCAGGGCACCGAGAAAGGTGTTTACAGTGATTGGGCAAAAGAAAGTGTCATTTGCATCACTTCTGAGTGTTTGATTTGGATTTTCAACCCGAGCTTTAACAATTTTTCAGACATATTTGATATGATGTCTGCAGTGTGGCAGTTTACATTGATGTCTAGCACTGGGATATAATACTGCAGACATATAGCATGATGTCCCACGTGACTCAAAATAATCTATAAATAAAACTCCACAAAACTCCAAACTTAGCTGCCTCCCCTGTTATTATTTTATTTTGAACAAGAGTAAATAAAAGCACCAACAGTATTGTAAAAAAAAGTATCGTGCCCAGAATGTTTTTTTAATGAAAATGGTGATCACTTTACCATGATTACAATAACATATTCTTCAACAAATATGGAAAGAAGCAGAAAGCAACTGATAGAATTAAAATTTGAAACAGAAAAAGCACTTTCAATTGTGTTGTTTTTATCTTGAATTTCAAAAGTCTTGTAATTCATCAAAGAGATTATCTGACTCCCCTTCTGGTGCTGTGTTCACTGATCAAAGTCGGGAGCTATATCGGACTACAACTGTATGAATGGAATAAATTGTTTTCTAACTGCATGAATGGAAAAAGTTGGCTTCATACAGAATTTGATGTTGAGACAAACAACTTTAAAGACTTGAAACACATTTTAGTTTGTTGAAACATGAATACATACAGCATGATCTTTTTCCAGTACAGAAACAATATTTGGTAAAAACCGGCATATATGGGT
Organism: Potamilus streckersoni; assembly: GCA_016746295.1. NCBI lineage: Eukaryota > Metazoa > Mollusca > Bivalvia > Unionida > Unionidae > Potamilus > Potamilus streckersoni. Next base: position 815,843 of record JAEAOA010001810.1, read on the forward strand.
ATAAAGAAATATCTGATGATCCAAAAAAAAAAAAAAGATTGATTTCACACACAATATTATTGGTCATATACATTTTGTTGCTAGTCACAAGTCAAAAGAAAACACTTTAAAAAAACAGCAACCTAAGTATAGTCCTACATGTACATGTACTTCATATGGCTCGATTTTTGGAAAGCTTGAGAAAATCATTGTCTTGCTGAGGCTTCCAAAGGGATGAGGCTATTCACAGAGAAATAAAAACAACTTTAAACCACTGACATTGTTGCATTAACTTATTGTTGTAAAAATGTTAATTGTTGCTTAATCTCATTTAAAAGACCTCCAATCTTCTTTTTTTCTCCAACATGGCATGACTGAATAACTATTTTTATTATGCATTAGAAATGCCATTTTTTTTTAGAAATAAAACTCCTCATTTCTGGTACTTCAGATGCATAATCATTGTTCTGCAGTAGATGTATGTATATATGCAGTTTTACATTTTGTACATAGACAATTCTTTTCTTCATCTTATTTTGATTTCAAAGTAAGTCAACCTGATATCAGGGACCCCTCAAGATCTAGGTAAGGTCCCTCCAACATTCCAATTTATTTCATTGGTTACCCACCATTAGAGCTTTGTTGAGCATGTTTTATAAGGATCTGTCCTTTGTTCATGCTAACTTGCAAATGCATTGCTGACAAAACATCAAGTATTGCCTATGCAAGTTTTTGACAATTAAGCTCAGCTATTGATCAGGTTTTAGAAACCTATGATTCTTTTAGTGGTAATTTTGTTACTTTGTAAAAGGTAATGGCATTAATAGTGAATGCAAAATTATTGAAATGTTACTGTAAGTAGATGCATCATATGGTGCATATCTAATCCTACATTTCTACTGGATACAACATGCATGCTTTTAAAAGACTGCATTATTTTAAAATGTGTGGCATGTAATAAAAAAACTGATGATGTCTATATCCTACTTACATTAAATCTTGTATGCTGTACTGTACAGAAAAGTCTAAAGACTTGAATTATTATCTGCACAAGCATCTGCATCTTTATTACTTTGGTTGATTTTAAAGCTGAACTACTTGTGTCACATGGTGAAATATGTTATACTGAACTTATTGTTGGCTATTGCTTGTTCTAGTCCAGGTTAAGCAATAACCGCCAATCAGAAATTAATGTAGCTGATTCCCTTCATGACAAAATAAAAGTATTGGCAAAGCAACAGAAACTTATTAAAAGTTATTAACTGACATGTAAAGTACTGATAGATGCCATTAAGGTGTATAATTGTGTGATTTGTGAAAAACAGATTTCAGTAATGTGTTTTGTTTCTGCCCTAGTTGTGTACATGTATATTCAATTATGTAACTGGACCATTGCTGCTTACATATGGTGCACATTTAAGTGTAAATTCAGTATTTTATTTTTTGTTGCTTGCATTTTTTTTTTGCTGCTATCGGGAATTTATCTGTCCATACATCAGAGGATTACTTTCTATGTTTAAACAGTAGGATAAATTTACACTATTTGAGAGATGCTCAAGAAAGTGGGCCTCTCTTCATGTCTGTGCATAAGTTTGCTAAATGTATGAAATATACAACTATTTAAGTAATTTCTATTGTCCATATATATGTTGTTGAGCTTAACGCCATTTTTCAGCACACAATAGGCTATTCATGGCAGCCAGTATTAATGGTGGAGGAAGAAAACAGGAAATCACATTCGCTGAATCCTAGACTCGAACCCACGCAGACAGGTGAGATGGCAGTGATCCGTAACGGGCATCGATTTAGACCACTGTCCATATATATAATTGAAATATAGATTATTGATTGCTGAAGTTATATTTGACTGTTAATCAACTGTGAAGTCTTGGTGTTTCCATGGGTGGTCTTCATTGACTGGCTGTTCAAATGTCAATCAGCTGCTCTACAGTAGAGATCAGTAGTCAAGCTACCACTAGAAGTGGGCAAAAAAGTCACCTGAGAATGGTAAACTTCTAAACTTCGCCTTCTTCTGATAGAAAAGAAAAATGACTTTGCCCTTGTATTTTCAAACGTAAAATGGCTGTAGATTATAACTTTTGAGATGCCCCCCTCACAGTAGCAAGTTAGTTCTAGCACTGTTTTAAGCCATGCTGAAATGCATCAATATATAAAAATTTGCTTTTAAAAAATGTGATCGGTTAAGAGTATTTTCCAATGAATTTCTTGTTTGTATAAATGGAGATTTTAACGGCCATATTTGCGTATTTTCTTGATAAAATCAGTTTTAAACAGTAAATGAACTTGTAATGGCGGACATCGTTACATATATTATATACTACATCTTTAAACTGTTTGTATTCATAAATAATTAGGCAAATAGATTCAGGAAAATATATAAGATAATGAAAACAATGTTTAATTATTATTTCAAAGTAGATATAGCCTAAATATTTCATAATGTAGGTCAAAAACATGACAATCTCTGTTGTGGAATTTGAAACGATGCTGCAAGGTTAAGGTTGTTTTCTGACTGACCGTAATTAATTTTTGTGAAATTACAATAGAGATATACAGTAGTGAAGTAAATATTATTTAAATGATTAATATCGTTAATACCATTAGGTAGAAAAATAATTCAACCATAAATATGTAGTCCTTTTAATGAATTTGTTGTAACAAAGCAAGAAAAGCGAATTGTATTTAGAAAAACACTCTTTCTAAAAATAGATGCACTTGCTTGGTGCAATATGTGTGGATGTTTCGTTTTTGGGGAAAAAGGGTCCAGTGTAGTAATTAATTTACTTTAGTGTTTCTGTGTGTTGTCTATGAATAGTTACAGTAATGTTTTATTGGCAATAAGGAAATCAGGACGAAGAGTATGTTTTGAAGTCGCTTATGCAGTTATTCCTATGTACATGAATTAGGGGTTGTTTCAAAGAATGCTTTAAATCTATTTTGACTGCAATTGTACACAAAATTTGTACAAAATAAAATAAAATAATTAAGTGGTAGTTTATTAAGCACTTTTACCAGCTTGCAATTACAAGACTCTAATCTTGTTACCGATTTCATTTAAAATTAATTACAATGTATAGCTTCTGCTGTGCCTTTTATGTCATATGGCCAATTTGCCTGTATCTCTATTCAAACACACGTATAAAAGTATGAATAGAATGGGTATGAATATAATAATTTTTATAAATGTACAAAATGGGTTGATAATAAACATATTTTCAAATTGGAAAATAAGGCATTGTTTAAAACTGTTAAAAGCATACTGATAAATGGAGCACATAAATAAGATAATGCAGCTATAGATCCCTTGGTGGATCCAGTACGCTTGAAAGGGTTGTTATTCGAAAGGGTTGTTATTCACCATATGATTTGTATTCTTTATATATATATATATATATATAAATTTCGCATTTCTTGCTTTGGTCTCACTTCTTCCTGTTAGCTTCCACTTCTCCTTGTTTAGCTCCCACTAATTCCTGTTCTGACCAAAAGGAGAAGTCACTTCTCCCTACAATTTAAGTCTAGCTTGACCCCTGGAGATGCTGTTGGCATGACAGCTGTGGCATGGTGATGATTTGTCAGGAAGTTATTGCTTCTTCATGGAGAGAAAGTGGAAGGGATTTTTCCCCCCACTGCAATGAATGGGGATCCCAAAATATAAAGTGGTACTGTTGTATTAATGCCAAGTAAATACTTTTGAAGACCAGAGGTGGGGCATGATTCCAGTCCAGTCACTTCCTAAATAACTGCACTGCGTTGAGTGTTGTAATGAAGACTAACTTTGGAGCAAGTAAAATCTTCCATTATATCTCACTTTTGGCAGCCTATATGGATGCTTTTTTTTACAAAATAAAGTCAAAATGTTTAAATTCTCAATCAAGCAAATGGATGGCTTTTTAAGTGTTGGCCTACATTTCAGTTTCCTGGACTGCTATAAAATCTTGGAATGTTAAAATCAAATTAAGTTTATGTATGTCTCTTTAACAAAATTCTTCTGTGAAAAATAATTATACAGCTATAACGAACCCATTTTACTCTTAAATCTTTCCATACTTAATATAAATGTGTATAAAAAATGTAAAATGATTAAAATTCCTGTTAAACGTGACATACACTTAACTGCTTAACAGCCTTATGTGTAGCACACTGCACTTGGTAACTTTGCTACATGTGTATAGAATGGGTAAAAAGCCATACACTATATGAGGAAGAGGGTTAAGCTATTTTGGCATTAAGACCTCAACCCCAATCATAAATATCTTGGTCAGTGTCTAACACGGTAGGACTAGGGATGATTCATAAAGGATAGGACCAAACTTAGTGTACATGGGATTTAATCAATGATTTAGCAGTACATGGAGAACTTGCTCCATGGATAACTTGTACCATGGGGAAGTTGCCCCAATCTTTTTGAAGAAGTTGCTCCAGGGTGATTGGATAAGTCATCCTATATTGTCTGCGTAATGATATATTATTTCTGCAAACATTAGATAGAGTGTCATTTTTGGTATAAAAAAAAAATCCTATTTGTATCAAAAAAGAATGGTTGTCCTTTAATTTCGGTTAGTAATATTCATAAAATATACAAAAATATCCTTCATTTCTGTTCTAAATGCATATGTAAATGGATTTCTCACGGTCAACAGTAAGACCTTCTTGAACTTGTAGCATATAAAAACCAATTTAATATTTATTTTTAGAATCATCCAGATAAATTCTTTAAAAGATAGATATGTTTACCTGAAAACAATATTGCATCTTATTTTAAGTTTCTAATCTTTTAAGAAGTTGTCACACAGCTACTGTTCTGCTAATTTTTTACCATCTTGTCCACCACAATTATGGTGACAATACTAAACAGCATCAACAGCAGCAAACTGATTCTGCAATGATCAGTAATAATAGTCCGACAAATTGCGCAAGTTCTTGTTGGTGTTCTGTGGATTAACGCCATTTTTCAGCACATGATAGGCTATACATGCCAGCCAGTATTAATGGTTGAGGAAGAAACCGGGAAATCACCGGAAAGAACCACCGACCCATGAGAAGCTACTGGAAAGCATTCTTACATATATACATTCGCAGAATCGTAGACTCGAACCCACACAGACTGAGGTAAGATGGCAGTGATTCGTAATGGAGAGCATTTTAGACTACTAAGTAAACACTTACTATAGAAAAAGGAGAGGTATATATTGGATTTCATTGTGAATGTTAATCACCATGAATTATAATTCCATTTAGGCAATAGAATAAATCACGGGGCGATATAATAAAGCAGTAACCACCATGGGGTGACATACCCAGATTAGTCTTTATGATCTTTGGGACTTCTCCAAAGTTCTCAGACATTCTGATTTGGCATGAATGTAAATGATCTTATATATATATATATATATATATATATATATATATATATATATAGATGCAATAAACTGACGACGAACAGTACGAAACTAGTAACTAACTAGCCTAAGCGCTTTCGACTCTTAATGAGTCTTTTTCAAAGGCAAATACAAAACATAGTTACGACAAACAAATAAACACAAAAACGTTGCGTTTGTAAACCTCTACATTTCTATCTTCACATGTGCTAAAACTATAAATACAACCAGCTTGTATAGACTAGTTGCGGAAACTGAAAACGTTGTATAATTCCCTAAAAGTCTACAAGCCTAAGCGACATCTATTTTTACTTTGTGTACATATGTAACGCAGATTATATCCCGGATATTTGGTTCTATACCGGTTATTCTTATAGTAATAATTGAAGGATAAGAAGATTTAGAAAATGTTAAATTCTACTAGTGCATAGTTTTCATTTTCTAGTCTTCTTGGTTTAGACCGCTTGGTTTCAATGTTCTAAGGCGGCGTATCCAGTATGATTCCTTTTCCTTCCTGGTTTCGGAACTCCAGCTGTGGTTGTTGGCAATAGCGATAAGTATTATATCACTGAAAGTGTGGCCAGGGGAGGAGAAGTGTTCTGCGACCGGGCTTCTGTACAGCTTTTTTGTCATCCAATCAGATCTATGAAGGTTTATCCTTATGTGTAGCTTTTCAGTTTCTCCCACGTACTGAAGGCCACAGATCTTAGCAATCAGATCACAGCCACCTTGGCAATCCAAAGGGCCAAACAAACAAACCGTGATGACCTACTCAGATATGGACAGAAAGAAAAGGTTGATAGGATACCATTTATTCTGACCTATCACCCAGACAATCCCAAAGTAGGTAAAATCATCGCAAACCACTGGCCAACCGTGCAATCGTCAGACATACTAAACCTAATACTTCCGAACAAACCTGTAGTAGCTTACCGGAGACCAAAAAACCTAAAGGACATCCTAGTCAGGGCCAAGCTAACAACAATCGCTAGTCAAAACCAACCTAGTCAATCTGGACCCTGTGGCGATAAAAGATGCAAAACCTGTCAACATATGATAGAGACCAAGACATTCACTAGCACAGTGACTAAAGAAAAACTAAACATACATGGTCCAAACAAAACGTGCAAAACAGAGAATGTGATTTATCTCATCACATGTAAGATCTGTGGCCTTCAGTACGTGGGAGAAACTGAAAAGCTACACATAAGGATAAACCTTCATAGATCTGATTGGATGACAAAAAAGCTGTACAGAAGCCCGGTCGCAGAACACTTCTCCTCCCCTGGCCACACTTTCAGTGATATAATACTTATCGCTATTGCCAACAACCACAGCTGGAGTTCCGAAACCAGGAAGGAAAAGGAATCATACTGGATACGCCGCCTTAGAACATTGAAACCAAGCGGTCTAAACCAAGAAGACTAGAAAATGAAAACTATGCACTAGTAGAATTTAACATTTTCTAAATCTTCTTATCCTTCAATTATTACTATAAGAATAACCGGTATAGAACCAAATATCCGGGATATAATCTGCGTTACATATGTACACAAAGTAAAAATAGATGTCGCTTAGGCTTGTAGACTTTTAGGGAATTATACAACGTTTTCAGTTTCCGCAACTAGTCTATACAAGCTGGTTGTATTTATAGTTTTAGCACATGTGAAGATAGAAATGTAGAGGTTTACAAACGCAACGTTTTTGTGTTTATTTGTTTGTCGTAACTATGTTTTGTATTTGCCTTTGAAAAAGACTCATTAAGAGTCGAAAGCGCTTAGGCTAGTTAGTTACTAGTTTCGTACTGTTTGTCGTCAGTTTATTGCATCTATTTTAATTAATCCCTGACAATCGTGATCCCTTGGTGGATCCAGTACGCTTGAGAGGGTTGTTATTCGCCATATGATTTGTATTCTTTATATATATATATATATATATATATATATATATATATATATATATATATATATATATATATATACGCGCGGACTGAGAGGCAATTTGGAAATTAATCAGTTATGTTGGTCAAAAGGTCCTCATGATTCCCCATGGAAGAAAAACAGGACTATAACATTCATTGGTTGCCACCTAACCCCAACCCCTTTCATGCAACACAGAACATTGTTTAAAATTTGTGAAATTACATAATATCCCATTCATAGCTTCCAAACTAAACCCTATTGATATAAACCAATTTTCCATACCATGGCAAATTAGGGCTCGTTTTAGTGTCAGTTTCCATTGCGAAAGGATTTTGGACCAGGTTAACTATTTGCGATACTTCGCGGGATAATTTTGTGTCTTCTCGTGCACTGTCACATGACAGTCACTCTCACGAGACAAACAAAATCAAAGATGGCGACAAACATTTCAAGAGGATTTGTCAAGTAACCCGTTTGACATTTTCTGTATTTTCCATTTACTTGGGCGAAAACTTAAAAGGAACGTGTAAAAATGACAGGCTCATATCGAGATATGTATAAGAAATAAAAATGACAGATGCAGAAAATGAGTACCAGCGTGCGCTGAATGAAATTCGCACAGTACAATCGGTCATCGATAATAATGTCCAAGCATTGGAGGGTCTTCGGACCCAATGTGCCACGACAGAAGAAGTGACCCAAAAGGCCATTCGTGATACCGAGGTAACAATCCTCATGTGTCTCCCCACCATAAGTTTACTGCATTTCCCCTTTCTTCGTCACAAAATTAGCTCGAATCATCGAAAACCTGGTGGAGTTTAAATGACGTATTTCAGACCTCATCAGGGGGACAAGATAATATTGATATGTACTATTTAAACAGTTACGACTTAAACATAAAACGTATCCAGTGTAATGAATATGACATTTACTTGGTTACACTTGCATATAAAATTGCGGGGGGTGTTAAAAATTCTAGAAATTTACAAATACTTTCGAAGTTAAAAGTTACATAACATTTTTTCTAAAAGAGATATTTAAAAAAAATGAAACTTTTGGAATTCTGTTAAACGGAGCTATATGATAAAATCAAGTGTTTGCAGTTATTTTAATACAGTCCTACCCACTTATATTGACATCATTTATATCGCCAAGCTGCCTGTCTATACAATAAAGCAAAGTCCCGGTCCCTTGGTCTACTATTACTACCAAAATTTTCATACTTCTGTCTACATTGAGATAAAAAAAAAAGCGTTTATGTCAACAAAATCCCATGGTCACGACTTGAACAAATCCTGTGGTGTCTTATCATTTATGTGACAAGCTGCCAGTTCCTACCCATTCTTTGTTCAACAATTAGTTGATTTTGCCTCCAGGCTTTAATTTTACCACCTTATCATTTGTGTCTGCAAGCGGCCAGTTCAGACATGTACTTTATTCAACAAGTATTTGAACTTTAATCAGGCTTTAATGTTGTGGTCAGATTAAAAAAACAAAAAACCCCTAAGGCTTTTGTTTCGTTCTTTAAAGTTGGCCTCTTGCAGTGACTTAAATAAAAGCAATTAAATCTAATCTGAGTCTAATTCTTGCTTTTTCCAAACTGATCGGTGATTAAAATAGTTTTATTGTGATGTGAAAGTTTCCTTTTTTACTTGAATTTTATTTACTATCGCTACCAGTGGCAGTGTAAACGCTGATTAAATTTAGTCTCTGGAAACTAAACATCTGGTTGTTAAAGGAAGTTGAAAGGGGCATCCCACAAAGATGTCTGTCAAAAATTTAAAATGTATTGAGCTGACATTGTTACAATATTGTATTGTAAAAATCATTTTCTTTTAATACCTCATTAGCACGTGTCAATGTATATAATATTATGCCTTCATTAATCATACCAGCCACATATCTCTTGTTCGCTTTTATGCACTTTTCATGATGACTTCTGTAACTAAATACAAGTGCTGTTTAAATCATTTCAGTAAATAACCCCATCACCTTGGTAGCCTCAATAAGATGGGAACAGTCTTTCACCCTGGTTTTGTCTTCATGTACAGTGGCATAGTGGTCTAAAGTGCTCAGGATTACAAATCACTGCCATTTCACCTCTCAACTCCATCTAACCACATGAGTCTGCAGTTTTATCAATAAAGCACAGCGAAATTTCTGACATGAAATCACCTTAATGGAATTATAACTCTGTTAAGGTGACTACATGTCAGAAATTTTGTTGTGCTTGATTGATAAAAATTGTGAGACTCCTGTGGTTTACCTTGTATCTTTTTTTGCAACTCTTCCCCCTCCCCAACACTTATCATGTAATTCTTTACAGTCATTTCTATAAACATTGGATCATGTATTGCTTTTGTTTGATAATTCAATTTGTATTGGGAAATTATGATTGTCCTTTAATTAAAGAAAATGATATTCAGAAATTGTAAACAATGTCCCATATTTCTATTCTAAATGGAGATGAAAATGTGATTTCTAAATCAGTAAATGTCAACATGAAGACCAGCTCCATGACCTTCTTGAACTTGTAACCCAGCAAAACCTATTTAATATTTCATAAATAAACTATAAGTTGAGTGCATCTGTTTTTAGAAGTTTTCATGATGTAATCACTCACTTTAGGCTATATAGCTTCATTACCATGAGTGCAAACTTATGGTTTATTTATTTGTCTAAGTACTTGTATTAGCTTTAGGCATTGATTAAATATCTGCTTTGCAGCTTTTTTCCATACTGTCACAGATACCAGTTGGGTCAGAAAACAACTTTGGCCTTATGGCCTAAAGTGCTTCTCCTGAATTCCAAAACATATAGCATTGTCTCATATGATTCTAACCAATATAATTGCATTTTAAAGTTTAATCTTAAAATAATATAATACCTAGGCTTTGTTTCTGTGAATAATATATTTTTCTGAATATATGTGCTTGATGATTTGGAAAACAGGATTTAATAAACTGGTACCTCTTAGACCTATGGATGTTTGCCATTTTTTTCCTTGTTAGTGGTACACCTACAGTTTCAAACTAATTTTATGATGAAATAGTGTACAAGAGGCAGATAAAATATCCAGATCACTGAATTTTGTCATAAAATACAAATTGCTATATACATACTATTGCTAAAGTTTCCAAAAACTAGTTTGTATGTTTTTATTGTCAAAGAATAACATCTGTAAGTTTGATAGTGTTTGGGACCTTAGCTGCCAACTTGGGAAATGGTTAATGGTCAATCAGCTATCAAAATACCTGCCAATTAATAAGCAAGAGTTTATTTGTTGGTGTAATTGATATCAAAACTAGGCCTAGCTACGGATGGCTTGAAGAATACCATTTGCTACAACACAACACTAGAACAAACCTGATAAACTTGCCAAATGATTTATCAATGTACCTAATAAAAAAAATCACCTAATGAAGTTGCTTTTGCTATACATACATACATACATACATACATACATACATACATACATACATACATACATACATACATACATACATACATACATACATACATACATACATACATACATACATACATACATACATACATACATACATACATACATACATACATACATACATACATACAAAAAATAACATGCATTTGAAGTGTTGGCATAAAGCTACATATATACCAATAGTATTGGTATATCAAATTATGATTTGCCCATATTGTATGAATACACATAAGGATCATGTTTTTATAGCTCTGTTTTTTAATGTTTTATATATATATATATATATATATATATATATATATATATATATATATATATATATATATATATATATATATATATATATATATATATATATATAAAGAATGCCAATCATATTGCAAATAACAGCCCTTTCAAGCCTACTGGATCCAACAAGGGATCACGTGTGTATATATATATATGTATATATATATATATATATATATATATATATATATATATATATATATATATATATATATATATATATATATATATCAAAGACAGCATCACATGTCAATCACCATCTGATTCAACTTTCTGCACCATATGCATTATTAAATAAGTAATATATTAAATATGTGAATAAAGTTTATTTTAGTGATAAATTCTGGTACTGTTCTGTCCACCAAAAGATCATCAGAATGATTTTTAGGAATGTTCTGTAGGTTATAGCAATGACTTAGATCAATTATATGCCAATTAAGCACTGGCATTCTCAAGTTTCTACACCAGCAAAACCAAGAAATCCTGTTGCATATTATACATAGGTGTTAAGATTTTTGCATTACAATGAAAGGAGAAAGTCATGGAGTGTGTTATACCCTAGAGTTTATGGTATATATCCATTCAATTATGACAAAATTACTGGAATAATTTGTGATGATCATATAATACACCACTCCCTCGATAACTCACGCCCCACGAACCCGCTTATAATGCGGTGTCTGGCATGGCTCCTGATTTTTTTCAAAGAAAATATATTTTAAAATGTGTTAAACGTGAAAAAATCGTGATAAAAAATGGTAATTTGGTCAATTAAACCTTGATATATTGCTCGTTTTTATCATCAAAAATGGTGATTACTACCCATAAAGATAGAATCCATATTGTGAAATTTGCAATTTCTAATAAGATATCACATATTATGTTAGATTTTTTTTTAAATAGAAAAATAGTTGTCAATACACTGTAAATAAACAGCACACAACAAAAAATTCTGGTAAATGCTAACATGCAGCAACAGAGAATGAAATAAGTACCAATTAAACGGCTTGCTAGGTGAAATTCACATTCTAATTCTTTAATTTCATCTGGACACACATATCACAACATACATATTCTCTTATATGAAAACATGAAAAGAATCAGTTGACTGTCACATCAAAACCAGTGAGTACTTCCATGAGAACATAATTACCTTTTGATCAACAGCTTTTGGAAGTGTTTTTTGCAATTAAAGAATCAATTAAAATGATATGTGTTATTTTATCACTTTGAATATGTCTTTTGTATCAAATCAAACCAGGTAAGTACCATAAAATAAAGTTCAAAGGCATGCCAATAGGAGCAAATGTTCTTATATTCATTACTGCTATCAAATTTCATTTTACTTGACCAATCAAAAATATTTTCACCCATTTTATGTATTAACATCATTAAAGTATATAATATCAGTAATGTATCATAATCATTTGTAAATGTGACAATGGAGAGCAAAGGAATTAAGTGAAAGGCATACTTAGTGACTGAAAAGCTGTTCATCATAGATGGTGTTCGTAATGAAGTGAGATAAAAAATTTGCAATGAACTAAAAATTGCTGAGTCAACATTTAGAGGTTAGCTTAAGGATGAGTTAAAACTTTGAAGTTACTCACATGATGTTGATTCAGTTAAAAGGGATGAAATGAAAATGAGCACGGACTACAAGCGATAACGAATTAGATGATGCTGTGTATGCATGGTTCACACAATGTGTCACAAGCCGCAAGTGTTATCGTGTTCTAATTTAGGTCGTTTTAAATTTTTAGACCCATTAATTTCATGTTTGTAATGGTTAACCCTTGTGAATTTATTTTTTTTTGTATTCCATTTTACGTCTACCTCAATAAATATCTACACATTGTTCGATCAACATTGTTTTTTCAAAATGTGTTGATCTTTTATATTTAAAAAAAAACATCTACTTTGGATCAAACAATAAAACTAGAATGTATACCATTCACAGCAGAAATTAGTGATGTAGTACACAATGTGAAGTCGTACATGTGCTAAGTGAATGGAAACCACGTGGAATAACGTTTTGATATCAATATACTGAAAAGTTATTCTGAAAATAATGTTACTCTGTGATGAAGAGATATTTATTAACTGTTAATCTTAGCACGATTATTAATTGAGTATTCAACACTGTAACATGTCAAGCCACCCCCAATCCCCCTTTTGCCAATACGTTGATCCCTTTGCTAGTTTTGTTGTTTGTTATAGGTCCCTCGATAACTCGCGTCCTCGCTTATATCGCGGTCGATATTTTTGGACCCCGATGTCCTTGAGTTATGGAGGGAGTGGTGTAATTATAAAAATTATAATAATAATAATAATAATAATAATGATATGAGTAGAAGATTAACAATAGCAAACAACCCACCAGATAACAGTAATATTTATTACTTATACATCCCTTCAATTATGACAAAATTACTGGGATGATTTGAAATAATAATAATAATAATAATAATAATAATAATAATAATAATAATAATAATATCAATACTAAAAGGATAATATAAGCACTGAAATAATACCAACAATAACAATAATAAATTGCACTTGTAAATTTGAATATCAAGCCAATGGTGGTTGTTATGATATGCCTTTTTGTTTCAAACCATACAAAACCATCAAGAATGTTTTTATATATCAAATATATGTCAAAGTGACTTCTGGTTTGTATGATTAATGTATTCAATAATTATATTGCAGATAGGGAAAAAAGTCAACATTTTTATTATTTATACACTATGCATAGAGAAGAGTATTGTAATTCAAGATACAAAATGCACGATTCAAGAAATGATTATAGTCCAGAAAACTTTAAATACACTAGGTCCCAACATGTATATTATTTGATTTGATCACCTATTAAGCGGTATGCTTCTCTTTTTATTTTTTTCTTATTGGGGCAGGCCTGGACATTCTAGCCATCACTGTAACTGAATATTGGAATGCTTATCTATAGTTGTATGAACAAATTAGTTCCTGGTACATAATTTTCAGCAAGAAAATACAGAAAGTATCACTGGTAGCCATTATGATAAAATTGTTTACATATTAAAATAATTAGATTTAGTATATAATTGTTTTCCAATACTTAAATGGCATTGTTGATATACAGAACTACAATTTTTAAATGCAGTTTTAACTTTAAAACTCATTTACATCTTGTATAACTTGTGTCTCTAAGAGTGCAAATAATCAGAGACAGAAGAGACATGGTGTAAGACATATATCAAAACATGGAGCAACATCACTCATTCAAGACATGCTGATATAGGAGTTTGTGTACATGGATTATCAAGTTATAGAATAGTAAATTTGTTATGCAGGTCTGTGTGGTTATGGGAGCTATTGCATGCCATAGGTAAACATCTGCTCATTTGACAAATCATAATATAAACAGACATTTAAAAGAAATTTAAAATTCTTAAATGAAAATCACATGATGCAGTGTTTGTTTACTAGTGTTATGTAACAGCTCCCATAACAGCCAAGTCCTATTTTAAAAAGATGACAGCTTTAATAACTCTAGGACCAATAATTAAGTGTTGATATTTACACAGACCATTATCAGCATGGTGTTGCACTGGATGTTGATACAGATGCTGTTGAAATGATTTGTGTGCAAAAGAAATCAGGTAATTTTAGCTACATTTCAAGATGCTGGCATGAAAATCCACTGTGCTATGATATCATTTGTGCTCAGAGGTCTCCCTAGGATTTAAAACTAGTAGTTCAGGACTCTTAATTTGGTAAAAATAGGAGTCCCACCAGCAAAAGTTACAGTCTCAACAGCAAAAGTTGGGAGTCCCCTATAAGCCAAAAATCAGATACTTTCTTACACTTGGCTACAGTCGCATCCGAACTATCAGTTATAGCAACTTTAGCACAGTTCTGAATCAAAATCTTCATCATTTTTCCATTTAATTACAAAACACTTGTATAAATTTGCAAACAGCAGTTTGTCCAAGTCTCTTGATTTCCAGTTCCCAGGCAATATTTATATGACAATAACAGGAAATGAAATCAATAACAGTGTTTGCCCTGGGCTTCCCCAATGTTGCAAATTGTAATTATGTTTTACATATTGGCCACAAATTCTACCAATTGGCCATATCTTTGGCTACAACATTTTTGGTTGATAAAAACTGTATACACAGTTTGGATATAAAAATGCCCTGGAATCAATTGTTATATAAACAAATCCTTATTTCCTCAGGACCAACCACCCTAACAGTTAATTGTTAGGTCATAATCCATTTATGATGATATCAGGCCTTAATGTGGTATGCAGTAATAAAATCAAATTAGCTATAAAGGACCACCTCTGAATGCAGAAATGTGAAATGACTAGAGTGGACCACTTGACAGCAATTTACAAAAATAAAACAATACAAACAAAAAAGAAAAATATAGTTTTGCTGCAACTTCAATGAAAACTGATTACCTCTGAAGCACTGATATATGCTAAGGAATTTGTTTTAAACAATTGTCAAAATTGCTGCAGCAATAACAAATGGGTATTTGTTTTGTCCTTCAAATGAATCCTTTAGCAGTGCCTTCAATAACTCATGCACCTTCATCAAGGCAAGCCCCTGACCTTTGATCAATGAAGTCAGCAGCAAACTAAAATAAAAACATTGCTTCAGTTTTCATAGTGATTAGAACATATTTATTTTACAGCAAAGTTTCCTTGCAACAAAAACATAAAAATGTGCATACATAGGACTCCTGTGTGGGTGATTTTCTGCCTCCCAAATAAAAAATTTTCGTCCAAATAGGCATAATTAGACCTGTCCAAAATCTTTTGTGCTGCTGGGCAGAATTAGTTGTCAGTTTGCTTGTAATTCTAAGTGAGGATCATAATACCAAATGGTAACACTGACAATCTCCCTGTTTTACTGAAATTTACTTTGCCCATTAATATTTTTAATTAATGAACCTCACAGGTCAAACAGCAGCATTATGTCAAGACAGTGTTCTAGCTAGGATTTCTTACAGTGGGGAGCAGCAGAGAAATGAAGTTTGAGTATTGTTGGCACATACTTTGCAAACACATTCAAAAACATCATTTCACTCTTGATTTAAACATTGTTTGGCATTTAGAGTCATTCTCTTTTAATATACTGTTTTTCCACTGCTGCAGAATATTCTCCCTAACTATTTATTCAAGACATCAAATATTATTGCAAGAACTCTTGAGCTCTTGCCATTGTCATTGAGTCAGATACATTTTTCTTATAGAGTATGAATTTTGTTTTTACATGATGATATCCTAAACTTTTTGTTGTGATTTAATCCTGTGTTGCTAATTGTTTAACCATGCAGACAAAACTTTTGTTGAGTGGATAAAATGCCTTGTTTATAAAGAAAGCATGCATGTACTGTCACATGATGTTTTGGTCTTCACCTGGATTTCAGTTTTGTTCAAGGTTCATTGCTTTTTGTTGGAGAATTTGCTATATTTGGTCTATGTTGATCATTGACCATGCCATTTCTTCACATTTGCTTTCACTAATTATGGAAAGAGAAGATTTCAAGTGCTGTGTATAGCCCAAAACTCAGCTCAAGCTATATTTGGCCTATGTTGACCATTGACCATGCCATTTCTTCACATTTGCTTTCACTAATTATGGAAAGAAAAGATTTCAAGTGCTGTGTATAGCCCAAAACTCAGCTCAAGCTATATTTGGCCTATGTTGACCATTGACCATGCCATTTCTTCACATTTGCTTTCACTAATTATGGAAAGAAAAGATTTCAAGTGCTGTGTATAGCCCAAAACTCAGCTCAAGCTATATTTGGCCTATGTTGACCATGTCATTTCTTGACATTTACTTTCACTAATTACTAAAGAGATTTCAAGTGCATCATATGGCCCAAAACTCAATCACAACATTGTCAAGTCTGTTTCCTGTAAACATCAGTGTTTGTTGATAATGATATATTAACTATAGTTGTACATGTTATATTGTACTTAGCCAACACTTGTTCAGTAATGAAAAGCTGACATTGGAAGACATTGGTTGAAAGAATTGGATTACTTACTTTACTGAATGAATTAAATATTTTTTGGACACATTACTGTATATACTAGCTTATAACTTTTAAGTAACTCTAATCCCCCCATTTTTAGGTCTACATAAGAACCAATTTATTTTACCCTCCTTAGAGTGTGGGTGTATTTTGTATGCAGGACCCTGAAGAGATGCCTTGTGGTCAATGAGTCAGCATAGGTGTCAACCTCTTGAGATGAAAATCTGTAAGCCAAATCGGCTTGATACAGATACAGGACCTTCCATTAGATCTAAAGTTTGAAGATGAGTAGACAAAGTAGGCACAGGGTATACTTATTTTAAAAGTAGCAGGGCGTAAAGAAAAATTAAGTAAATCATCCGTCTCCCAGCTGATAGGGACAGCCCTGTGGATATGAAATTAATGAAAGAACCAATGTAATATAGAGTATAGATTGAACATTTCACTTTAAATTGATAACTTAACAGTTTGTTCTAATTAAATCCATTAAAATCTATATGCCTGGCATTTTAAATTCATTTATATGATAAATCCATGAATTCAAATATATGTCATAATATGGAGTATGTGTTAATTCCAAACATCTTACAAAATAAACATTTTTTTTATCCAGTAAAAGTCACTATCAAATATCATCTGATACAAAGTCCTAGAATTCATCCTGATAAAAGGTTTGGTTTCTTCCATCATTGTCTAGTCAGTTTATATCATCATGGTTTAGTCATTGCAAATATCATCCGACTCCACTTTCTCTGTTTCATTGTCAGAAACAGTTTATTAGATAGCAGCTGTGCTTGGACTATTAAGTAGCACATTGATCATACACTCTGTCTGCAACTGAATTTGTCATTTGTGTAGTAAGATCACAAGGAGTTTAAATAATCATCGTCTGTTACTTAGCACTGAGCAAGTATCATTCACGGCTTGATAAAAGTGTTGTGACATGGGAATATAAAGAGGATTAAGGTCAAACATTTACTGAAAGATGTAGATTGCACTAGGATTTGAAAACTAGGAGTTTTGGGCTACCAGCAATAGTTGCAGTCCCTTCCCTTGTCATAAAGATCATATAGAAGATCACTTATTTTGATGCATCTCACACAAGGCTGTTTTTTCCTGTGACACTATTGAACTTTGTATATTAGAATAACTATTGGTTGCCACTGAGTTTAATTTCAACATTCTTTATAGCACTGACATATAGATCTTGTTTGTCCATCAGTTTGACTGAATTTTGTCCGTTTTCTCAATCCATTGAAAGTTCTTATTCCAGACATTAAGCAGCCAGGCATCCCACACTTCCTCACACTTGGTTGCTGTCCTATCAAGCTATCAGTTTTAACAGTTTTGCTGTTTAACCCCAAAATATTTATACAAATTTGCAAATGGCATTTTATCCATGTCTCATTGTGTCCTAATTTCAAGGTTACGTGCACTACTTAATCAGCTACACTTGGAAATGAACACAATAATGAAAGCTAAACTGTTTATTTGATATACTCTTATAAATAACCTCATGTAGATATCTAGGTCTTTCTGCCTCTAAATTCAGTCACTGAAAACATCAGAACATTTTCCACACCCAGCAGCCAGTCTGAGTCTTTGAACTTGCTGCCCAGCTACTGCATCATGTTCTTTTGATGTACTCTTATAAATTA
This sequence comes from Potamilus streckersoni, assembly GCA_016746295.1. NCBI lineage: Eukaryota > Metazoa > Mollusca > Bivalvia > Unionida > Unionidae > Potamilus > Potamilus streckersoni. The sequence goes on from JAEAOA010001810.1 coordinate 834,603, forward strand.
CCACATGCACATTTTTGGGATCTTTGTGCTTGTGAATTCAGTCATTGAAAATAGCACATTTTCCCACCCAACAGCCAGGAAAAAGTCTTTGAATTTGCTACCCAGCTTTTGCATCATGTTCTTTTGATGTACTCTTATAATGGCAACATGTATATCAAGGGCTCTTTCTTCAGCTGAATTCTGTTGTAAATATCAGCACAGCTAATTGATCAACACATTTTCCCACTCAGCCTGTGGCTGAAACAAGTTGGGCAAGTCTAAAATTTGCTGCCCACCTATTACATCCGTACATAAGACTCCTGCCTACGTGATTTTCTGTGTCCCAGAAATAAAATTTGCATCCGAATGCACATGATTAAAAGTTTTAGAGACCTATGACTCTACTTGTTGCGGAGATCTTAAGAAATATAACTTAAGCATTAAAAATCTAACTTTTGATAAAGATAAATACAGTTGAAAACTTTAATTTCATCAGACAGTGTTTACACAGCAAACCATAAATAATACATGTATAGATTGTTAAGATTTGGGTGAAAATGGAAAATACATTTACTGGTAGATACCCATGATAAAATTGACATGCTTCATATTGCAGTTGGTAGCATTTAATTTTCCTATAATATTTTAAAATCCAAATAACTATACAGAAAAGTGATGTGTAATTGATAAATTTATGAAACAGATAAATACAATAAACATCATATACACATTTATATGAACCCTTTGCATGAATCAAATGATCAGTGAAAAAAAGATAGACTTATAAGTGAGTATATACAGCATATCAAATGTGATCACTTGTAAATCTGACACTTGGCCTAAAAAGATTGCCATATGCCATATTTGAGGGTTACACACCCACATTGGGTAGTTTCACAACACAACCTCTTCAGTTCGAAAAAACTGGTGAAATGGGTTGAATAAGAAGGAGACTGTGTGTGTGTGTGTGTATACATACACACACACACACATATATACAACACAAGACTCCTAGTTTCATGATCAAGACTAGGGCAGTAGCAGTATTAAACTGATCCAAAGTCATTTAAGTCTGACATATGAGTAGCCTCCATCATCAAGATAACATTCTCTTGCCAACCAATATAGTCGTACCAAAACCTAACTTAAGCCACTAAAAGATACAGATAGAAAACCACAGATTCATTTTTCTTTCTTTCAGAGTAAGCTAATCAAGTTATTCAGTCGAGTGATTTTGATGAGGGACAAGCTGAAGTCCGATGATTACCCGAAAACAAACCAGTGGCTAGCTGTAGTTGGTGTGTCAGATGAGGCTATTAAGGTATATTTATCAATACATTTTAGTATCTGTTGATCACCCCCATCTGTCATTCTGTCTGTATGTCACCATGACTTGCCCTAAAACAATGGGAGGAAAATTCATGACAGGTTTGTTTTCTTGTCCATATGGTAGTATGTTCTAGATGGGTATTATTTTTGACTTCCTTCCTTAGAGGGTGTCCAGAAGTAAACTATACAGAACTTTAATTAGAGTGACCATTAAATGTAAGCATTATGTGAACAGACTTTGTATGTATATAAAATATACCCGAGAAGCATATCAACAAATCATTTGGCATTTGATAACAAGGTATTAATGAATAAATTAATATTGACTGAATGTTGACCACACACACCCACCTAGCAGCTACAGTGATATTATTCTGTTCGTGAAATAGTGGTTGTATTAGTACTACGATACAGCCTATACCACCTAGAGCTTATTGATTGATGAACATGATTTAAAATTGCAGAATAAAAATTTAAGGCAATATTTCTTGCCCATTAAAGGTAGGCATGAAAAAATTGAATCAAATGGGAGATTTGGAGTGGTAAACCATAAAAGGGCTGTAAATCACTTTAAATACATGGCTTACCAATTATTATAGAATTTGGGGTCCAGTTGGGCCATAAACTTAAAATCACAACAAAATGTGAAAAAAGCACCCACACCCAAATTAAGAAATGCAAGTACTTGTACATACATACTTTACTTACACCAAATAGAGAGGAAAGTGCAATCCCTAAATCTCGTATTCAGTGATCTCCCCAGAAATTTGTACAGCATTGAAGTAAGTGTGCATTAGCATCACACAATGTTTTAGAAAATGCACTTTATCATTGTAATAAAGGGAAAAAAAATACATGTATGTATTGTCATACTAATTTTTCTTTGAATTTAAAGGAATTATATCCTTCATTCATTTTCTTCCCTTTTGATTTTAATTGTGTTAAGTGATTTACATTCATTAAGGGTCAAGATAATGATGTGTTTTCAAATAATTGTGACATAATAACCATGATAATACATATGCCTTTCCATTAAAAATAGTTTATTAGTGTGTTTGACCTTGTTTACTTTATTCATTGAATTAATTTCAGAGCTAATATATTGATCAGAAAATGCAATTGTTTCCAGTGCCTGTCTAAAGGACATGGACCTCTACATATGCATCAATAGCAGCTTTAAACTATGACACTCCACTTTCATGTCATCAAACTTTGCACTCTCCTGAAAGTGTGATAGGTCAAGAGTTTGATCCCACTAAAATATATCAACACTTAATTTATCATGTAATACATTCCCATTGCAAACTATAGAAATTTATTGTTTAAAAATACTTCATATGTAAATAAAGGAATATCCAACACTTTATTTACACATTTTGAAACAAGTAAAATTGGAAGATACAAACTGCCTCTTTTCTTACTTGGATAGAGAGATTTTAAGAAATTTAAAATTCATAGGGCAGCACCTATTTAAATTACCAGTATGGTTTACTGAACAAACTATTTTACAATGTAAATATAAAAACAGCTTATTGATAAAATGCAACTTTCATTCTGTCGTATTTTCCAATAAGTAAGAAAAATGACAACAATCTCAACTGCAACTACTGGCACTGCTATAAAAAAAACAAAAATATTATATTCTAATAGAGCTGGCAGAATTCCTGTCCCCCTTTTCACATTTTGGTAATTAAGTAGATCTAATAAAACAAAATTTAGTAATAAAAAAGCTTACAATATGATACAGCAGATTTTATCAAAAGATATGAAGTCTTCCATTCAATATTGAACCCTTGTCCTTTGTTTTCTTAAGCTCTTTGTGGGTGGGGAGAATCATGCTATCTGAATTGCAATTAACATTGACACCAATCTCTGATAATTTTACCCAGGTGCTGGGTAAATTTATGTATTTTGTGTCCATCTTTCACAAAAGTTTGATAACTTAAGTTGAGTTGATAGTTGGCTTGGCAATGTAAATTCATAAAACATACTACCAACCAACTTCACCACTGGCCAGTCATGTGACTATGTCAGTGCAAATATAATGTCCACATTAAAGGCCATCCAGTAAAAGTCAGGCAAGCCAGTAATAAAAAAATGTGTGAGTAAGTAAGCAAGTATGTGTGTAAGCAAGTAATTATCCTTGATTATCTTAATTAAATAACAAGAAGAGAAAAGAAAAGGTGTCATTTGAGCAACAGAACTTTGAATTAAGGTGACAGGATATTTATTTAACAGACTCAATTTATAAGGACTTGAATGTCCTGAAAGCACAATGATGCAATCCAGAATGTCTTTGAGTTCATGATGATCCAAAGTAATATATATATATATATATATATATATATATATATATATATATATATATATATATATATATATATATATATATATATATATATATATATTGATACAAAAATCAATGAGCACTTTAGTAATTAGAATGAATATTTGTAATGATTCCTCTCAAATTATATCACATTTCAACAACACAACTGCAAACTGATCACTTTTTGATTCCCACAGACTGGTATAGAAGTATGAATATCATATCCCAATTGATTCACATTTTCAGTTGACCTACTGTACTATTGTACATAGCACTACAATAGAAAAATGAGTTGTAAATAAGACTCTTTGAAATCAAAATGCTATGTAAACATTGTTTACAATTTACAATCATGGACAAAACTTATACACACAATATAAGTTAAATATACTTAACAATATAGTAGAGAAATCTAAATATAATTACAGCAACAAATAAGAGACTAGATGGTTATAATTTTGTTTGTATATATGTATAACAGTCACCTTTACTTTACTTGGTAGTCACCAGTTCACATTCGACAGTCAGATTTCCTATATCAATGTCCTATGTGTAATGGTCACTTTTTGCAGTCAGTAGCCAGGTCTTTTCTAACCAAACAATGGTTTCTCCCTGCCTGAAGTGTTTGGTATAGGATATCTACATTGAGTTTTAAAGGTCACCTGCCACACTCAAAGATTTTACCTTTTAAATCAGATTTGCATTACATGATTAAAAGTAGTTTTACTCACACAAAAAGGACAAAACAATTATCAGGTGTAGAGAAGAAATAATAAGTTAATTACTCAAAATAGAAGTATACAATGCTGTCACTTTCCCTTAGGTACGATTTCCGACCTATAGAGGATGCCAGTTAGAAATAGAATACATTTATTCCCACAAGACGGAGTACATGCTTCTTGTCAAAAATAAAACACTATAAACTATTTATAGGGAACAGTTAGAAGAAACTACTGACAGCAACTTTACTGTTAAGCTTTATATCAATATGCATGCACCATTCACTAGATTGTGTCACTTTCAAAGCTGTTCTATTGTTTTAGTTTATTTTGAAATTTTCCGTTAATACGTTAATACAGGTAAAAAGGAATCAATGCTGGCCTCCCTTTGTCGTCCAACTTTATAGAAACAAAAATTGGCACACTTAAAAGAACCCATGGAACTAAACTTTGCTTCTGTATGTTGGCTGACTTAATAAGAAAAAATCAGCACCCTTAAAAGAATCCAAATTCATTTTCTGGGGTTGGTTTGCTTGGTAATAAAATAACCATTGTATTTGACTTCCTGTCAGTAAGTTTAAGCAAGGAGTTTATTGCTGTCTGCAAGTTGTGTTTATTCATAACCTCTTCTATTTGTTTGCATATGTAATCTTAATTGATGTTTGCAAATAGTATATAAAACAATAACATGATTTAGTAATACTTTTGTAACCCATGCTAGCAAAAAGATTATCATTTGCACTCACAGTGAATGTATTTTAAAATAATGGTTTTTATTTGCGAGATACTGTCATATGGGTAACCGGATACAATACATTCTTGGTCAGTTTGCACCTTGCAACTTACTATGTGTGAATGGCAGGTGCCTTCAAGCAGTCAAGTGATATTTTTGTCTCATTTGAGATTTTTTAGTTTTGTCTCATTTGAGATTTTGTTATTTGACATAAGCGATACACTAGCTCTACAGTAAGAATGCATATGCAAGCAGGCATCCGATACATATATGGAGTTTGGGGATTGTTATTATCTTTAATAAATTTCAAATGATGAAAAGAGAAGGGATAAATGATGACAATACAAGGTTAGTTTCTTTCATTTTATTTTCAAATAAATGTATGTTTATAAATGGGGGGGGCACAAATTCAACACAAAATTATTTCCTTTCTTATCAATATGGAGTAATGGAGCAAATATGATAGACAATATTGACTAGTAATGGCAAGCTTTCAATTTATGTGCACATACACTAATACAACTTACAAATAAAAATAATACAATTAACTGGTAAGAGCTTCATATTGCAGCGCTTAATTGCTAATAACGTTCTCTCTCTCTTTCATGTGTAATCAAGTGTGTATTATATACAGCAGTATTACAACCCTGTAGCCTAAAATTAAACATATTATTTATAATACCTCATGTATACTACCCTTAGAAAAATGTATATGCATTCCATAGAATATTATCTGTTAAGTGTTATTGTTTTATAAATCATTGTTGGTAATTTGACCAGAAGACTTAAATTGAGAATGTCATTGTGCAGATGTATATACTTTTTAAGCATAAAAATGTATCTAAATATTTTAATTAGAATGAGCAAGATATGCCAGTTTGTGTTTTCTCTAATATATATGTACATTACAAAGCTCGATTATTTTCTTTGAAAAAAATGTTAAGATAGTTTGTTTAAATTTAGTTTTTTCCTTAAACCTATTCCTCAATCCAACCTTACATGATTTTATCTACATTTTGTTTGAAGAAAAAGAACTTGTTCAAACTACTTTTAAGTTTGGCTAAATCTTTCAAGCTGGGTCAAATTGTTTTTGGGCCAAATTGACTACAATCCGGCTTAAATGATACAACTTTCCCATCCCTCACCCTATTTGAACCTACAGCTTGAATCCACTTTTTTTCTGGTAAACAGTGTCTTTTGGAAAAAGATAGAACCCTTATTCCTATCATCACTCTTTGGTTACATATGCAACACAATGTACCATATTTGCTTTACAACAGCACGATCATAAGATATATCACATAGACATTTATGTGGGGAAATTTAAACACTTTAATGGCTAGGTTGAATAGAAGGGATAAATGTACACTATATCTGGTTTTGGCATGTGGAAACTACCAATTGTTTACAGAGATTGCTGAATAATTTTTTCATTTAAAAAAGCGGATTTTTATGTTTAATTAAACATTTTTATGGCATGCATACATATCAAATGTGTTTTGTTTATGACTATAATGATATCACACATTTGTACAAAATAGGTGGCCAGTAACTTTGTCAGTGAAGACAGAATTTTTGCTTCATGAGTAAGGCATTGCTTATCATTTGAGTCAATTTAGAAACTTTTCTTATCTATCTTGTACTTTTAACTCCAACCAATTTGACTATAACTCAAAAGATGTCAATTTATCCAAATTAAAAGCAATGCAGTTTTATTATTAGGATAGAGGGTTGAAGCAATTCTTTTGTTGGATGGTGTGAAATGCATTTATGCTATTAATGCAAAATTGGAAGTCACCTTTTGTGACAGTATTTCAGGTAAAATTAGATATTGTCATCTATTTGCCAGTGAATTAATGCCGCTAAGAAAAGAAGTGTCTTTGAGAATATATATGAATCCCACCACTTTTCTTTGTGTCAGGGTCATTCAGCATTTAAAATATGGGGTCATTCAAAATTTAAACATGTCTGTAAAGGCAGGTGAAGTTTCAATTTGTAGGCTACAACAAATATTTATGTTTTGGCTTCTTTTGACTTTTTTATTGATTATAGGATTCCCACCCTAATCCAGATATTGATTGTATTTCATGAACAAACTTAAGATCAGTGTATGTTTTTAAGCTGGTGATGATTTCATTGTTAGGATAGATCAAAGTGATCAGGATACAGTAATCTTGTGTGGAACTAAAATTGCAAGAGAATAACATACAGTCAGACCAGTGTCCCAGTAAGTCACCTGGTAATAATGGCCATTTCCCCTTGGCAGCAAATTTCATATATAAATGTCATGTAATCAGCTGTCACCTGTCTTCTGCAGTCATTAGCAATTTGTTTCTTAACTAAGCAGTGGTTTCATCCTCTCTAGGCACTGGAGAATATCAGCAGTGACCACTACGAGAATGCAAATTAAATTTATTTTGTTTGATGATATTTATACATATATGTTGGGGTGTAGGGTCAAAGTCAATTTGACTATCAAGAAGTTGGAATTTGCTGCCACTGTGTGGTGGCAGTATTAAATAGTCAATTACCAATTGGTCTAGTAAATTGAAATGATGTTACATTTAGTCGTACCAGCACAAAATAATTAGAAAAATGATTTATATTCTGAGATATTGCAAATATTGTAGTCTTCATGTCTATAATCTGCTGACAGGCAAGATTAAACCAGTGTTAATGAAATTTGAACTTGTACTCTACATTGCTAGTCACACACAAATTTGGCAACCTACATGTCCAATGATATCAGTGGTCCAGTAGACATGTGATATCAAAAGTAAACCCCTTTTTAATGTTGTTGTAAAAAAATTAAAAATATTAAAAGTATCCTGTTTGTAAAAGAACAATAGGACAGAATTCTCAATATATTTATCCTGGTAATAATGACAGTGCTATCAAATTTACTTGGATAAAGTAATATTCATTAACCCTTTCATCACTGCAGACCGCATATCAGGTCCAGGGAAAATAAATATGTCAACACTATGAACCTAGTTTTTGGTCTAGGGCAGTGTTCTTTTTTAATGTTATAGTACCCGACTAAATATCTTTTGGGGTACCTCTAATAACTTCCATCTGGTAATGTAGATGTTATATTTGGATTATATCATGAGTTTAGCTTGTATACAACTAGAAATAACTAACAAAGTAGAAACTTTTAACGTGTTTTCCGAATGCTGAAATTTGTATCCAAAATGGTGGCATTTGAAGGAATTTTAGAGGATAGTTTTCAAAGGATTTAAATTATTTTGACCTGATAAATTTGGATGAAAATGAGAGAAGATATCTGGAGAGACAATGGAATGCACTTGTGGGTGATAGTGATAATGATGAAGATGACTTTGAAGGTTTTGAACCAGAGGAATTGTACGCTCCATGTGGGTTTTTTTTGGACGAAGCCCGAAAACCAAAGAGATTTGTTTCAGTTTTCTGACAGAGTTGGGCACACTCAAGAGTTAGATGGCTCCAGGAAAGCTTCAGATTATTTTCAAATATTCTATTCAGATGAAGGTTTTTGGAAAAATTGCCGTATAACGAACTGAAATGTGACGATCAAACGTGGCAGAGACGATAATAAGTGTTTGGACAGATCTCACCTTGGAGATCATTTTGGTTCATTTTATAGAATTTTATATATTATGGACACCATGAAAGAAAGACTTGTGTTGCTACTGTGATTGATCACTAGTACATTTAGGGTCAATTGAACAAGTTTTGAGAACTTTCTAAGTTTTCTAAGAGGTAATAAAATAATTTCTTTTATTTTACCTGTTGTGTTACCTGTTTGTACCTGCATTTTAACAGCTGTATTATATATGCACATTTTATTGAATTAGTCATAAAAGTTGATTTTTAACCTTGCTTTTGACACCTAATCCAGGCAGATATCTTTAAGATTGGCAAAGTTATGTTGTTTCAAAGTCCACAAGTCATTTTGCTTTACAACTCCAAAGTTACTTAGTGTTGAGGACTTTATACCTACAAAGTTACTTAGTGATGAAAGGGTTAAGAGTAAAATAAGGTCGTTATAGCTGTATAATTATTTTTAACAAAAGAATTTTGTATATACTTTAAAATCTTGAGAGAACTTGTTCACTATCAAATCAGTCATGCCACATGATCAACGGCAGCAGCAAATTTTCATAATCAAAATTTACAAGTTCTTTGTCAGCGTCTACATCACAAAATCAGTGTCATTTGATAATTTATAAAAACTAAGTGCTTTTTGACTCAGTCTCAGAGCCTTTCCCCAAGTTTTTGAAGCTTACATAAATGTGATTCTACTGGTTCAAGTACTGAACAATATCAGAGATCGCCATTTTGTCAAATGGAGAATACGACCAAGTTACGACCTACTTACTTTAAATAGCAGATTGCAACCAGAGCATCAACAGTAACCACATGATCTGAAGTAAATGGTCATTCTCACTAATGAATGTAGTATCTAATGGGGTTTTTCCTGAAGGTGGCGCTATGAATACCCACTCAAAAAGGCTGTTGTTTACATAGTTGCCAAAAGGCGCTTAGGGTGACATTCTGGTAAAATGCCAAAAGGTGCCTGTTCAGTACATGGCAGAGGGCTAAAAGGCACTTATATTAGGTAAAGTAACCCTTTACAATTAAGTACTTAACTTACAAGTTAAAGTAACCCTTTACAATTAAGTACTTGAACCTTTTGATGGGTACTCATGTAACTACCAATAGGGTTGATAGGTACCCATTAAATGTTTACAAATATTTTGACACCTTGGTAGCCTTCATGCATTGGCTATTCAGTTGCTGAATACATGTACTCTTGACTTCATTCAACTCCATAGTGGATTAACTTGGCATGGTGCTTGCTAGTTCCCATCTGTGAATCATGGTATTTACACACAGTAAGTGCAGAGAGGATTAACTACCCACCACAATAGGTTGTTGTTGTTGTTGTTGTTGGGCTTAACGCCATTTTTCAGCACACGATAGGCTATTCATGGCGGCCAGTATTAACGGTGGAGGAAGAAACCGGGAAATCACCGGAAAGAACCACCGACCCAGGAGAAGCTACTGGCAAGCTTTCTCACATATCCACATTCACCGAATCCTAGACTCGAACCCACGCAGACAGAGGTGAGATGGCAGTGATCCGTAACGGACAGCGCTTTAGACCACTCGACCACTCAGGGCCCCACCACAATAGGTGGAGAAATGATAAAATACATTATTATAATGTGTATATTAGTATATATGTTTATCTTTAATACAGGGCATAATGCAGAGAAACATCACCATCTATAACCTGATGGACATGTCAGAAGATGGAATTATGAATCTCCTGCAGAGGTATGACTGCCCTGATGAGGAGTCCAAACGTCTCAACCTTGCCCTTAGGAACCTTAAAATATGGACAGGTAATTCAGCAACTTCATATGCATTTATCATTTTACACACAATGTGAGTTGTCTAACATTTCATAAAAGATTGTAATATTTTTGACATGAAAGTTGTTGTTGTTGTTGTTGTTGTTGTTGATGTAGAGTTTAATGCCATGAAAGTATATGTCTGGATTGTTAAGCCTTTTTTGAGTAGGTCTGGTGTTGAGAAAAAAAATGATTTGACAGAAATTGATGCTTTTGTGGTTTCGTATGCTCAATCTCATCTTTGTGTCATATATTGTTTTCTGTTAGTTGACATTCATAGCTTAGTCTCTGTGTGTTACAAATGAAAATGTTCCATATTGTGCCTTTCTGAACACAATCAGATGACCACTTGAAGGATCATTGTTGTTTAAATATTGATTGTATTCAGTGTGCATTATTGATGTTACAGTTAAAACCTATATGTTTGAAAATGCTTTCATTGTTTACAATAATTGTTTTAATCCACAATTTTCAAATTTGTTTTGTGGCTGCACTTTTTCTCGTTTGTATGGTGCACCCATCATTGAATTTATAAAGAGCACCCAAGTCAAATCTGGATACATGATGCATGTGTGCATTTTAGTATTTTGAATGTTAAAGGTCTTATTTGCAAGAAGATACTTAATAGTGTTGCAGTAAAATTAAAAAAATATTATTGATATTTTCATGTTTTTATTGTAGTCAAAATCTTCAGTCAATACTGTTGGAACAAAGATCTGAGATTTAATGTTCTTGGTATGGAAAACATAATTATTTGAAAAGTAAGCCTGTTCTTTATTTCCCCTTAGAGAGGCAGAAGTCAGGTGGAAATAACACAACTAATGACAGTGATATAGAGCTACATTGGTCCAGCTACAAGTCAGCGGCCAGCAGTCCTTATAGTGATCACTCCCCTAAATATGGCTCTCGGCCATCAACTTCCTCCCTACCCTCTGAGGCTCACACTCTTCCTCCACAACAGATGCCAGTATCACCCCAGAGCACGCCATCCTCACCAGTCCCTCGCTCACACTACCAGCAAGACCGATTCAGGTAATTTTATGAATCATATACCTATATCATAACTGATTTCCCAAATTTTGAGTAATATGTTTTTCCAAACATGAAAATTTTTAATGAAATGTGCATATGTATTCATTGAATTGATTTGAATTTTTCAAATTTTAAGTCGTCATTTTTTATGATGGGGCCAGCCTTGAGAAATTTTGGATCTAGCTTAAATTAGAATATTAATATACGATAAATATTTATCTGTAATCTGCAATATAATCAGGTATGTCTACATACATAAAAGGGCTCCACTGATGGAAAGACCATCAATTTCATATGTGAATCAATATGTATTGTATCACAGGCTGTGTATCATAAATCATATCAATACTTCCATCCCTAGTATTTTTACACCCATCTGAGTCACCTAGTTCAGTAGAACTTTTGTTGACATCCAAGCGAGTCACCTGGTTCAGCAAAGCACTTGTTGACACCAAAACAAGTCACCTGCTTCAGTTAACACTTGTTGATACATCCAGATGAGTCACCCAGTGAATCCGAACACTTATTGACACTCAGGTGAATCACCTGGATTAGCAGAACATTTTTGATACTCAAAGGAGTCACCTAAATCAGTTGACCACTTATTGACACCCAAGTTTAGTATAACACTTACTGGACATTCACTCTAAACCTTTATGTGCATATGGTTGTGAAGCATTATAAAAGATTGCCTTTGTTGCAGTAAAAACTTATCTTTGTTTTCTATAATGAATAGATTTACACCACCGCCAACCCCACCCATCATTCGACAGAAGCCAGGAAATAAATGCCCAAACACTCCACCTCCTCAGAAGACATCGCGGATGCAGTTGTTTATAGAGAACCAGCCTCTGACAAGGAGCAAGTCCCAGGAGTCAAATCTAGCCAATCGAATTATAGATCCTATGGTCAGGTATGGATTAAAGAATGGTTGATCTATATCAAACTGAAAGCAGCTAAGGATTCTTTTTATGAATCTGCCATAACTGTAGAGGGTTTCATGTTACCCATGTTGTTGCATCACATCACATAGCATTCTACCATGACAGTTTGTTTTCACTTAGTAAATGGAGATGGATTGAATGAATTGAAACCCAATTTAGTGGATTTTTACCATTTTCCAGCAATCTGAATAGTTCTGTCCGCTATTTGATGTAGAATGTTATCCTACAGAAACATTTTATTGACAGCACATCAGTTTTGTATGGACACATTTCTAGTTTTCTTCAGCTGTGTAAGTAAAAAAATATGGTTTGCCAAAAATGATGCACCTTATGTGCTCACAACGGCAAACTGCACAGACACAGATCTGGCATTGCATAATGTGCAGGCAGAAGTAATCAGAAGAACATATAGCATAGACCCTGATCTGCAGGTGCATTATGATATGGCAGGTCAGGATATTTGTTATCTGCAATTTGACTTGACTTGGGAGTTAACAGTATTTTATAAAATCTGAAATAAATGGCCTTTCAAATGTTTTTGATGAAACAAATTGTGTCATTTCTATTGTTTGAGGGCATAACCATCAAAATATTGAAATTGAATGATTTTCAGAATTTTATTTGGATTTAGCACAAATATAAGATTTTTTTGGAAGAGAAAGCATACAATTTTTTCCGGTCATTCTTTAGAAAATCACTTTTCATAAAGCCTTAAAATCTTTTTTTGAAAAGCATGGTTTTTTCTTTATATCCTTTTAATCTGTAGAAAATGACATAATTTTATTCCAGCACTCCTTGAATCTATCTGATGAAATACATACCAACAAATAAAATCTTTCACATTGTTAAAATCAATTTTGTTTTGCTTTTGAGCCATTTTACAAATCATGAATAAATGATCAAATAAAATTGGATGGACCAAATGACACATCACATAGGTGTTAACAGATGGTGTAGCATCTACTTGCTGTGGACTGAGAATTGCAATTGTTTAGAAAATTGCCAGGAATTAAAGTGGATCTATCTGACATTATTTGTACTTATTGTGAAATCAGGATATGTTGTACTTACCTAGTATGATATTATAACATGGTCCATAAAAATCTGAATGGATCAGTGCACTTTAGTTGTAATGAGGTCATGTGATAATTAATTTACATTTACCTGTTTAACTTTTGTACATGTGATTAATGTAGAAGTAAGTTGCTATGTCAAGTAGTTGGTATGTAATCATGCATCAGGGTTAGAAACTAATCTGTTCATCTTTGATTGCTTATGGTAGACTTGTCCATTTATTCATTATTTGTGTGATTTATTTATTTATTTAGAATTAAAGTAGGAGTGCACAAAGCAACAAATACCTTTTTTCTTTTTTGTAGTTTTTAAACTTAACTCAATATTTTTCTTTGTAAAAGATCTGATAAAGAAGCCTGTCTGTGAGGATGGTGAAAATGTATTATTTATTTCCAAGGCCAAACAAGAATAAACCTGAGATGCTAAATTTGAGTGGAAGCCATGAAATATTATATGCAAGAAGGTTGTCTGCCGAGTCGGAGGCAGGGGGAAGTAGTCGGGGCCATTCTGGACATAGTTCCCCAATGATTACCTCCCCTGTTCACTCACCCCCTTACCAGGGACATGGAGGAGACAGTAAGTAAAACTTTTCAGTAGATTTTATTGAGTATAACAAAATGATATATTGCATGTTAAGAGTTAGTAATTTACAACATGAAGTGACTTATAACAGGTACATGGAGGACATAAAAAATAAAACATTTCTGTGATTCATGTTGATCTATTTCACTTAATGATTTGCTACTGAAAGCTTTTTTTCAAATGACATAGTTATTCTCATTTGGCAGCAATCAAGAACACTTAAAGCAAGAAAATGAAATTTGCTTTTCTTTTTACTATCTCATTGGCCTGTCTGTTGTCTTTCATGAAATTAGCTTTTGATAACAGTTTATGTGATATTTCCAAGTATTTAATTACAACTAATTTGAATTGCCAATTTTAGACTTAAATAAGTTTAAATTCCAAAATTTTTAGGACAGCTTACTTGAATGTCAAATTTTTGTTTTTACAGCTGTTTTAAAATCACAAACTTTTAATCATAATTGTTTTGAGAAACCAGTCTTTTATCACAACTACTTCAGAAATGCAAATTTAAAAAAGGGGCAAATTTCAAAATTGTGTCGATATTACAGACTCTAAAATATGTAATTTGATCAGTGTAATGAAAACAGAATACAGATGGAATGTAAATAAAAACAATGCATTTTGAAAAAAATTGAGCACAAATGCATGACCAAAAATGCAGAAGAATGAATGATCAATCCAAAACAAAACATTTTTAAAGCAGAAATGTATTCAGTGGGTGGATCTGAAAATTGATTACTTTCTGACTATCACTCCGTTTCCACAATTGAAAAGCTTTTCACCTGATAATACAGGATCAGATTCTTCTTGTTGAAAAGTTTTCAGTTTTAAGCCTGGCAAAAAAACATGGCATTGATATGATAACATATTATCTAATGTTGAATCAGTACAGTTTGTATCAGAATGAAAATATTCATAACTTCAATCAGGTGACATGTTCTGCCATTATATTTGCACTTTTATTGTAAACAGCAGTGGTTATAATTTTACTTATCAGTGCTGTCTTTTTATTTATTGGCTATTTCATTAAGCACAAATTAAATGAGTAAAGATATGAAAACTAGTTCTAGTATTTTACACTCAAGAAAACAGATGTGTGGTAAATGTGTTTCTGCTTAATTCCAGATGGAAAAAAAATGAAAGAAAGTGATGAATGGAAGTGATAAAATGCCAAATTAGAATGCATTTTTGAGACTTAAACAAGCAAAAAAGAACAAGATTATTGCTAAAATGCAAAACATTAATGGAATGAAATTAAATATCAAATGCATTTCAAATGAAGTGCAGTGAATTGCAAATAAATACAGATTTGGTAAAATAACTTGCTTCGTGGTGTGTAGCTTATATGAAGTTGCAAACTTTGGATAATAGATACTTGATGTACATTATATTTGTATCAGGGATATTCCAGAAATAATAAAGGTGGTTAGGGTTAGAGGGCAATTTTTATTTCATCTGCCAGTTATAAAATAGAACATTTATAAAATAGAATTATCAACATCCCCACCTTGGATGAAATATGTATTTCTAATCATGCATCAAATTTACAGAAATTCAACCTAGCATGAAGGAATTTTTAAGATAAAAGGTGGTCCCAGAGACATGAAATTTTCAGGATTTAGTCTACAGTATATTATAGCATTTGTTTACTTTCCTGAGAAAACAGATTTGTTTAAGCCTCCACATTCTCTGACCCTTCCCACCCTATTTGTGATATTTTAACATTTATATTGGGGTGAGTGTTCAGAACACATTGCCTATCAAAAAGTTGGAATTTGTGGAGAAGACATGGTGTGGGTATTGAGTAGTCGTTTATTATTATTAAACAAAGGACTGTGCAGTGAATCATACCTGTATTAGATTGATAGGAGGATTTATTTTCTCAGAAATTGTGAGTATAGCATTTGCTACATGTTGAATTAATGGATAGATCAGACAAAACCACAGTATTGATGAAATTTGACCTGGCAGATGTCATTTGTATGGATAGTTGGATGAGTAACAAAGTCTTGAAACTATATGTATATCAGAGGAAATACTTGCAGTTTTATGTTATTTTCTTTTACAGATACTTTAACTGTGCCAGGTATAAAGGGTCATGGACAGATGATGCACAAAATTAACCATAGGTAAGTTGACAGTTAAGTATTTATGAACTGTTGCTTCTGCCATGATAAATGTTCCAGAATGGAGTTTAATTGCTTTTTTAAACATGCAGAACAACAATTCAGTCCTAAGTCCATGAAGTAAAGAAACCATTTAAGGTAGACAGTAGAGATTTGATTAAGATTTTTATATGCATATGTGAATGATAGTAGAAAAATATACTCTTAGATTGATGATGCATGGAAAGGAACCAATGTTTTGCCATGAATGTATAGTAATTAGGCCAAGTCTTGCTGCTGTCTTGGCAAGGCATAGCACACAGTTCAAAGGAAGGCAAATAGCACACCAGAAGAAAAGAAGATAACACCATTAGTAGTTCTGCCATTAATTCCATAATACAACATCCCATATATATTTGCTAGATCACTCGAGTCAGAGGGACAGCAGTCAATACCATCTCAGACATGCCCTTATCTGATGCAGGTAGGGACAGGTTATGGGAATCGAGTATCCCTTAACCCTTTCCATGAACCTCAAATTAACAGACATTTTGTACCATTAGGATCAATTCCAGATAGGTACCACAGCCTGTCAGTACTTTTGATGATATTCAAGGCAGATTAATGGCAGTCAGCAGCAGCCCTGACATAGCCTTACTTGATGCCAGTTACAGGGATCAGTTGTCACAGCATAATGAAACTGGCACCAAGGAGAAGAAAATGATGGCCCTATTCTGTCAAGACCAGACTCTGCCATCACTCACAGACCATCTGAATCTAATTTATAAGATATATGCCTGATGGGACAGATTACTGTGATATAATAGCACATATCCCATTCTGTCATCAAAATTCAGGCAATGACAGGGAAGAATCATTCAAGCTTTGGTGCCATATATATGGCTATATCAATATTACATTCCTGGATGAGATGCCTCACTTCGCGCTCAGCATTAAGAGGTTAGTGTTAGGACTGGTCAGCCTGGTGTCTGGATAATGAGACTGAGTGGGACATCATGCTACTTGTCTGTGGCATGATGCCCTAGTGCTAGACATCACTATAAACTGTCACACTGCAGACATCATAGCGATATGACTGAAATTTTTTTAAAGCTATGTTAAAAGCCATATCACACACACTCACAAACACACATTCCTGGATGCTCAGTACCATATTGGTTTATGACTCACACTCACAAACTTGACTATCATTTCTCAGTCCATTGTCAGTGAGCTTGTGATGAAGATTTATTTAATGGCTAACTTTTCTAAGCAATCTAACAAATAGTCCTAAACTCTTTCATTGAGAATCCTGCTGGTACTCGTGCTTTAGAGTCAATTTCTTTTATGGCTCATAATAGGTAAGCTCACTACTCACTTACCTGCTGTTATAGCTGTATGCAGTTTTGGGGCTTATGATAAGCTGGAAGAAAAGTAAAATTATTTATGTATGTAGAAAACTTATTGAGTTATTTTTTTTTAGAGGAAGGGGTTTCTTTTATGCTTTTTGAATAAAGATTTTTTTTCTTAAATATTTTTTTTGGTATAAGTATATAAAGTCTGCTTCAGATTAATAAGAAACATAGATGAATATTCAGATGGACAATGTTTTGATTTGTGTTTGTTGCCAAAAGCTGAGATAATCAGTTGTGTATGTTTTCAGAAGTTGAGATACTCTACAAAATTAATCTATCATTTACAGTTTGGTAAATAATTCTTGTATATTTTGAAAAGCAATATTTCATTTATGATCTGGTCAATGAAGAAACAGAAAATTGTCCATAGAGCTTAATTGAGATAACATTTTTTCCAGGTTTTCCAGCAAGATAATCATAGGCAGTAACTGTGATATTTGCCATAAATATGTTGTCTTTGGAAAAGTCTGCAAATATTGCCGGTAAGTGTAATGTCTGTTGAAATTGGATCACAGTCAATTGGACTGATAGGAGAGAATGTTATGATTTATCAAAGATATGCTCCTCTGCCTGTTAAAATTATTGATAAAACTTTTCTGGCTGCAGCCGTGTTTGTGACATTGTAAAATGTTAACTAAATATTTAATATTAGAAGTTTTGGAAGTTATATGATGTCATTGTGTTGTACACAGAAAAGAATGTTTTGCAGAACTCTTTTTGTTTTAGCATCAAACCCATGTAGTCTAATTACTTTATATTATATATATATATATATATATATATATATATATATATATATATATAATTTTACCTTTTATATTGTTACCTGTAAATACTTAACAGAGTTATTTTCTTTACCTAAACTTTCATGACTTTTAATACATCATTTTAAAAGTTAATAGACTTGTGTTATATATGTGATTTGGGCTGATTTCAGCAATTTATTTAATTTATTGTTATACATTATTCAGGTTACCATATTTTCTGTCCATGTTCATAATTTTAAAATGAAATACACAGAAGCAAAGTTGAGAGAAATAAAATCAACACAATTTTTTTCATCACTGGTTTCCAGGTTGATGAAAATGCCCCTTGTTTGCAATGTAATTTTCTGTTTCTGTTCATTTATATCTCGAGATAAAAACCCCAACTATTTTACACATAAATACTGTGTTATTTATGTTAATATACCAATATCATTATTTTTTTACATTAATATACACATACCATGATTGTTACTTATGTAAACATAATTACACCTTTTGTCATAACAAATTACAATGTGATATCCATTGAAAAGGCATAAAGATAATGACATCCATATTTCCGAGTCATTTTACAGCACCATCAGGGTTTCAACTAGCATGTGAGATCCTAAATATCCACCAAAAGTGAAAATTTTGCACTAGATTTTAAATTTGTATTGGCATAATCATGTAGAAATAAGAATTGGGCAGAAATTTTTATCAATTATGATCTTTTTTTTCTCCAACAAATATAGAAATTGCCCCCATTTGCTCCTGTACAATGTTGCTATTGTGGACTGCCTTTTTATTCGATTAAAGAGTGATGGTTGGAAAGGAATATTGAAATTTGGTTGAACTACCAGTGAAGTTTCCTGAACAAAACAAATACATCAAATCGCATTAAGCTGAATTTGATTATTTCATTTATGAAATAGCACCCCTAGTTCAACCGATTTTGACATTTCCTTGTGTACTAATGCTTATCAGAGAACTGAAATGGTAGTCAACAGAGTTTCAAAAATTCAGCCATTAGATTGTTTCTGATTTTGCTCAATAAGGAAAAATGGCATCAATAAATAGAGTAGGAATAAAGCAATTGGAAACTGTGCAACATTGGGTGCCAGTTATGTAATGTAATAAAAATTTGACATCCAATTTTCCAGTGCACACTTTTGAACACAGCTCCATAACACTAATTAGTAATAATAATAATAATAGTAATGACTTTATATAGCGCCTAATCTTTAGAAGCTCTAAGCACTTTACAACATTTGACAAACACTTAAAATGAATCAAAGACATATATAATGATATGATTACAAAAATAAAAACAAACACCACAAAATTAGAAACAGAAAAACATGCTGTATTTTTAAGGTAAGGATATGTTATAAGGATACATTAGTAGGTCTTCGTGACTGTTCTTGCAGTTGATATAGATGAGTTTTAAGAGTGCCATGTCTTTGTGTCTTTCATGTGACAGCTAAGTTTAAGTAGTCATTGCTGTATAAAAACTTAGTGATACCGTATGAGTGATTATGTTGTGGAATTGCATCCTGGTTATTAACTTAAACTTAAACTTTAAATTTGTAAAAAAAAAAAAAAAAAAATGGAAGACAATTAAAACCTGAACTAAAGACAAGAATATTATTTTTGTTCTCGTATTTTAACACCAGTTTTTTTAAAAAAAGGATACATTGCAACACTCACTCTTATTCTGCTTTCACTTTTAGGTACTCTTATGCGTTTGTCAAGCTCCAACTATGACCAGTTTGTTCTCCATTGTATTTTTTTTTTAACTCTGTCCACTCTAAAGGTGTCTAAATCCTAGATACAATCCTGTACTGTTTTGCAGTTTGGTGAAGTAAAGTCAGGCAATGGCTAACACAAGATAAAAATTGTTGTACTTGTTTAATAATTTTCATTTAAAATGAGCAGTCTTGTAAGAGCCTCTATAAATCAGACTTTCAGAAGTGTCCTTTCATTATTCTTAATGGTTGTACAGAGTTGTGCACCTTCTGTATTCTTTGGTATTTTGAATGGGAAAAAGTAGCAGATACATAAATACTACTTTAAAGTGCCACATCTTATTTTGTGCAAGTTAAAATTATGAAAAATTTGTGTTAGCATGTGAAGTACCAAGGTAATGCTGTAGCAGTTTAGTTAGCTCTGTATTAAATGGAAAGGTCATGTGCAAAATACCTACACTCTGCATGTGTAGTCTTCCATTTAGTAAAAACAGCATTGTGACTGATCAGGGTTTAGAAAATGAATTTGAAATGCATCTCTGATGAGGTGGAAGTGGCTAATGAATCGTCTTCAGCCAAAGACATGAAGAGATGAATACAGCAGTTTTTCACATGCAGCAAGATCTGGCCTTTCATTTCTTCAAGCAGAAAGGGCAATAATGTCTTCTGCACATTGTGTAAAACTGATATTCATTTGGGAGTGATGGCAAGTTTGACATTTCCTGCCACATAAAATTGCAGAAACAAAAACAGATGAGCAAGACAAGAAAAAAATACTAAAATTTAATTATTTTTTTTGAATATGAAACATTTGACCAATTGTGGTGAACACTCCCTGCTCAAGACTCGAGTGCAAAGTCAAAAAGTCCTAGATCCTCATGTATGGTACATGTAGCACTGAACTTGACACTGTTTTCATATAACATTTACTATCGAAGTTGATAATCAAATAAATTTACATCCTATTTTGCAGTATGGATAATTCCTTGCTTTAATAGTTTGATTACAAGATGGAATAAAGATGTGTTGGTAACTTTGTGTGTTACTAATATGTGCACTAGTCAAAAATACTGAAAGATGGCATGAAATAATGAAAATGTCCTAGTGAAACATATTTTGAGTGGGTGCACAGGTCTGGTTGTGGCCTTTACCAATTAATTAAAATGTAAACAACATGCTTATTGACAAACATGTTCAGCAGTTGGTGAGATGGAGGTATAACTTTCCACCAACATTAATTTTGACCTCAGTATTTGTGCTACTTGCAGGACATCATAGCATTGTTGACAGGCTAGAAACTGCATTCTGTTAAATATGTATATTGTATTCACAGTAATTTGTTTCAGATTTAAATGTCATAAAGACTGTGCATCCCGTGCAGCCCCTGCTTGCTGTTTGCCTAGTGAGTATGTGGATACCTTCTTGGCAGTCATGGAAGGCAAGTGCTCTGTATTAATTTCATATATAATATGTGTGTATGTATATATATATATATATATATATATATATATATATATATATATATATATATATATATATATATAATGTAATTTTTATACCAATGAAACTCATGGATATGAATTAATCTTTATTTATCAAAGGAGTGGTATATTTTAGAAGTGGTCAGTAGGAGTGCTGCTCTAATTGAAACATTTTTCTTGTTTGATTGTATAACAGACTGTAAGGAGTCATATCAAAACATATTTAGAGCACAGATTGTGCCATGACAGGGAATACAAGGGAAAAGAAATGAGTTGGAAAGACACCTAGGATTTTTCTGTCCCTTTGCTTTTTTGTGTGGAAAACATAAGGCTTAAAAGGATTCCTTTAGTATGTGCAGCTCATGCATTTGCAAGTTAGTGCATAAATGTGGAATGTTTAACATTTCCCTTGCTTCATGTCAAGATGTACTTGATTAAATGAAGTTCTACTTAGTAGGTAGATGTGCACCAGTACATGGTCACTGTTTGATTGAGAACATATTTCTGGCAGCAAGGTAAAATGTAGTGCTTATCTAAAAAGCTGCTGCAAATAAGTCAACCAAGGATTCCAAAAGGCCACACAAACATGTACTTTTATCAGTGCTTGATAGATGCCACAGATCTTGATGTTAATCTGTCTGTTCTCAGAAATTTACAGGTGGTGTCTTAATTACTCTACCTTGTTCTTTGGAGTTTCTTTGACCAGATGAGCATTTTTGAATGGTATGTTGTCCATTCTTTCTTAGCCACTAGCACAGGCTTATACTTGGAGGATTGCCATGAAATATAAACATTCATCCCATTGTCTAGTTGGTCCTCAATGAAAACAGCATTGCTTGGACATCTGATATATCTGCCACAGAGGCCATCTTGAAAATATTGTAATCACTACTTCTCTTGAGTTGATGACAATATTAATATTAGGTTTTCACTGAAAGACTTCTTATGATATCTAGTTGGTCCTAAATTAAAATGGTTTTGATGCAAGGTCCATTTTGACCATCAAAGTAGTCATCTTGAAAATTTTGTTTTTGCTGTTCTTCCTGATTGGATGGTCATATCAGCATGGGCTTTTCACTACAAGACTACTTATGATATTTTGTAGGTTCTAAATGAAATGGGTGTTGATAACAAGGTCCATTATGACCAACACAGCAGTCATCTTGAAAATCATGCTTTTTGCTACTCCTCCTGATTGGATGGTCATGTCAGCTTGGGTTTTTTACAAAAGTCATATTTACAGGGGATTATCACCGGAAGACTTATTATGATGCCTAGTTGGTCATAAATAAAAATGTGCAGTTCTAATTTTCAATATGACTATTAGCAGCCATCTTATAAATCTTGTTATTGCTACACCTCCTGAATATGGAAAGTCATGACTTGAAAAAATTGTCGCTGCTCTCTGAAAAAGGTCTATATCAACAAGAGACTTTCACCAGTAGACTTTTGGTATTTAGTTGGCTCTAAATGAATATAGTGCCTGTGGTACATCTAATATGGCTGCCATGACAACTGCTTTAAAATTCTTGTAGTCACTTCTCCCTTTGAATGGATGATCATTATAGTGTTGAGTTTTCACAAAGTCTTAAATCAAAATTGTGCCAGTCATACATCCATTATGGCCTCAATGATGACTGTCCTAAAATGATATCACTACTTCCCCTGAAGGGTGGATCATATTGAAATGGCATTTTCACCAAAAGACTTCTAATGATGCCTACTTTGTCATAAAAGAAAATGGTGTCAGGCTGAGATCAAAATATGCATACAACAGTAGCTAATGTAAAAATCTTCTCACTGAAGAATATAGAGAAATTTTCAACACTCAACATTTAAAAGGAAGAAATAGTCTTTTCTTGAATTCCTGGTCATTCATTTTGTCCTGTAAAGCATCAGTTAGTTTGCTTGAGGGATTCTTGCATTACAAACATATAATTAGAATTTCTGTCTAGCCCCTGGAGGTGAGTTGAGGACTGTTGTGTGATGGTTAGGTTTGAGGGAAAAATAACTGAGAAAAGTGTGGGAACAATGCTATTGTCTTTAATGTTTTAGTTAATGGTATTTTTTTCATAATCATTCACATATAATTTGTTTATTCTAATTATCTCGTGTTTTTTTAAAAAATACTTCAATGTTTTTTATATACACACAATGTAAGATTTACCTACATGCATAGGTGGTCACATCAGATACTCAGTATTATCCTAGACAAATAATGTTGAATATTTATGCCATGAATTCATTTATAGGGGAGGGTCTTTACTTAGATTTGTGGGTTAATGAAGGGGTCCTGTTGTTTCCATACAGGGTTATTGTTCATAGGAAACCACAATATCAACAAAATTTGATTGCTTTAAAAAAAAATAGTGATTTCAAAGTACACTTGGGACTCTTAATTCCTTAGTTTTCTTAAAGGCTGTATGCAGCTTAATTCTGTAAATGTGGTTCCTCTTTTTGTAATGCCTGCCATAATGTGGATCATATTATATTATGATGATGTCCATCAGCTCGTTACCAGTTTGGTTTCAATTAGGATCCATTAAGACCTTCTCTAGATAGCATTAGAGGGTGGAAAAAAACACAGCCAAATATGGAGTTAACAGATTTAATGATCAAATAGCATGAATATGCTGTGGCAGATATCTCATAGATTGGCCTTTTGGGGCCAGATAAATATGCAAAACTACATACATGTTTTGTTCAGGGTCATAAGAAAGAATGAGTTGAATATGGTGTAGGGATACATTGAGGTAGTAAACTATATTAAATGAGTTCTTTAACCCAATGTCTTTTTGTTTTTATCACATGCCCCCACTTTTACACATTTTTATATATGCTTAGCTTTACAGCAGAGGCAGAGGAGATGCTATGGTTCTAGTGTTGGTGTGTATTATGGAATTATGGATTGAACATTTGCATCAGATGCCAGATCAACCATGTAAGATTAAATGGTTACAAAATAACGAGTCCCAAGTGTATACATGCCTCATGCCCTATGTGTATAACATAGATAATTCATTGCTTTGTGATAACTTTTTGGATAGGTCTAACGACAAATTTTCA
Source organism: Potamilus streckersoni (assembly GCA_016746295.1). Classification (NCBI taxonomy): domain Eukaryota; kingdom Metazoa; phylum Mollusca; class Bivalvia; order Unionida; family Unionidae; genus Potamilus; species Potamilus streckersoni. The sequence continues at coordinate 859,287 of JAEAOA010001810.1, forward strand.
CCAATATTACAACATTGTAAGAGATTGATTTTTTCAAAACTAATTGAAATTCTTTTTTTTTCTCCACTAGAGCAAGGCACATTTCCTAATCAAAACAAAGACAACTTTCATTATATAACTGGTAATGTTACAAAAAGTGTTGAACATTTGCTTTTTGTGTGAGTATTGTGTAGAACAGTTTTCATGAAGATTCATGACTAACTTTTCTAATATTCTGCTTTTTTGCCCTTCTTATACCTATCTCCAATGCAAGAGAAGATGTTTGATCTGGTTTTCTTATCATAATCAGTTTCTTGCCTGGCAGCAAAATTTTTTTTCACAAACTTTTAGGGCACTGCATTGACATGTGCAAGTCCTGTAGTAAACACCAAGCACTGTTGAATACATTACCTGATCCCATTAATATTTGGATGTTTTTCAGTTTAAGTTTGAGCAAAATGACAAGAAGAATGCTTATATTTGCAGTGGGATGAGGGAGGGATTTATTGTAATATAATTGGTTAACTATTCTCATAAAAATGTAATTTACAGATTTTAGATTTCTGTGAAATAAATTACCAAATCACATTAACATTAGGAAAAAAGATAGGAGGAGGAGGAGGAAGAATGTGTGAGTATCCAACCTCTGCCATGGTTATCAGTGATGTGAGAATTCCACCTTTTTTGCTGAAAATTGCAATTGGATTTTTCTTTTATTTTAACACTTTTTTTCCACGTTTGGGATTTTAGTTGTTGTCTGCATATTCCAGCCAGAAAATTGAGTAAACCAGCATACCATATAGAATGCATCTGTGTATGCATTTTTAACTAAATAAGGGCCACATTCTAAATGCCTAGTTACTAGTGCAGTGCAATGTCATATTGAATTGTTCAGTGTGGCTTTAAAAATTAGTTGTAAGATGTCATTCTGCCGGTGTTACACAGGCCTTGCATTTCTCTAGGATTTCAACAAGGTCAGCGTGAAGAGTGTTCTAACACAATCAGCAGTCTTTGTGAAACCCTATGAGCTAAAATTGTGTTCAAATGGGAGTAAATGAAACTGGTATGTGGTTCCTTGGAATGTGAATCAAAGGAAGTTGTGTTGTATGGTTGTTTGAAAGTTGGCATATGTCAAGTTTATGCTGATACCAGACATGACTCTCTTCACAGAAAGCTGTACCAATCATGCCATCTCTGTTGTGAACCTTTGCATATCTATTTACTTGCTGAGTCAGCTCAGGTAAGTAACTATGAATTGGATTTTGGAACAGGAAAAGCCTTTATTAGAAATCTGAGTGCTTGGTTTGTGAGCATATCTCATGTGAAATCTCTGCCTTCATGCTGTGGGATGGGCAATCACGGAAAGCGAAGGTGAAAGAGATGGGGTTTTGGCAGACAAAATCTGAAGCCCCTCTGAAAAAACTTGGATGATTTATTCATTTTTGTAGAGAAGAAGGTCCAAGCCAGATGAAGCATTGGATCATAGCACCAACAGATAACGTTGTTGCTGTGTTTGTTGGGACGCTTAAGGAAGGAGAAAAATGCTTTCATCTCCCCTTTATTAGTTGTTACCAGAACTGAGGGCTTGTTGCCACCTAACAATTGACTGACTAAAGGCAGAAAGACTGCTACTGGTTTGGGTTCTTCTGTTGATGACTCTCTCTACACTGAGGCCAAGACTAATTTCAGTAAAAATCAAAAGGTGGGTTGAAGTACTTCCTGGATGCTACCTCCAAACAGCAATCAAAATCCTGAAGGTAATGACCAGAGAGTTGTGGATTGGTTTGGTTTAAGAGATATTGATAAAGGAAGGAACGTCATCATACTAGGTTCCTGTTAGAGAATTGATCATGGTATGTAGTGTTATTTTGTTAATGCAGCTTGTCAATTCCTAGGCATGCTTATTACTCAATTTGTTGGCAAGGTGAAAGATTGCAAGCAAGGGCCGATCAAGCAAATACAATATTGCTACTAAATTTCACACTAGCTAAGAAATCACTTGGAAAATAGTGGTCATTCTGAAAGAAAAATGGGTAGACTGCTATTTTATTCAAATGAAAGGTGGGATGTTTGTCTTTCTGATCATAGTTCATTGAAGTCATGACCTTATATGCTTAGTTCACAAATGGCAGTGGAAGGCACTCAGCCAGCAACAAAATATGATGCATATTTAATGCTGCTTTTAAGCTGACCTCTAATCTGTCCATTGTAGGATCAAAATGAATAAGCTGTAAGAGGCAGGTTGCCAGCTTGCAAAGCAGAATAGTAGTTACCTGTAGGCATATCCTGGTATTTGCCCAAAGGATAAGCCATGAACATCGGGCCTGTTGAGAGAATTCACAAATGGACATAAGCATGGTTTGTGAAGCTGAGATAGCCAGATGGATTTAGTTGCTGGATGGTCATGTACATTGTCCAGTAGGACGGGTTCCCATAATATGTCAAATAACCTGGGATGGTCAGCACAATTGGCAAAGCACTGGAGAATACTACATGAAGAATACCAGCACTTTCTGCACACTAAACAGTCTTATAGTGAATATTGACAGTACCATGAATTCTACAAGGTTAGAGACAATGTGGGAAAAAAAACATGAAGTTAACAGTGCCTAAAGTAATGCTTGTATTACAATACTGTTTGGAATTAGCAGGCATTTGTTTGAAAAGAAAGTAGACATATCGTAAATTCAGAGGTATAAGAATTTAATTTTGATAATATTGACAATTAAGACATTTTCTTAAAATTATTTTTCTATGAGTTCTGGAATCAAGGGGCTGTAAAAGTTTAATTCCTAATGTTAATATGATTGGTATGATCAGAGAAACTTGTCTTTAAAAAATGTCCTTTTGTATTCTCAGACAAACTATATAACAATCTCCTTTTGTTTATCCATCAATCCATCTGTCCATTCATGCATTTTGTAACCACATTAGCTTTGCAATGCAAGAGGTAGCAAAAGTTAATTCTGTATGTTAGTGTATGTTAGTGTAATTGATATCCAGAGTTAAATTTTAATATAAAAATTACCTTTTTCATCTGTTTGCCCATCCATCTATCAATTCAGGGTTCTAGTTACCATCAAAGCTCTGCAACACTTAAACATAATTGGAGGTGGGGCCCCGAGTGGCCAAGTGGTCTAAAGCGATGAACGTTGCAGATCACTGCCATCTCATCTCTGTCTGCGTGAGTTCGAATCCGGACTCGGCTAATGTGGGTAAGTGAGAAAGCCTGCCAGTAGCTTCTCGTTGGGTCGGTGGTTCTTTCCTGGGTTTTCTAGGGTTCTTCCTCCACCATTAATACTGGCTGCCATGTATAACCTATCTTTTGCTGAAAAATGGCGTTAAACCCTACAACAAAAACAACATAATTGGCGGTCAGTTGTAGATGAATTACATGTTACATATGGATATCCATGTTAAAATAGTAGTGACCCTTTTTTCTGTCAGTTTTAAATCTCCACTATAGCAGATCCCTTTCACCAGAATAGCTCACAAACTACTCAATATTGTGTGATGTAAATTGGTGTGTACATTGTCTTGTAGAGAAAAAATTGCATTTATGCATTTTGTGTTGTTTTCATTTTTGGATGGTTTTATTCCCCATGATGGATCACTGCCATCTCGCCTCTGTCTGCTTGGGTTAAAGTCTAAGATTTGGCGAATGTGGATAGGTGAAAAAGCTTGCCAGTAGCTCCTCATGGTCTGCAGTTCTTTCTGGTGATTTCCCAGTTTCTTCCTCCACCATTAATACTGGCCTCCATGTATAGCCTATAGTGTGCTGAAAAATGGTGTAAAGCTCCACAACAACAAAAACAACAATTCTCCATGACAGTTAACTTAAGATATTCATATGACATGTTGCTTGCAATCAGCATAGCTCATGAACCATTCAACATATTGTAGTGATTTTGCTATGAACAGTCATTGTTTTGTAGATTTGCATGTGCCTTTTATGGGTAGTCTTGTCTATTCCATTTTGAACATGTTATGGACTTAGAAAATTCTTGTTTTCACATGGAAATTTAAGAGTCAGAATAGTTGAGGGGCATATTATGATGCAAATTGTTAAGAAAACTGTCTCTTTGACTTAAATCTGCCTGTTGTGGGGTTTGTCTCATTTGCTGCATATTTAACAGAGTCACAGCCCAAGTAGATCAACTTACATCTTTACAAGGGTTATTGCCAGCAGTCAGTATAGGTTGAAAACCAAACAACCTATTCTGATAGTTGGATGTGGACAATGTTTCATAGACCTTGATATGCCTTTTGTGTGGTTTTATTTCATCTAGTTCATTTTGGAGAGAGTTATAGTCCTTTATGCTCAGCTTCATATCTTTACATGGGATGTTGGTTGGATTGAGGAACCTTGAAAGAGTGGGATTAGAAGCATTCTGCATCATGATTTAGAAGAGTTATGACCCCTGCATACCCATTGTCACCAAACTTTGATTTTACAACAAAAAGTCCTCCACTTAAGTCCCTGTGGAACACATTTTTTGCACATTAAGCCTTTTGCAGTACATATATCAATAATAGCACTGTTTTCTTTGTTTTGAAAATCAAGCCCACCAGTATCTCTCATGCACTGCACAATGCCATGAGTGGAAAATTGTCAGTAGAAGCTTGATGTTATGCATGAGTGGGAACTGCAGTATAGATCAAACAGCAGTCTGGCAAATTTGGTACCATTATTTCTCATCAATAAACCATTTCATTGGGAATGTTGAGAAGTAGCAGCCATGTATAAATAATGCCCAAAACATGTGCATGCTTAATGAGATGTTGCTTTATTTCAGATGAAATACTGGCACCATATCTTTACATTTGGCTAATTTTTTTCAAAGATAATGAAAAATTTGTCAAACTACATCTTAGTAAAGAGATGTGTCACTTTTTAACTAGAGAAATAAATGTTTTTTCTCCTTCATAGACCCCACTCGTATATAACTACAATGCTTCATTCACAGTTCACTTTTCATAGCATTTTAATACACTTGCCATAACGGAGACCACATTCTGATATCTTTCTGAATGTTAACATTATTCCATTCTCACACAACAACTCAAATTGTCTACAGTTAGCAAACTTTGAGGGTGGTTTGTACTTGAGGTAAGGAAGAACCCTATCAGTTTTGGAATACAAAACTTGAAGGTTGTAATCAATTTGACAGAAATAAGAAATAAGAAAAGCAATTTTGGGGTTAGATAAAGGTTATGGTCAGTGTCACGGAAGGATGAGAATTGTTTTCACTCAATAACATTTGTCTCATACATGCCAGCTATGATGTTTTTGATGTAACCATGCTTTTTAACCGAATTAACATCTTTTTCCTGTGTATGGATTATGCTTGTCTGGTATATCAACAAAAAAAATTAAAGCAAATAAAAATTGTGCTTATCATTTAATTTAGTATCTCTTCAATTCCACTCATTAAAAAATTTGATAAGTCTAAAAAAATTTGTTGCATATAAATAGTGTAAGAGTTAATTTGATCTATATGTACTTAAGCAATTTTCTATTTATAGCAACTGTATAAGAATATTTCCAAGAAAACAGACAGATTTTTTTAATTTAAAACTTTGTCTTGCAGGCTCATTATATTGATAGTGTTTTCAAACCATTCTGTACATTTACAAAAATGGCACCAGATCCTAAGCGAAGCAGGCCTTTACAGTTTGACTTGTGGATAAAAATTCTTAGAGATCAGACAAGCCTTTTTAAACTTCAATTCATGTCTAGACAAGTCAACACCTCCTCACAAATTTGTGAAGAAGATTATGAAAGTGTTACAATACAACGAAGACTAAACTTGTGGACTTTTATTATCTATGATGTTGTAGCGTCATCAAAGAATGAGTACTAATATTAGAAATTATAATATATGATTACACTTTTTATGCTCAGATTACAATTTTTTTATACTTACATTAGCAAAACTTGAACCTCTTTCAAAGTTGGGTATATGTAGTCTTACATATTATACATGGAAAGTTTGTGGATGGTTAAAACTGGGAATGGCTTTCACTTGAGGTAGGGAAGATTGATTTTGGGCTCAATTATCAAGGTCAGGGTTATTAAAAAACAAAATGGTTTATGCATAATGGCATTAGTTCTGTATTGTGCCCATGGACTAATCTTTGTTAATGGCTTGCACATGGAATATGGAGGATGCCTACTGATTTTGTGATGGAAAGGTCTAATGTCATGCTCACCTAATCAAAGAAGAAAATGGAGAGAAATTTCAGTTATCTTAATAGAAGACTATTAAACATGGGGCATTCAATATATTCTGCCATTCACCATACTCTTGTTTAAATCTGCAAGTGATAAAATCTAATGCATGTTTAATACAGATGCACTACTGTTAGCCAAATACTAGTTTTGCTTGGTCTGATTGTAGCTGCATTTTAACCCTGTTTTGTATATTAACAAATGAAATGCAATCACAATTCAGATTTTCTATTCAGGTGTGTTGGAAATTGCCCTGTTTCGAAGTTTACTGCATGAAGAGGATTTGTACTTTAATTTTTTTATCATATCTTTTGACATTTTCATATTTATAAACATGATACATGGATATTCTTCTGGAAATATTTTCAACTTAACATGTAGCATGATTTTGTTAAACATTTTTATCATTGATAAATAGAATTCATGGCAGTTTTCCATCCATGAAGATCTGAGCTATCTTACTAATTACTAACAATTTAAATATTGTTCTATCATCATTGCTGTTTTAAAATTGTTATTTTGTTTATTGTTTACCATCTTTCCTTTAACTTTCTGACTCATTTTAAAATTTATTTTCAGCTAAGGCTACACAAGAGCAGGCCCTACTTTCATAAAACTTTTTCATCATGTAATCTGCTCAAAATTTCCATGCTATATATTGCCATAGATGGCTTCATTGTAAAAATAGCATCGAACCTGACTTGCTTAACAAGCTAGTCATTACAAAATTATTTTGAGAGTTAACATTTTTATGACGGGGACAAAATTTTGAGTACGTTTCAAGCAAATATGTCCAGCACATGTGTTGTCATTGTGTGTGTGTGTGTGTGTGTGTGTGTGCGTGTGTGATATCTGAAAAGTAGTTATTGAAGTTAGGTAATTTAAATGTTTATCTTTAGTTTTGTTTGTGAGTGTTCTTTCATTGAAGTAGATTATAATAGCCTTTATAATTTGAAATAAATCATTCAATTCAGATGGTTTGAAAAATCAACTTGTCCTAATGAGTGGTGGGAAGGTGGATTTGGATAAGTAGATATCTCATATGTAAATTATACAAATTCAATTGGTTATTTTCACAACTTGCTAGATGAACAACAATTTCTATTCTTTTCAAAGCCTATTGGATATAGGAGCAGGCTTGCATATAATTTTTCATTTAAAGTAATAGGAAAAATGTACAGAAGCTTACTGTTTCAGTGGGAGGAAATGCTCACCAAGATGAGGTTTAACCTTGAAGATTGAATCTTTAATCATTAACACATATTCATTGATATTGATTATTATAAACTTTTATTGCATGAGACCTGTTATGTAAGAGTTTTCAACTATTTCTAATTCAGCAATCCATTAAATGTTTTTTTTTAATTTTTGAAATTTTATTGTTGATGTATTTTGCATACACTGACATTAAATAATTATCCATAATTAAAACACTGATTATGCTCAGAATCATCTTTTCCATTCCTTCATTTTTTTATATTTTATTGTCTTTGAAGGTTCACCAAACACGGCTCGTCGCACCACTACTCCAAACCAGAGCTTACAAAATAGCCAGTCTGAACTCATGCGGCCTGTGATGTCTGTTCCCATGATGCATCGCCCTGATTCCAGCTCAGCCTCTTCATGCAATTCTTCTACCCCATCTTCCCCTGCCCTGATGATGTCCAGCACTTCTGTTGCCTCCCCTTCCCCAGGTCCTTCCCCAAAGATGCAGAATTCACATTTATTTCAGTTTCCAGGTATGATATTTGCACTTTTCAGCTCTTGGATCATTGTTATTATCTTTTTCTTTGTTTTTGTATCACACCATATTGTGAATTTACATTTTTGTGGGTATTTTCATGCTTTCTTAAATCAGTTAAAATTTTCTTTTCTTGCTGTTAGCTCTGCTGACTTTAGACCATGCAAGTTATGTAACAGAATGACACAAAACCAACAAGTTTAGTAAAAGCAACAAGCAATTTATTTCCCTAGAATACAAAATAATAATTTAAGAGGAATTAAACCCAAAATACTTGTAAATGTTATTTCACAAGTTCCAAAGTATAGAATATTCTAAATTAATTACAAGTCTTGAATGTACTTGTGTACCAATAATCTTCAGGGAATTGATGTGCAAAATAGCCAGATCTTGATGTATCACAATGATATAAGCCAGAATGTCTTTGAATGAATCCTCAATAATCCAGTAGTAGTGTTTGAAACCAAAATGTCAATGTCACTTTGTAATACCAGTAATAAATTCAATAAATAATTCCTCACAAATTATCATTGAACAGATGACTTATCTTAAATAATAATGAATAATTTTGTTTACCTCAGCTTTATTTTAAAACCTAAGACATAAAATGACCAGTTTACTTCCAAAACATTGTGAAAATAAATAATGTCTGACCTTGACCTTAAACTAAACAAGTTGTTTATTACTTACAAACGATGCAATATTCGGGTAGGCCCAAATTTGACATTCAGTCTGGGACAATTGTCAAGCCTGCTTTATAAATTAAAGAAATATAACATTTCATCTGTAGTAGCTGATCATGGTAATTATTAATGCATGAACTACACTTGTAATAGTGTAATAATGACAAACATTCTACAGTAACTCAAAGTCTGTGCGTTTACACTGTAAATTCTGGCTTCTGTAGCGGATTTATATAAACAGCAATTTGAAGAAAAGTTTGAAATGTGTTCATGAAACTTGAATGAACCAAGATCAACATATTTCTTATTTCTTCTTGAAATACACAATCACAGTAACATCAGGGATAAAACCTGCTACCTTGTGAATCCAACACTAATAAAAGATAAAAATCCCCTTATATAGACAGATGGTAGTAACTCTTGCCCATTACCTTCTCTTGTCACCACTGGGTGATGATAGTTTTTAAGCCTCGCTGCTGTACTTTTTACAGTGTACCTTTTACTTCCAACAATCCAAGCCATCTTAATATTACAATTGGACCATGCAACTTTAAATTTGGGTTGATGGTGTTGGATAATCATTCTTCTACAGGTTGTATGCATTATGTTTAAAATTTTATCCAGATTTCATTGACTTTATCATCTTTATGAATTTAGACTATTTATGTCCACATCATAACACTCTGTCATCGAATTCATGTTGTCATTTACTGGTTAATGTGACATTGACTATTTTTTCTTACTTCTTAAGTAAAGGCAGGGATAGTATTAACAAGTTTTTGTTTTTGTTGTTGAGTTTAATGCCACTTTTCAATACAAGAGAGGCTATACATGGCGGCCAGTAGAATTGGTGGAGGAAGAACCCTGGAAAACCATGTGAAGAACCACCAACCCACGAGAAGCTACTGGCAAGCTTTCTCACATACCCACATTGGCCAAACCCAAGACTTGAACCCACACAGAGTTGAGATGGCAGTGATCCATAGCAAGTTAGTAACATGCTGACTTACTAAATTTTGTTTTGTTTTATTTTTGCTGCTCTTTTTTCATTTTAGCAGAAATGTCAACTAAATGCATGAAATGGAAAAACTCCAAAGCAATGGAAGACAGCTATGACTCATTTATTGCATGTACTATTTGTATATCATCACTGCCATGTAGCATGTATAATTCATAGAGGAAGTCTGGACTACTGTAGTCCACAAGATGGCAGGAGGGAAGGAAAGACACAATAAGTCAAGGAAAGATAACATTGGTATCCTTAGTGTACATCCAATGTCAGTCTCCATCACAAGTTATTTGGGGGGACACTGGTCCCCCTCCACCAAATTTTCTCTCTTGTAACTGTCAGCCATAGTAGCGTAAGCAGCAGAGGAGGATATTGTTGAAATGGTTCATCTTCAGGAAATGACATCAGGCTGTCTATTACATTTATTACCTATACTTGCTTTTGCTCCTTTTTTCTGACTCGGGGGGAGGGGAAGTTCCCCCAAATTAAGGCTGCCTATTGAGCTTAAGCCTCACCCTACCCCATATGTCAGAGCATGGCCTTATGGCCTTTAAGTACAGATGCATGGAGTTTATACTGGATCCATTGAATCCAGTTTATAATCCAGTCTTGCCACCACAGGCCGTCTAGCCATCTTAGCATGGGGACCTGTTGATAAAATGGTCTGGCCAACCAGGATGTGAGAAAGATTGCCAGTAGCTTCTCATGGGTCGGTGGTTCTTTCCACGGATTTCCCGGTTTCTTCCTCCTCCATTAATACTGGCCACCATGTATAGCCTATTGTGTGCTGAAAAATGGCATTAAGCCCCACAACAACCAACCAACCAACCAGGATTTATGGTTATCTTACTGACTGATCCATCCATTTAGCCATACAATTGGTGATATACCTTTACTATGATGGAGATTTCAATGAGAAATCTGTCTAGCCAGGCTCCTCAAGCAACCATTACCAGTGATATATGGACTGTCTTCTGTAGTGCCATCATTCATGCCAACCATGTGAAACAAGCAGGCCATTTTAGTAGCGCCAGAGTTCCATGTGTTGACTGCAAGTTTTCTAGTAGAGTTTGTGACATGGGGAATTATATGGCTTTCTTTTCAGAAAGCAAAGTACCAGCAACATTCATGATCTCACTGGTACAACTTTCCCTCAGATGCCTTCAGTTCTGATCCCATGACCCTTGATAAAAATCTAGCAGCTGTTCATATGTCCACTTCACGGTTTTATAAAGTGGACATTAATGTGTTTCAAGCCATATCAGAACTAGTCCAGAACATAGTTGCTACATTTTTTATGTTGACTTTGGCATCATCAGCAATTTTCCAACTATGAGAAATCCAGCAATAATCACAAATGTGAGGTGATAGGATTACTAGTGTCATTAACTGGGCAGCTCACCATGTCATGGCCAATGCATTGACTGCATGAGCCAACTTAGACCAGATATAATGAGACACATGTCTGCAGTTCACATTGCTCAAGCCTCATCACCTCCTGACATTTTGTTTTACCCCATTTTGTTGCTTGTTGGAGGAAGAATGGAAGTTCAGAGGCACCCAGCTTGGGATTGTCCATCCAAATCACTGCTCATCCCACACATGCATTTCAAAACATTCAGGCCCTGTCAGTGCAGAATGATAAGTGGACTAGGGCCAAGGAATCTCTTCAGTCAAAAGTTTATTATAGAGCCCAACCCAATGCCAAAAGACAATAGTCTCACCAAGCAAGGAGTCAACAATACAAAGGCAGTAAGAAACCAAGTTCTTCACATTTATGCCTCCAAACTCTATAAACACTGACATACCCTCAGTCAGCCTACCTGTGGGCAATGGACTCCTGCAATTTCAGACTCACTGGATCACCCTGTTCCTTCAAAATACTTGGGTGATCCAGATCATTTTGGAGGGGCTCCAGATTTCATTTATCCAACCTCTTCCCATTTCCTTCTTTCCTTCTTCACATATATACCATTACATTGGGAGAAGGGTGCTTTGCTACAACAGGAGATATAGTCTCTCATTGAAAAACAGTTGGTGAAGACTGTGCCAAAACCAGAATCATGGGGGTTTTATTCAGGGCTGTTTCTTATTTGAAAGGTGAGAAGCAATTTGAGGCATGTCATCAGCCTGAGTCTCAACCAATTCATTTTGCAAATTCAGGATGGACACAATGAGATCAATCCACCTCTCCATCTGATGGGACAAGTATTCTGTCAGTCTCAAACTGACCAATTGCAAATTTTCACATCCCTATCCACCATGTATCATAGACATTTCTCTGCTTTGCTTACCTTGACATGGTTTATTAGTCCAAATTCCCTTCTGGCTTGGTTTGTCGGTCCTACTGTTTGGCCTCAAAATCAGGCCTTGGATTTTTACCAAGATTATATATTATGTTGTCACCCTGTCCTGATTGACTTCATCTACAATGACAGCAGCATACCTTCAGAAATGTATGTTCTATTCTAGGATAAAGCCCATTTCCAACAGGACTTCGATTTCAGCAAGAGTTTTTGCAATTTTGATTAGCCAGTGCAGTAGCAGATTTTATTCTGCTCTGCTGTCTTTTTTGTGCCCCATACATATGTTGCTAGCACAATGGCATCTCTTTTCAAGTCCTTATAATCAAACTGTTATGATCATGCCTGAGATACAATCATTCATGCATCATTGGTGGTTCCCATATTGGCTGACCATGTGTCTTCCACATAAGAAGCCCCCTCTGAATAACAGCATGTACTGACACCGGTATTTATGGTGGGAGTGCCCTCCTATTGTCAAACTTCACTACCATCAGCAGCATATGGAAGTAACAAAAGTGGCCTGTCCACATTAGCCTTTTAGAAATGAAGGCTATCATCAGTATCTTTCGACTCTAAGGCAAAGTTAGTGTCCTTTTTTCTGAGAACTCACTGGTGGTTTCCTACCTTCTCAAACAGTGGCGCCAAATCATTGGACCAGTACGTTCTGTATTGGTGCGACAAGCAGCATACAAATCGGACACCAGAAGACTCAGTGTCATGGCCTTCACTCTATCCAGGAAAAGTCAAGTCCTTCACAGAATGGGTTAATGTTCATATAGAGAATCCAGGCAAGGTAGAGGTTACATGCAGAGCATTTACTCTTCCCACTACATATTCTCCTGTCATTATTGTGATTGGGGAATATATGTAAAGGAGAAAGCAAATTTTAAAGTAAATTGCATTTCTCCAAGAATATTTACTTAATCACAATACTTAAAACTTTTTCAAACCAACCCACCATACAAGAATCCTCATTGGTATATTGCTAAAATTAAAAATGTGACACCTGGTTGTGACCAGGGGAGGTAATGGATAAGAGTTATTGCCCTTTGTCTATCATTTAGTAGGGCTGGATTTTGGGAGGTAGTAGGCTTATATCTAACATTAATGTAATTGAGAAAGTATTCTTGGTAAAACACAACTTAAAAATTTGATTTTACTGCTATAATTGGGGGGGGTGTCAGTCTCTAAATAGGTTGTTGGAATTTACGTGTTATGCATTTTAGAAGTATGTTACAGGTGATAATGGATAATCAAATATCATAGTTCAGATAGAAAAAATATGTTTATGATAAAATGTTAAAGTCTCATGTTAAATCTATATAGCTATTATGGTACATGGTTTTATATATCTAGTCATCATGAAACAGGTAACAAGGCATAGATATCATTGTTTCCTGGTGATGATAAGATCTCTGTCAATGTTAAGATACAATGTGCAAACTTTTTGCTAGTAATAGACCCATTGTAGCATCATTTGTGGGTAAAACTTTGTTTTGCAGAATTCTTGTGATAGTTATGACTTTAATTTTGATCAAAATCATTTGACATTTATTGACCTGTAATGCTTGCAAAATAATAAATTGTTGATTTTCATGACACTGCTGACGAGTTAATGCTGAAAATTCAATATTCATAGTATTTAGTGTTCCATACAATCTATCAAGTATATTTGTTGCATGAACTTTATGCCTCTTGTAGGGAAGTCTTATAAAATTTGTCTGTTCATCATTTTGAGAGAAGCTCATTAGCACAATTATGCAAAAACTAACAGATGTAGACTAATGTAATTTGTTAGACTTATGGATTTATAGATGACCTGAATAGATTTTCATATAACTGAAACAAATTTGTCCATCTTTTCCCATTTGTTGTTAACTTAATGGACCTGCTGGTAAAAACCTTGTGTGCATGATTGCACAAAACAATGGAATAATGTAATATGGTAATTTTGTTGATATACATGTTTTGTTTACATTTTCATATCACCAGAGTATTACATTTTAAAAAGATAGTTGAACTCTGATATTTGATATTTCTATCTTTATTGGATGCATGCATATTTTGCAAATACAGATCAGGTGTGGGTTTAATGTGGCGTGCACTGAGTATCTAACTTTGCACTTCTTTCAGATATACATGTAGCTGAATGTTCCACAGATACAACTCAGACTGATCAAGTCTTATCCAATGATGTTGATCATGAATCACATTCGTAAGTAGTTAGTCCGGGCAGAATTGTCCTGTGTATTACATACATCTAACTCAGACCTCCAGATAGGCAGTGTATTGCATATTTTATGCAACTATATTGGACAAAAATGCATGAAGAATAATTTGATGTGTTAAAAATGAGTAGAATATATTAATTTTAAGCTGTTAGTCCAGTGCCTTGTGCATATCTTGTGCTTGTCATGAACACTGAATTTGATTAATTAGATTCATTCCTTCATGTTTTAAGAAGCAAGGTTCATGATCATTTGCATTGATAATCTATCTACTCGATAACAGCCTGAACACTATAAAAATTAATAGTTAAAAAGAAATTACTTCATAAAGCCTTTGTCAGCAAGCCATTTCTTGCATCATCTTGTATCTTGAACATCCTTGTAACTAAAACTAAGTCTGTCAAACAATCATTGTTGTAGATAATATCCCACTGATACTTCAAAAACCATGGAGTAAAATGCCCAGTTCATTAAAATCTTATATAGAACTCTGCCCAGTACAGACCACAGATCTGCTATTGCATAATGCCTTGCAAATGAAAGTCATTATTGTTCCCTGAAAATGATAGTAGAATGGTGAAGCCATTACCATGATCTTCTGGAATGTTATTTGAGATCAGGTCTGGGTCTTTGCTTTTGACAAAAGCTGTGTGCTTTAGGGTGATAAATATGTTAAACTTTCACCACATGGAGTTATAAATTCTTTCAGAATCAAATTGGTTTAAGCTCATTTAACGCTTGTTATATGAAGCCAATAATTTTGAATGTAATAATTTTCTAATGCATATCAACCAATTTTTTTTCTTTTTTCAAAAATTTTTTCTTTCGGTGGGTAATTTGTCAATAGTTGATTTTTTTTTTCATCGTTCACTGAACAATGGTACATTGTATACCAAATTCTGACTTGCTGGAACATCAGAGATGCAGACAGTCCTGACACTTCTTAGCTGCAGGGTAAAAAAAATTCTTTTATTTGGGTTGTATCACTAATTATAAGGAAAAGATGAGTGGTTCCAAGAAAACACTCTGTGTTTAAGGGTATGTACAACTGTACAACTTGCTAATGCCCTGAATGATAAGTGCATTTGTAAATCGGTTGTTTTATTATTGTTTTATTAAAACATGAAACATTCATTTCAACAGTGTTTATGACTGAAAAAAATGGAAAAATGTTGGAATATAAAACAAAACCACATTGTGATATTCTCCATTCACTGTAGCCAATACCTTAAGTTCTTTTTTCAGTACCTATAGTGGCTTAGTAATCTAAAGCACTTGCCTTCACAGATCTCTTGTACAGCTCAACTCCACGCAAGTTTGAGTCTTGACTTCACCAGAGAGGGCATGTGAGAAAGCTTGCCAGTAATTTCCCCTCATGTCGGTGGTTCTTCCCATGTTTTTCCTCCACCAAATATGATGGCCACCAAGAATAATCCATCATGTAAATAGGTGTTAAAACCCACAAAACCAAAACATTCTTGTTTTGCCCTCAGCCCCATTCAGCATAAGCTGGAATACTATTTATTTGAATGGCATCTATCTTGGATCCATTTGCTAAGTTTACAAGTTAAGAGCTCAAAAACAAGATGAAGTTAATTTGTCTTTATGAGAATCAGCATACCCTTTGCTCCATCCATTATCTTCTTGTTATGTTGACCACACCTGTGGACTGTTATGCAGATTTGGGAATTGTAAGGATTCATATGGGTTGTTGATTTGTGGATTTGTAGTTAAGAGGGTGGTGGGTGTGTATAAATCCTTGTACAATTTTTCTTCACATTTCTTCCAGCACTTGTAGCACATATACTATCATCATATACTCTTCTCTCACCAGCACTTTAGCACCTGGAAGAGGCCAAGGTTAATGATGCTAGTAAAAGTTTCCTTTTCCAGTGCTAATATGTTCATAATCTCTTACTCAATTCTTATCATATTTGAAATATGATACCAAAAAAAATTTCTGTTAATATTAAATACCTATGGGACCTATTTAGGACCTATGGGAAACTTAGAACTCTTTAGAGCAGATACATGTGCCATTATCGATAACCCATTTTAAACCTTTTTATTCCCACATACAAGAGAGTATCCATTTACAGGTAGACTAGCATGCATGACTAAGCCTGCAGGATTAGTCTCCCTTGTTACATTAATAGTAACTCCCTTTCTGTAAGCTCAACTCCTTTCCACAGTTTCTGTCCCTAGGTGTGGCCTTAAGTTCAAGAATTATAATGGGAACACAGTCTGGTTAAAGTTTGGTTAAAGTTTATTTCATCTTTTATATTTCCATAACCCCTCCTACCAGTTAATGTCTTGATTGAAATGTAACATTATTACATGCAGTCATTTCCCTGGGTGGGATTGTTGAACCTAGAATTATAGTGCAGATGTATTTTGGTTGAACAGTGCTCAAAGATAAATATTTAGACACATGCCTAGGACTGGTGACTATAAAAAAAAATCACAATCCCTGACTCAAATTTCACCAGCCGGACTACAATTAAACCTGTCCAGTACAGGTGGAAACATTTTAACAACACAAATGAACTGTGCAAGAAACAAGTGTGTGATTATTATTCTCTATCAATCAATCTGTTTCATGGCTAAAATCATACTGAAAAGCATAGGTTAATTTTCTAATCAAAATGTTAAAGTCATTATGTAGAATATTTTAAATACAAGTGGTTTCCTATTTCGACATTTCATTTGAACGTACATTGTACCCAGGGATGGTAGGTTTTAAAAAATACAGCTGGTACTCTGATTACTAAAAAGTTCATATGAGACTAATAGAAAATTCTAAATTGCTTGTTTAGGTGACCTTATGTTGAAAGTGCCTTCCCTGGTTCCCAGGCATGTTATAGTGGAAAAACCCTTACACAACATTTCACATATAGAATACATCATCACATCCTCTTTTCTCATTACCACTTATGTTCATGATCCTGACATTGGCTTAGTTGCACTGGTGTGAAGAATTTTCTTCTAGGCGTATTTAGTTAAGCTGATGTTAATGTTTTTCTTTTATTTTGTAGCTCCTTATCCTATATATTTCCTATAATATCATCACATACTCATCTTCCATGAGTACCACACCTGCCCCAGTGTTCTCCCATTTTGGAGTCGAGAATTGTATTGGAGATTGACACTTTTTGGTAACTTTTATAGTCCTACAGGTTATAAACCAGGAGAGTATATGAGATTGGATGCTGTCATTTATTAGCACAAATTTGTTGTCACTACTCCTCCAAACCTACTTGAGAATTACCATAAAACTTCACATATGTATTTATTGCATGGTCTAGTTGTTCCATGAAAATGGTGCTGCTCAAACATCAATATGGCCACCAAAGAGTTCATCTTCAGATTATTGTTATCACTACTCCTGAATTGATGGTCACATCCACATGTTTTCAGACAATGACTTTATATGATGTTTATTTGATCCCAAATAAAATTTTTGCTGATCTTTTATTTGGCCACTGCAACAGCCATTATGAAATTTTTTTAATCCCTTCTTCACTTGAAGACTTAATATCGTGTCTAGTATAAATCACATAGATCTTGTATGCACTCGAAGTCACTTTTTGCAGCTACAGGTGTAATTTTTTAATCATACCTTCAAATGGCATTTATTCACTTATTTTGCGCTTTGTCCATCAAAATTCCTTTGTTGTATAAATTCCTCAAAAATTTATTAACAGCAAATTCAGTGATAACATATTTCAACACTTTTAAGCACATTCAAACAAATAAATTGATCTCATTTAAACCAGTTTTGTTACACACCAAGAGGGAATGTGCCTGTGGTTGGGAAAAGTTGTTTTATATCATATAGACATGAAAATGTAGTCCTTTATAAACAAAGCTTGGAAAAACCCAGGCAGGAAAATAAATCTGAACACAGGTCAAATAAAATGGAGGCAGTTATGTAACTTTGTATTTATTTTCTGTATGGCATGTAATGTTTTTTTCAGTTCACACATGATACCCATGCAAATATGTGCTTTCATAAACATAAAAGACTGGAAACA
Source organism: Potamilus streckersoni (assembly GCA_016746295.1). Classification (NCBI taxonomy): domain Eukaryota; kingdom Metazoa; phylum Mollusca; class Bivalvia; order Unionida; family Unionidae; genus Potamilus; species Potamilus streckersoni. The sequence continues at coordinate 877,499 of JAEAOA010001810.1, forward strand.
TGGCTGTCAATTCAGATTTATTTTAGTTAAATTTTACATCATGCTGAATCATCATTTTGAAGAAATTTCTTATGTGCAAACTAAGAACAAAAAGTATTGATGTTACTCCTATATCACATTCACAGTTGAACAGCCATAAAGAAGATGAATGAAGATGGATGTAACTTCTTGTTCACATGATGATACCTTGATCACCCCCTGCACTAGTAATAGTTCAATACAATATTGACTTTCTTCACCAAATGTAATGCCAAACTACCATTGTAAAAAGTCCATAGTGATTGATAATTTTCATCTGGAAATTTTGTTATGACATTTAATGTATAGATCACTCAAAAATCACAATTGAATAAACTTTGTTACACTTATGATTAAATTTTGAAAATATGATTAAATTTTGAAATTACATTAATTTTTTAAAATTTATATCAGCAAGTGTGCTTACATGTGCTTACATGACTCATGTGACTTGTACTTTGGTTGGTTCTAAATCCTAAATGAAAATGGTGCAGATCTGAAGCCCAGTATGTCCACCACAATGGTCATCTTGAAAATCTTGTCACTGATATTTATTAAATCTGTGGTCATGTAAAGATGGGATTTTTCACTGAAAAATTTCATATGATGTCGGGTTGGTCCTAAAAGAAAATGGTACCAATCTTATACCAAGATCATCTTGAAAATCTTGTCATTGCTACCGCTTCTGAATGGATCATCATATCAGTATGAGATATTTACTGAATAACTTCTTATGTCTACTTGGTCCTAAATAAAAATGGTGCCTCTAAGATATCCATTATGGCTGCTACAGTAGCTATTGAGAAAATCTCACAACCTCCTCTGAAATGTCATGTCAGGAGGGTGTTTTCACGGAAAGGCTTCTAATGTCCTCTTGGTCTTAAATGAAAATGGCTCCAATCTGACATCCACAGGATTCCCACACAGGTCTGAAAATCTGGAAAAGAGCTACATTTTGAAAAATGTTTTTCCAGATCTTGAAAATATCTGGAAAAATTGAAAAAATGACTAAAAAGTATTTAGAAACTCTTAAATTTTTATTATTACATTACCTGTTATTGTGACAGCGCTTTGGTGTCCAGATCATGTTGGTCCTGACCATCAGTTATATGATCACTGGACTATTTGATCAATTTTTACAAATTTAGAACAGACATTACATTTTAAGGAAAATATTCACAATGAATGCAATGAAGGTCAGTGGTGTTTGGCTCTTTTCTCACAATACACTTGCACTTGTTATTTAAATCTTTGTACATATGTTGTTTCATATTCTAAATAATTCTCTTTTTATTTACTTTATTTTTCCATAGCTGCAGAATATTCTACTTAGTTTCCCAACAAAATTTTTCTCACCATTGTCGTCAAGTCAAAAGTAAAAAAACTAATATTTTTTCTTCTAAAGTATTATTTCTTTGTTTACATGATGACATTTTAAAGATTTGCACCATTTTTTCCTGTGTTGCTAATTGTACAGTACTGCAATTTAATTTTGCAGATAAAACTTTTGTAAATGAAATGCCTTGTTCTAAAGGAAGTGATGCAAGTACTGTCAATTAATTATTTTGCCTTTGTCTGGTACCCTGTTTTGTTCAAGGTTAATTTCTGTGTTTGTGTTAATCCACAAAATCTATATTTATCCTGTCTGACCATGTTATGATCCTGACAATTACGTCCTGTCTTAATCATCAATTACACACACACACACAAACAGCTTTGTCAAGCCCAGTGCTCCATCAAAACACTGCTGCCCCCCCCCATTTCTATCTGATCAAGTTATAATCTTGACAGTTACATCTGGTCATAGTTAATTTATAAAAGAAAAAGAAACCTCCAATGAATGAAGCCCATAGCTCTATCAAAATATTGCTGACCCCATTTCCTGTAAATTTCAGTGTTAATGATATAATAATAACCTTAGTGGTACATGTACTTTAGCCAACACTTCTTTCAGTAACGAAAACCTGACATCTGGAAACAGACACCAGGAAAGATAATCTGATTACTTACCTTACCATAATTAAATAAAGATTCTGGACACATATTAGAATAAAATGTTGCTGCTTGTGAGGGGTATATTGTACATTTTTGCACTAATATGTTGTCTGCTGGTCACTTTAGAGAGTGGCCTTTCTTGAGGGGTACTTTTGAACACAAACTCGTTGATTCCAAGGAATTCTGGCTGGAAGAGTGGGTGGCAATTGGTCAGGGTAGCTGTTCATGGTGGGGGAACCACTGTAACATCATTGTATACTTGTCAGTGACATTGTACCCTACCTGCTTTTGGGCTAAATGAGAGCCATTAGGGTCATAACTTTAAGGCCAGATGGACCAAAAAGCCAAGTATGCTTATGAGTATAGTTAATTCATTCACAATAACTACAGTTTATACCAAGAGGCCATGGGATTATGACTTTTTATATATCATCGATACATGCTTATAAGTGGAGTCAAACTGCAAACAATATCCAGCTCTGCCATTGTGTGATGTGCCTGCAGATCAGGCCCTATGTTGTTTGTTCTATTGAATGCTCCTGACAAACCCAGATTCATCAGAGCATTATGTAATGGCTTTATGCAGTTTGCAAGCAAGTGTAGACCTTATTAGTTTTGGTTTGGTTTGCACACACACACACACACACACACACACACTCACCAGAAGGTTGTTATTTACTACTGAGACAGTTGGAGTAAATTTGCCTTGTCTAAGGACATACCATGGTAGCTGACCTTGTCTTGTCCAGAAGTAGGATTTCATCCTTCACCCATTTCAATTGCAAGTCTGACATTTTAACTATTGAGCTGTAGTGGCTTCTACTTCCATTGTTTGCTTCTTACAACTTGCAGATTTGTGCTTCTAGTATTTTTAACATCTTGGAGCTCAAGAGGGTTGTGATTCAATGATATCTTGTTACAGTTCTATTTTCTGAAATTTGTGGAATTTATCTACACATTTGCAAAATTTTCCAAGCATTTTTGCCCAATACATAAAATATTTCAGATGATCAATTGTTGAATTACATTTAAATAATGATATTGAAGTACATATAAGTAACAGTAGGTTGCATATAAAGTAAAATATTTTTGGAAAAGATGAATTTGCCAAGCACTTGCATTATTTGAAAAATGAATTTTAATAGAATTTTTAAGAAATTATATTGTAGTTTTATGTGGATTTTGGGCAATAATTTATTTAATTTTCATAAATATTTCTGTAGTCTCCAATTTGTCAAATTTGTAAACCAATAATTTTAATAGAGTTTGGATGTAAAACAAAAAACACATTTTTACTGGATTTAAGTCCATATGAGTATGTACAATTTTGTATAAATTTATTTTCATCTCATGTATCATCTTTATTAATAAAACATGGATTTATTTTGTGTTTTATTTTTCAGGGATGTTGTTAGCACCATTACCTCAAATGGTAGTGACAAAACTCTTGTAGGTGTAAGTATGAACTTTGTTGGTTTTACATTCTCCTTATACAACTGGACCTTACCATAATTTTTGAAAGGTGTTGTTTTTTGGTGATGATTATTGTCAGCAATGTTGAGCCTTGTTTTGTTATTGCAAGTACTATATATCTTTGCTTATAGGCTGAGAACAACTGCAAACATCTACCATAATCTGCTGTCACATAATGCACCAGCTGATCAGAGTCTTTGTTGTTGGTTCTGCTGATTAGTCTGATGGTGTATTATGTGATGGCAGATCTGTGCCTCTGCAGTTAAACTTGGCTTAGAGGTGAGTAGAGACAGTACAGTAAAACCTGTTATGAGAGACACACACCCCCTTCTGCCAACAAAAAGCAATTTCTCAAGACAGGTGGTCTCTCATAGAAGGTTTGTAAAAAAAATACCAATTTCCAAGGACCAGTTTAAGAACAATTTCAAGAAGAAAAAAAACTCCAAACACTGTACATATCATATCTTCTTTTCTTTATTAATAGTTCTTGCTAAAATATTGTATGGATTCATCTAAAAACAAAATTATATAGCAATAAATATATTCTTCTATCATTAAGCATGAAATCGCATTTGTATTTGAAGATCACATATTTTAGCTTATGAAATCGTTTCTGAATTACTCCTTTTTCTTTATAACAACCTAAATTTGTTTTAGGTTGTTTAAACCGCTGTTTTTGCAAGTGGTGTGCTCTTTTTCACTTCTTTGTCTCTTTTTAGTTGGAGGTTCATCCATTGTTAATAAGGTTCTTGCTGTTAAAATTATTAGTGCTCAGTTGTAATATTGAACGTAAAGATGGTTTAGACTGGGCTTTGGAAAAATATGAGAAATCTATATATGTGTATTGCATATTTAACAATTAGTAAAATAAAAAGAAACAATTATCTCATCCAAAAACAAAGCCATTTATTCAGAGACAATAGTCAATGGCTTCATTTAAAGATGACAAACATACAAGGATTAAGCAAAGTGGGTATCCCAGTCACACCAACTTGAATAGATGACAGCATTGTGATTGTGATTAACACTGGGGGGGGAGGGAAACAACAAACTAGTCTTGAACACTATCAATCGTATGCTGTTAGTTTGGTGTTTATTTTTGGTGGTCATAAATGCCAGAAATTACATTGCTATCTACTGAATCCCTACTGAAAATTCACACAATCCATTAAAAAAAAATTGTGAACATTGAAAATTGGTGACTCATTTCAAAATATACTATGCACAAATCCACATCCATTAATAATAAAAATGATCATTTATTTGAGTATTTCATCCAGTTACCATGAGAAAATATCACTTCTGCTATGAAAACAGATGCAGATTTTGACTATCCAGGTTTCAGGGCTTCCATAACTGTGTTATACTGAATAGAATTTTAAAAAATGTTAAATATTTTTTAAGTTAGTAGCATTTCATCAGTTTTGTACCCATCAAACTGAAAATGTGCAAAACTGAAGTTTACATGGCTGATTTGAACAGAATAAATTCAAGCTTTCTGCTCTGTTTTCAGCAGCTCTATCCCATTCTGGCTGAGAGAGAAGTAATTCCTCCCAAATAATAGAGACCATCATGGATCCAGCTCTGCATGATTAAATTTTGAAATAGTCATAAATGCAAAAACTGCACTTTGCAGTTAGAGCCTTGCCATTTAATGTTATTATGAACAGTACCACTAATAGAAAGGTAGTCATTGTACAAGACTCAACACATATCCTACTTGTTGCCCCCTCCCTAAAAATCTGTGACTTTAGGTGTCTTAGGTTCCAGTCCATTTGGTAGGAATAGACCAAGGAGCCAGTTTTATTGCATCTCTTGAATTCATCTTATCATGGATAGTAAGTGTGTATATGGTTATAGGGTAAAGATCTCTCAACAGTTTGCAAGCTAGGATGCAGGGACTTAGTCCCCAGGGAGAATTATCAATTCTGAAGTCAAGGCCTTTTGTATGTTGAGATTTTTTTTTTGTGTGGCAAACTCGTTAATTTCCCAAACATGACCCATTGGTTGAGTCCCAGGGTTTCGGTGATGGTCCCTAGGGCAAATGTCAGTTACATGTATAAATTTGTCTAATCATGCCCAGTAACTGCATATATATTTATTGGGTGCTGATCTCAATAATGTAGTTATAGTAATATCAGTAGTTTCTAAGTGCGAAACCCAGGGTATTCCATTCTAACCCCCACCTGACATTCAATGACACTCAGGATGCTTATTGCACACACTAATTCTCAGATTTGTTAGTTTGATAATTTTGAAGTTAGTCTCAATATATGTGATCTCCCTTCCCACTCTAGCCCCACTCTCATGGGTTGTTCGGAATTTTACAACCATTGTGAATGTCTACGGATCACCCACAACCCAGTGTTTGAAGTCTCCATCTTAGAATGGCATCCTTCAGTAGGAGATGAGGTGGCAGTTTCTCTCATATACAGTGCAAACATATCTGATCAACCATATGTCCAGAAAGTAACTGTATATCTTCACGAGTCCAACTGCAAACTGCATTGACCATGATCTGCCATCACATAATGTGCCAGCAGATCTGGGTTTGTGCAGTTTGTTATGAATAATCAGTAGAACAAACAGTATATACTTTCATCTTCTGGCCCATTATGCTATGGCATATCAGGAGCTTTGTTGTTTGCAGTTTGACTTATAAGTGACTATATATGTTAATTCTGGTCAGTTGATGTAACTTTGCTGGTGCACATAAACAGTGGTGTTCTTGTTGCATCTTTCAACACATGATATAAGGCATCTACCTTTTCTACCTTTATCTATAATTTTATATACATTTCAGGAGAATCTTTTGCCACATTACTTTTCTTTTTTCTTAATGGATGCTTGTTTATTTTAGGAAGGGCTTTCTGCAAGATTATTGCAACTTTATATATATATATATATATATATATATATATATATAAAAGATCGATAAGTGAATTGTTTTATATATATATATATATATATATATATATATAAAATATCTATTTGAGTTTTTTTATATATATATATATATATATATATATATATATATATATATATATATATATATATATATATATATATAAACACCCTGATCCACCAGAGAAATAATTGTGGGCTTCCTACCCTGTGAATAAGATTTGAGTGCAATAATACTGATTATCATCAGTATGCCTGTTGTTTTAGGTACAGATAAATGTTTCCATCTTCTCCTCCACCTTGCCTTTAACCTTTGGCAAAAGTTTAGATCTTCGCAACAATTCACTTATTGATCTTAACATTTTGACCTGTGTGCGGATTTGTTGGAAGTATATAAATACTACTATTAATAATAATATTTCATTGCAGAGTAATAATTCTGAACAAACTCTGCTGGGCAGAGTAGATTCTGTAGATAGTCAAGATGATCCCCTGGGTCACAGTTTTAAAAGAGTAAATAGTGTAAGTATATTGAACATTTACATCTTCGTTTTATTTCAGAAAAATGTTAAAATTGGTGTTTTCAGAGTTTAATAATTTCAGAATGTGTTCAGACAACCTGAAAAAAGACCTTGAGCTCATAATGGAGATAACTGACAGGCACATGTAAAAAAAAAAACTTCACATTCTGTTGACCTTTACATAAAACACTTTTTTGATGTAATAGATTATTCAAAAGATCAGAAATAAATGAACCATTTTTTGTGCCTATCAGTTCTACTTTTTATATATTAATCCCAGTTTTGATTCATATTGGTCCAGTTTTTAAGTACTAGTAACAAATGAAATGATTACCCCATTATTAGAAACGTTTTTATTAACTTAAATGAAAAGTTCAAACAATATGATACTATGAATACATTTTAAGTCAATGAATTGAGCTTATAAGTAAGTAAGAAAGGCACATTTTTGTCTCTTTGAGTTTGAATTAATTTTCAATAAGTTGTGAGGTTACTGGGGTTAAAGTTTCTCCAAAAAAATGTATATATTGATTGAAACAGATTTTGCATACTGTTGCATCTTTGGACTAGTTCATTGATCTTCAATTTGTATCAGATTTAAGGTATAAAAAAAAAAAACATGACAGAGACTTTCTGCAGTTGTGAATATGTAAACTGAAACGTAAAATATTACTTTTGTCACCTATCTTGGTATGCTGGAGTTTCCCAAGAATATCTCTGGTAGTTTAATATTTAGCAAATTAAAATAATGAAAGGAAGGGAGAAACTGACTTGATACAAATTCAGGCAAGTTCTTTTTTGCCAGTAGAGTGCCAGCACCTTTCAGAGATTCTTGCTCAATGTTCAATAACATTCCATTTGTCATAATAACAGATTTCTAAAATGTCTTGCTGAGTACACTTGTTCATCTGCATCATTTTTTTTACCTTTTCAGTTATCTGTTGCATTAAAAGAGTGGGATATTCCCTATGAGCAGTTGCAGATTGGGGATCCCATAGGAACAGGAAGGTTTGGTGCTGTGTACAAGTAAGTCATTAATAAAAAATTTATCACTTGCATTGTGATAAAAATTTTATGCTCCACTGAGGAAAGCTTAAATGTAGTAGGATTTCATACCTTTGTCATGCATTTAGAGATTACATTCTTTAAACTGGATTTGCATATATTCTACAATATATATGTGCATATAATTTGGATCCAATTGCATATTGCAAAGACGAAGGTCTCACATCTTACTGCATGGGCAGATATGGGTCTGTTTAGTTTATTTAGAAGTAATCGGTAGAATGAAACAAAGTAGGCCTATGTTTCTGGTACATTATGTGACAACAAATAAGGGTCTATTTTGTTTGTAGTTGGATCTGACTTTTAAGTGAGTATACATGGTAACCACAAAAATGGATACACACAAAAAGAAATCCTTTCCAAAAAACAAATGCATTTTCAGTAATGTGACTTTCATTATCCACTGTGCTTATTTCTGTGAAATGTAGATGTTGATGTCTTGAACCCAGGGTTGAAATTTATATAATAGAAGCCTTTAAAATATGGGGTTATTGAATTTCCCTTGAATAAAATAACATATGGAAACAGTAAGAGGTCCTAGTATGTTAATACTTTAATTTTGCTTTAGGGGTCAGTGGCATGGGGATGTAGCCATCAAAATGTTACACATGGACCCAGACACTGATAACCAGGCACAGTTAGCTGCATTCAAGCTGGAGGTACAGTACCAATTATAAATTGAATTGAGCATAAAGATTTTGTGTAATAGAAATATCATACATATCCAGAAGGAAAATATAGCAATTGCAGTGCAGTATACATGTATGTTCAATATTAATTACAGATACAACTGTTGTACAGTCATTGATGCAATTTCAAATGCATAAACTGTTGCTTTATAATGAACATTTATAATTAAGATAAGGAAGACATTAGTTTATGTAAATGAATTTATGCTGATTGGTTGAGCTACAGATGGAAGTTTTATTAGGCAGGCTGTCATTACAATTGCCTTGTCCCATTTGTATACTCATCATCAGCACATTGATTACCTACATGCTTTAGTATTGGATATTATGCTACACTCTTTCTGTTCATCCGTATGTCCATTACTACATCTCCTGAATTGGTGGTTGGAAATTTATTAAACTCTGCAGTTTTGCTGGTAGTAGGAGTAACCATCTGCAAAAAGAATGTTGTCTTTAGTCTCCACTCCTGTTATTCATGGAAAGGGGTCATCGGTTAGATGTACACAAATTTAAGTTAGTGACATTTAAAAATATGTTTTAACCAAACATTGTATCTTAGCAGGAAGACACACAAAATATTTAATGGAGTTTGCATTACAATCCCTATGTCACTGCTTGGAGAGATATATAGAATATGCGATGAAAAACTATATTACATTTGCTCCAATGGCATTGAAGCAATTCTCCTGAAGAATACAATTATTATTTTACTTTTCAAAATCAGATTTCGGAATGCTTTCATTATTTGAAGATGAAAAGAATTTTACCTTTTTATAAAACAAAACTATTGCATAGATCATTCTGTCACAAATATCATGTCCTTTAGGCCATTTCTGAAAGTTACCTAACTTGAGCTGGTGTCCTTATCTATGTAAATGGTTCACATCCATTTTCATTGCATTCTAATATGTTAATTTGATTTGTTTTGCTTTAGTTGGTAAATTTCCATTTATAGTTGTTTATTTAATCTTAGGTTCACAGTTGATTTAGATAATGATGTTGAATTATATCAATAGTTGATCAAATGTTTACAGACTTGTGGGTCTCAAGAAAATGTTTGATTTATGTTATCCGTTGATGGAAGAATGTATTTGCAACAGATAATTATCACTAATACCATTCTTATGTGCATACTGTGATTGAGCCATCCATGACATATATATACTCACTCAAGAGTTGAATCCAACTGCAGACTTAGATCTGTTTTCACATGATGCACTGTTAGAGCTGGGTCTATGCAGTTTTAGTACGAGACACTGATTTGACAGCATGTTGTGCAACAAAAATCAGGATCAATGTTGTTTGCAGTTGGACTCAACTTAAAACCAAGAATATATGGTATGTTGTTAAGAAATTAAATGTCGATTTTCCTGTTTTAAGGACATAAGGCAAAAAAAATGTTTCCAGTCTGCTGACCATTCCTGTTTCTCATTTTCTACTCTTACACTCTTTTCCCTTTATTACAAAGTAAATCACAGAAAGATCATATTAAATATATATAATGTTTTTAAAAAATTTTGAACAAGCCACCCGCCTTCTCTAATTTTAGAACCAGTGCAATAAGAAACTCATTTGGTGAAGGAGGAAGGCCACATTTAAGTTATAACCTTTGTCAGCTTTTGATTTATTTTCAATATAGCAAGAAAGGTTCTGTAATTAAGGCTTCTGTCTTTTTCAGGTTGCAATGCTGAGAAAAACCAGGCATGAAAATTTAGTTTTATTTATGGGTGCTTGTATGAAACCTCCACACTTAGCAATTGTAACTAGGTAAGTAAATTGTACATACTTTGGTGTAATATTTTTAGTTCACTTGACCATTAGGCCAGATGGGCTTAATATAGTTGTAGGCTTAATATAGTTGTTCATACACTGTACATCATTTATCAATTCCAAGTTTTTATTTAACATATTCTTTAAACCCCTTGACCAGTTTAGACATATTGTTACATGACAAGGGCTCATGCTCAGTAACAAAGAAAAGAGTGAAAGCCAACAAGCTTTGTATATTTTGACAAAAAAAATTATTTCCTTAGACAACAATGTAAAAACTGGTAAAGATGACTTGACAGTTTAAGAATATAATCCAAAACTTATCTTAGGAATGAAAACACACGTCATGTTGCTAAAAAGTCCTATTAAAATTCACGTTTGAGTCCTGATGACATACAAATTTGGAAGATGATGTTGTCAGATGTGGTTCAATATACGAATAACAGCAATTCCTCACTTGAATCAGTCTTTGTTTCCAAATAATTCCAGAATAAATTTCCTTGAATATCTTTCAAAATTTTTATAGAAAATTCAACTTGTTGAGTTTCGAGGGGAAAAAATTATTAGATCCAAAAATAGATCAAGAACACACAATCTGGCAACAAAAAAAAATTAATACACCTTGTTCCTTCAGGATGTTAAAATGACTGCCCGAAAAATATTAAGATTGTGTATTTAAAACCCAAAAAACCTCATTTCAAATCTTGCAAGATTGTTCATGTGGTCTTTTAATACACTAACTTTGGCATGTCCACCAGTATAACCCCACTTAAGAACCAATCATAAAAATAGGTTGTTTGCACACAGTGATCACACAAAGAAAGTATGCCCCTGATACTGAACAATCATTTTAACTTCCTTTTGACATTGTTGCCAGAGCAAGACAAAACTAGGGTAACTAAATGACAATTCTCACATAATACTACTGCTACGTTTAGTAAAAGAAAATATATAATTACCGAAAAAGAATTTTAGATCTGATAAAAATAATCATTACAATAAAATGTAATAAATTGAAAAAAGAATTTTAAAACTTAACACAAACAATTTAATCACATTTGACCATATTTGATTGAAAGCATCTTGATATAAAGGACATATAAGTTTGTACAAATTGTGTAAATCTGGCTATCATTACTGAAAAAAGCTAAACCTTTGAACTAATAGTAAAACTGATTAATATAAATTGAATAAGTTGGTACAAATAATGCGAGTCTGCCATCCAGTATTGACACTATTACTGAAAATTTAAAATTTTTTGAATAGCAACAACTCTGCAGCTGCTAAACAGAATTTAACTAAATTTAACAGCATCCTGTTCTTAAGGACTTTAAAGTTTGTACAAGAGATGCCAGCTTGCCATTAAATATGGCAGCCATGGCTAAATAAGAAAACCTTAAAATATTTTCTTATCAGAAAACAGCAGAACATAATTTTACCAAATTTGACAAAATGTATGATGAAGTGGTCTTGTATCTGCTTGACTGAGATCGTTACATATTAATTAAGTGATCTTGTATCTGCTTGCCTGAGATCATTGCATATTAATGAAGTGATCTTGTATCTGCTTGACTGAGATCATTGCATATTAATGAGTGATCTTGTATCTCCTTGACTGAGATCATTGCATATTAATGAAGTGATCTTGTATCTGCTTGACTGAGATCATTGCATATTAATGAGTGATCTTGTATCTGCTTGACTGAGATTATTGCATATTAATGAAGTGATCTTGTATCTGCTTGACTGAGATCATTACATATTAATGAAGTGATCTTGCATCTCCTTGACTGAGATTATTGCATATTAATGAAGTGATCTTGTATCTGCTTGACTGAGATCATTGCATATTAATGAAGTGATCTTGTATCTCCTTGACTGAGATCATTGCATATTAATGAAGTGATCTTGTATCTCCTTGACTGAGATCATTGCGTATTAATGAAGTGATCTTGCATCTCCTTGACTGAGATTATTGCATCTTAATGAAGTGATCTTGTATCTGCTTGACTGAGATTGTTGCCTATCAGGAGGCAGTATTTCTGATCTGTTGTTATCACGTGAAATATTTCTATATTATTAAAATCTCAGACAAGTTTGATAATAACTGAGCTTCACAGATATTAATGAAGTGATCATATAGCATCTGAATGGCAGAGCCTGTCACCTCCCTGTGGATCATATTTCTCATTTGTCTTGATCAGACTGTGACCAGAATCGGACATTGTTTTCATGAGCAGGAACTTCATATGTTACTGAGGTTATCTGACATCAGGTTGACTGAACTTTATACCACTAGAGACTGTAGTTCTGATCCAATTTTGAATAAACTTTTAAAGAAAAGAGGACTTTAGGCCAAATAAAAAATTATGTGTGGTTCTGATTACATACAAAAAAGTAGGAAAGTCAGTAAAAACTTTTTTAAAACTTTCTTGGTTTAAAGAAAACAGGACTTTATGCCAAATAAAGAATATCTGTGGTACTGGTTACAGTAAAAAAAAAAAGGTCAGTACAAAAAGATTTTTGGTTTTTCACTTTCTTGTTCTGGAAAGATTTAAATGAAGCATAAACTAGAAAATTAGCATCATTGACATCCTGAATTTAATTTTGATCATAGTTATATATCTGTTTTTTTTTCCCCAATTTCTTTTTCTTTTTACCCGAATTTTTTTTTTAGAAAAAGGCAGGGGGTGGGGTCAGCAGGAAAAAACTGGGTTAGTTGGGTAACTAGAACAACTTATGCTTAGTTGGCCTCATCAAGATATGATATAAGTTGTGAACAAGATATTGAGGAGACAATTTTGCATCTGATCGGCTGAACTTGTCCTCACTGTGTCAACTAAACTGATGAATCATTGTAGTCTTAAGGAACTATGATAATGTTGCATTATAAATATTGAGGGGGTGAAAGATCTGAAGAAAAATTTGATTAGATATGTTGATGTTAGGAATGATATACAGTTGCAGGCTGGCTATTATATACAATATGCAACACTCAAAAGATCAACATTTCTTTACACAGTCATAAATCTTTGTTTGCAAGTAATTTTTTTTAAACTAATATTGATTATGCTCCATTAGGACCACAGTTTGTGTAGAATTCATATCAATGTTTGCATATTTTTTTCCATTGAATTATTACAGAATTATGAAATTGGAAATTTTAAAAAATTTGGAAGCAAATTTTATATATTTAAAAAAATTGAGTTCAACACTTGCTAGTATTACCATGTTAAAGTGCCTATGTCATATATGTGTTATCACCTGCATTGTGCATATTTTTTGGTATTTCATAGATTCATTATCATGACTATTAAATGTTTTGAAATTTTTATTTTTTGTCTTGAAATTTAAAATATATATCCAGTGATGTCCCTTGACTGAGTTGTCTGGAGAACATTTAATGTACCTCAGTAACCCTGTAATGATCAAGATATTGGGATTTGTTCAGTTTAGGGGGACACTTGCCATTTGAAGCAGAAAATGTCTCTTAGGATCATTCATGGTACAAAACTATTATGCTTTTCTCATGAAACACTTTCAGATTTAATATCAAAGAGAAAATAAAACTTGGGCCTTTTAAGAAAAAAAATTTAAATTATAATTTCAGTTTGTGTGAAAGCCTCTTGACTCATTAGATCACAGATTAAAGATCCATAAGTAAATGTTGAAAGATGAATGATTTTTATTGTGAGCATGGGATAGTGCATATTAATTGTATCTTTAGCTTTAAAACTAAATTTTATCATGCTGTTTGCTTTGGTATAGAAGATAAAATCATCATCATATAAAGTTTTAAAGTTTATGAAGGCTATGATCTTAGAATAGTACATGAGCCTCTAATGACATGGTCAATGGCTAAGTTATGCAAGTCATATGAGTGATATCAGACGCACTTGAGCCTCTTGGTATATTTAACCATGGGGTTTTTTTTTCTGGCACTGCTATATAGCCACTGTAGCAGCCATCTTGAGAATCTTGTTTTTGCTACTCTTGGGGTTTTCTTAAGAAGACTTTTTCTGATGTTTAGTTTGTCCTAATTGAAAATGGTGCCTTTCTGATGTCATGTTTGGCTGTCTCAGCAGCAAATTTGAAAATTGTTATCACTTGTCATCCGAATAGGTAATTATATCAAGATGGGGTTTTTCACTTAAAGACTCCTTTTAATGTCTCGGTGGTGGTATATGAAAATAGTGATGATCTAAATACGGCCACCACAATGACCATTTATTATCTCTATTTCTTCAAGATGGCTGGTCATAAGGCCATGGTACTTAAATTCACCAAAAGACTTAATATGATGTCATATTGATCCGCAAAGACTTTACTAAAAGACATATGATATATGTTTGGTCCTAAAAGAAAATAAAGCTGCCCAGGCATCCATTATGGTCACCACAGTGGTCATCACTGTTCCTGAATGAATGATGATATCACAATGTGGCCTTTGAAAGTTGTATAGTTGTTTTAAAATGGTGATGCTTATCGGACCCCTAATATGGCTGCCACAGTGACTATCTTAAAAGTCTTATTATTGCTATGTCTCCTATATGGTTGGTTATATCGACATCCAGCTTTTACCAAATACTTTGGTGCCAATCTGCTATCCAATATGGCCACCATGGATCTTGTTATTGTTACACCTAAAAAAAATGTATCAACATGAGGCTGTCACCGAAAGACTTCTTATATCTTCTTGGTCCTAAATTAAAATGGTGCTGATCTGGTATCCAGTACCATCACTATGATGGCTGTCCTGAAACCCTTGTTAAAGCTGCAATTCTTAAATGGAAAGTCATTTTCACATGGGGTTTTATCCAGAGCTCTTAGAGCTTAAGGCCTACAGAGAGTTCTGGATCATAGGGTATTTCCTGTAGGAGACTTTATAAAAGCAGCGTTTTCAGAACATGTCATCTCAAGATTACTCTGTTATTAAATTATTGTTTACTGTACATTTCTAATTATTATATATGTTTCTCTTTTTCAGTTTATGCAAAGGTCATTCCTTATATACATATATTCATGTGAGAAAAGAAAAGTTCCTCATGAACAAGATAATAATAATAGCCCAACAAGTAGCCCAGGTAAAACCAATGTGTTTGTACTCTTACATTTTTATGTCTTTGTTCTTTTCTTTTTTTTTTGTTTCTTGCAGTTTTTTCTCAGTTCTTGTCGTTGTCTCAGTACAACTTTCTCCAACTTCTCTCAGTCTATCCATTTACTTTTAAGTCTTTCTTTCTCTCATTTCTGGAAACATCTTTTCAAGTTTGATTTACTCTTGTTTCCTTGACATAATTTTGTAAAGCAATATCAAGTATACTTTTTATTAAATATTAAATACACCTAACACCTGACTTATGTGATAGTTGCCTTCTCAAGAGTGGTTACAAAACTAAAAATCACAAAACTCAGCATTTTTGATTTCATTGCCTTTAATTTGCATTGAAAAACATGTAATTCAATTAACTTGTGAAAAGTTCATTTTGACCATTTATGAGTCATAATTTGTTTTGTTTTAGAAAATTTTCTTTTTAGTTTTCACAATAATTTTTTTTAAGAATTCATATGAATTCATGTTAACCCTATCCCTCATAGAGTGTACGTCTTTTTAGCCCTTCAATACGCATTTAGCAAAGTTACCCATTGCAGACCACTATGCATAGGCCTGTTAAGCAGGAAAGTGTATGTTACATTTAACAGCAGTTTTAACCATTTTACATTTTTGGTACACATATATTATGTGTGGAAAGATTTAAGAGTAAAATACAGTCATTATAGCTGTATAATTATTTTTCCCAAAATAATTTTGTAGTTGCTTTAAAATCTTGAGTGAACTTGTTCACTCTTAAATCAGTGAAGCTGCATGATCAACCGTAGCAGCAATTTCACATACTTAAAATTTACAAGTTCATTGTCTGTGTCTACATCACTAAATCAATTGAATTTGATATTTTATAAAAACTAATGGCTTCCTACATCAGTATCAGATCCTTTACCTAAGTTATTGAAGCGTTCATAGTTGTGATTCTAATCAAGCAAGTACTGAACAACATCTGAAACCACCATTTTGTTGAATGGTGAATATGACAGTTACAACCTACTTACTTTAAATAGCAGATTTCGACCAGATCATAACAGTGACCATGTGATCTGATGTAATGGTCATTCTCACCAATGAATGTAGTATCTAATACAAGGTTTTTCCTGAAGGTGGCACTACGAAAATCCGCTCAAAATGGCTGCTATTTACACAGTTGCCAAAAGGCACCTGTATGGGAGTTGGGTAAAGTGCCAAAAGGCGCCTGTATGCGACAGCGGTAGAGTTCCAAAAGGCATTTGTATGAGGTAAAGGGTTAATATGAAATTCATATTAGTTGAAATCATATAAGTCAGTGTATACCTGAATTACATCTTTGTATGATAACGCCGATGCCATTTATTTCAATCATCCTATCCATCAGCGAGAGATTAATATATCTTGCATGCAAGTATATATTTAACATGGATAGGTAAAGTGAGATTAGAAAATTTGTTTTTACTAAGGATGACATTCTGTCCATTGTGTTTCCTGACTGTCTTTTAAAGATATCCTTCATGGAATTTGTATGCTCCCGTCATGAATATGGCTGGTGCATACAGTTTCAGGATTTTTTGTTCATTCCATTTGAATATCCTGAATCTTGCATTGGTGAGCCAGCCTTTGCAGACACTTGGCATTGTGGTCCCTTTCTTTTTATAATTGAGCATGTCTCATATCTGTCTGTCCACACACTTGATTGACCAGAGTGTTAAGGCTTTTTACTTTCCTTTCACTTCAGTACCAATATATCTTACTCTGGAGTAGAGTTTTGGGGGCAGGCTTGATATGCTAGCTAAGACCAGACTAATGTGGCACAACTACTGCCACATTGCTCCATGTACTGTTGGAAGTTTGGCAGGTTATTTACACAAGATTAACAAGCACATTTCATTCTGTTATGCAATGATGCACATTTTCAGAGTTATGCCTATTTTTCATGCTCTGTGTATGTTCTGTATATTTTTTAATATATGCACATTTCTAGTATTCAATTTATATTAATTCATATGCAAGCTTCTTTACAAACTTATATCTATTTCAATCCTACAAAGAATTTACCATGCATAGCCAGTATTCTTTGTAAGACATTAATGTTATCTTCGAATTTGACCATCATGATTAAAGAATAGAAAAAGTGCAGCAAAGAAATGTAATATTTCCTTATGCATAAAATGTGTACTCATCTTTGTTTGATGAGGTCTGTGAATGTGACTATTTCCATGTATCAACATTGGCTTTCATGTAGAGGTGATCTCCAATCACAGAGGAAAGAAATTTTCACTGTAGAAATTTCACTGTAGAAAAATAAGATCTGCCATACATTGATACAAGAAATAACATGATCCCTATATTAATAAATTTGTGTCATGCTACACTATGATCAGCCACAAAAACCTTACAAACATTACTAGTTCACAGAAGACATATGCAGTTTTCCTTTCTTACAGTGTGCACAATTTGCAGCCTCTGTAAAAAAAAAAAAAGGCACTTAACACTGAAGGACTAATTTTTGTGTTCCATTGTAGTGTCCTGTATAGACAAGTTTCACTTAAATTGATCCAATTTATTTCCATTTTAGGGTATGGGCTACCTGCATGCAAAAGGAATTGTTCACAAAGATCTGAAGACAAAAAACATATTTATTGACAAGGACAAGGTGGTTATATCAGACTTTGGGCTGTTTAATGTTACAAAACTATGTCATTTTAACAGGTAAGCTTTTCATTTGTACATGTCACTATAATACATCATCACATTATTTCCTTGCCTATGAATGACAGGACAAAGAGATGACTTTCTCAACAGTGGCATAAATCTTGTTTAGGTGCCTTGTAAAAAAAAATTAAAAGTCAAATTCTTTTTACATCACTGATATTCAGCTGAAATTTAGGTAATATGTAAGAAAATGTATTAAATTTTGATATCCTGAAAGTTCTTGTCGACAATATTTTTTTAAAACGTGCAGTTCTCATGGTTGCATTTTTTTATTACTTGATTTTCAACAGAAAAATATTACTCTTGATCCTCTGTTATAAGACCTAAAAGCAAGACAGTACTGTACTGTAGCCATTAAGTATATACCAACAAACATGACTAATGTACTGTAGCTTTTAGGTATACACCCAACGCAGGACAAAGCTGTACTGTAGCCTTAGGTATACATCCAAGGCATGACTGTGCTGTACTGTAACCATTAAGTATGCACCAACTTGAATGACAGCACTGTACAGTATCCTTTAGGTACACACCCAAGGCATGACAGTACTGTACTGCAGCCATTAAGTATACACCCAAAACAAGACTGTTGTACTGGAGCCATTAGGTATACACCCAAAGTACTATACATTAGCCACCAAGTTTACACCCAAAGCATGACAGTACTCTGGAGTTTACACTACCTTGAAAAGTACTAGAATTTCGATTCATCCTTGAAAAGTATATTAAAATTGTTTTTACCTTAAAAAGTCCTTGACCTTGAAAAATATAAAATTAATAGACAAGCAAATGTACAAAAGTTACTTTTCATTCCATTATGTCTTGTAATTGAAATGAAACTGTTTGCTGTTGAGTAGTTTACAACATGTGACCAATAAGATATTTATAACTGCATGTGGACCTGATTTATAGAATATTAAAAAGTGTGTGAATCATTTCCAATGATCATTCTTCATTGATTTTTTTTTTCCAGCAGCAGTACATCTTTTTGCTTTAAATAATGGTGAATCAGCTGTTGAAACTCTTGAAACAAAAGATAATGAAAAACATCCACAAAAATGGTCACAATTTGTTCTTACTGTAAATCCATGCTTCTGATTTTCTAAAATTTTTAAGTGTGCTAGAAGTCTATTGATTTTTTTTTGTGTTATGACCAAATTTTGGGTTTAAATTACAGCCGTATACCTGTTAAAAGAAAAACTGCTTTCTACAGTGTACTTAAATCTATCTGTAAATGTACCTGTGAAATGTTGACGAGTGATAATGTAACAGCAGATATAAAAAAATTAGATGCAGCTACTTTCGGCAGACAATTTTAGATGCCATATAAATGCATCATTGAGTGTAGAAATTAAAAAAAAAATAGTGACTGTTCTACTTTCTCTATTTTGTATCTATCTATTGTATTTTGTTCTTTATATGATGATTTGTGACTGTAATACAAGCAGAATCTGATTTTTTTAATATTTGTTTTTAATTCTCTAATATAAGGTCTAACGCCTATTGCACAAATATTAGGGGTTGTTCCCCCAGTGGCCAAGTAGTCTAAAGCACTCTCTGTTACAGATCACTGTCATCTCACCTCAGTCAGCATGGGTTTGAATCTCAGATTCAGCCAATATGGGTATGTGAGAAAGCTTGCCAGTAGCTTCTCATGGGTTGGTGGTTCTTTTTCCCAGGTTCTTCCACCACTTTTAATACTGGCCACCATATATAGCCTATCATGTGCTGAAAAATGGCGTTATACCCAACAACAACAATAACAACAACAAATATTATTAAGCCCCTTGTCAGAAAATTACAACATTCTCACTAATCCTTTAAATGGTCATTGATAAATTTACTTAAAGGTCACTGGGCATCAAGGTCCTTGAAAAAATGGAATAAAGTCTTTGAAGCATCCTTGAATTTTGTGACTCAAAAGGTGTATGAACCTTGGGACTGTACTGTAATCATTAGGCATTAACCCAGCTGTAGCGTACCTAGAATGCCAGACATTATGATCCTGTAAGAGAATTTTGGTTTTAATATGCTCCCAAAACCGTGATATAAATAAAGATGTATTGATTTGCTGCTGTCTGTCAGTAAACCTGTATGTCTGTCATAAATCCATTTTAGCACTAAAACACAGAAACTATTGGACTTGGAGCCTTGAAATTTTACACATCTTTTCATGGGCAGATTAGATGACTTGATTAGATTTTCAAGCCATTAATCAAATTTATTCAGTTCTTATATATTTTTGAACTTTTGGACTTCTTTACCAAAATAGATCTTAGCAAAAGTAAGCAAAAAGCAGTTGAGGTAGGCAGATAATTTTGTACTTATTTGTATTCACATGTAGATTTGCTGATTAATTTTCAGATTATTAAAGTATCTTTTTACATTTGTTAGCAAGTTGATGAGATGTTTGCACCTTTTATAAACAAAAACTTAACAGTTTCATTTTATGCAAAGACCACTTGAGGTAAACCACTGAAATTTGACAGGCATGTTTGTGCTTATTTTTAAATGACAAGATTTGCTTTGATTTTTAAGACATCATAATTTTTCAAAACATTTTTGAATTTGTACCTTTCTTGAGATAAAAAGCATTGTCAGCACAGTTGGAAAAAAAATCATGAGATACTTTAATGACATTTTGTATGAACTGCATGAATAGATGGCATGATTAGATTTTCATGCAATAATAGCAGTTTTTCACATTTTATACAGTTTTTAGCTCAAGTCAAAAAAAAAAAGCTTATGGGATGGCCTGTTGTTTGCGGTCATCATTCATCTTATAAAGCTTGTTATCTCTACTCCTCCTGAACTTCTTGGAGGATTGCCATTAAACGTGCATACATTTATCCCATGGTCTAGTTGGTCCTCAATGAAAATGATGGCTCTTGAATATCTAGTGTGGCCATCTTGAAAATCTTCTTAACAATACTTCTCCTGTATGGGATACTTGTAAGAATTGGGAGTTTTCATTTAAAGACTTATTATGATGTCTGCATGGTCTCAAATGAAAACAGTACTTGTCTGTCATCCAGAATGACCACTATGGTAGCCATCTTGAATTTCTTGTTATTGTTAATGCTAAATACAAAATCATGTTGATGTGGGGTTTTCTGCAAAAGACCTTTTGTATGACATCTGCTAAATGAAAAATGTCGCCATTGTGATGTCCAATAATACTCCAAAGCAACCATCTTTGAAAACTGTTATTGCTCCTTAGGTATGGATGGTCGTGTAATGATGGGGTTTTCAGTGGAAGACTTCTTGTGGCATCTGCTTGAATCACATTAAAATATTGCTCTTCACATGTACAGTATAGCCATTGCAGCAAGCTTTTCAAATCTTGTTGTCACTACTCATGAATTTATGGTCGTAATCAACATGGGAGTTTTTCCTGAAAGACTTTTTGTGATGTCTAGTCTCTAATGAAAATGGTGCCACTTGGAAATTCAATATGGCCACTACAATGGGTATCTTGAAAATCTTGTTATCTCAATATCTCCAGAATGGATGATCATGTCAACATAGAGTTTTCACTAAAACATGTCTTATGATGTCTAGTTGGTTTTAGATGAAAAGGGTGGCGATTTGACCTCCAATACGGCCACCACAATTGCCATTGCTACATTTTCTAGATTGCTGGTCATACTTAACAAGACTTCTTATGGTGTATAGTCGGTCCTAAATGAAAACTGCGCAGTTCTAATATCCAATAGGGGCACCATGGCAGACATCTTGAAAATATTCTTTCACCTTCGAAATGTGAAGTCTTACAAATATGAGGTTTTTACCAGAAGATTTTGCATAATGTCTAAATGGCACTAAATTAAAATTATATTGACCTGACATACAGTTTGGACACAATGTCCGTATTGAGAGTTTTGTTATTGCTAAAATGGAATTTCATTTTTGCATGTGGTTTTCATAAGAAATTCTTTTGGGTATCAAACACCATTTCTTAGTACAAGATAGGCTATATATGGTGGCCAGTATAATTGGTGGAGGAAGAACCTGGAAAGTCTCTGTAAGAACCACTGACCCATGGGATATTACTGGCAACTTTCTCACTTACTCACACTGGCCAAGCCTGAGACTCAAACCTGCACAGGCAGAAGAGATATAGCAGTGATTGGTAAATGCAAGTGCTTTAGACCACTTGGCCATCTGGGGACCCTTTACAAGAAGAGTTCTTATGTTGTCAAGATGGTCCTAAATGATAATGATTGACTTTCAATATGGCTACCATGGTGACCATCTTGAAAATATTATTTCTACTCTTTTCAGTGAAATGACTATATCAGCTTGGGATTTTTTAAATAAAAAATTGCTTATGACACCTTTTTGATCCTTAATGAAAATTGTGCCAGTCACACATTCAGTATGATGACCACTGCAGCTAATTTGAAAATATAGTTATCGCTGAAGAATATCAACATGGTTTCAGCAGTTAATGGAAGAAATTGACTTATCTTGGATTCCTTAAAATTCTTTTAGATCAGTAGAGCATCAGTCCCTTTGATGGACGTTTGCTTTTAATTCTGTGTTAGTTTACCAGAAAAGTTGAGTAAGAGGAATAAAAACACATAAAAATAAACTTAACACAGAAAAATGGTCAGTACAAATGCATTATTTACTACTGGCAGTAAAATTTTACAGCACAGGCAGGTGTTTTGTAAATGCAGAGATGTGAGGATGAACGAGTATGCTGTAAAATTTATCCGTTCCTCCAAATATGTAAAAGTGTTTTTGTCTCTGTAGGAGGACGGATGAACTCCAAATTCCCCCTGGATGGTTGTGCTATCTCTCACCAGAAATCATTCGCTCCCTGCAGGCAGGGAGTACTTATGGAAAAAGTGATCTCCCTTTTACAGAGAAATCAGATGTATATGCATTTGGGTACAGTACATTACTCTATAGAGTCTATCTCCATTATTCTGTCTGAATGTTATTGCCAATATTGTAGTTACTGTTAAGCATTAAGGTAGCTAGTTACTTCTAATAATCAATTTAACTTTACATAATAAACTGACTATTCTGTTTTTCAATAGTACATAATTAAACATATTGGGTATATTTTGTTTCATTCAGATATTGTTAATGCTTAGATTTTTATGTGTTTAGAAGTGAGAATATATTGTTTCATGCAAGTTAAGCTTAAAATTTATTTGTAGTTATTTACTCATTTACTGTATTTTTTTTAAAGTTTATTTATTCTCTCTGTATGATTTTGCTTGCAATACCTGTATCTTTTATTTTAAATACCATTTGACAGAATTTTAAAATCTCTATCTTTTATATTCTGTCTTGTTGCACTTCATGCTTACATTTATTTGGAAAGATTTATCTACCTAAAGTTTATTTGCAATTCTTGTTAAATTTGACAAATTTTACTTTTACTTGGCACCATGTAGCCACTGTTGTGCTGAGGTGCTGTTAAACAGTACACACACACACATACACACACATGCATAAGCAAGCATGCACACATGCTTGCCCTTTCTTGTCCTTATATGTGTGGGTAGAAATTATTTGTTTCAAAGTTTTCATATACAACAAAAGTTCATTATAGCTTGGATTATTATGACAAATAATTTTTTTGAAAATCATGAAATGATTTTAATAATTTGCTTTGAAGACTCTAAATAAGATAGTAGTTCCTCAACTTGTTTCATAATATCAGGTAAAATTCTGTATTGACATGATGGGGAAATTTTTATACCAAGTTAATATACACAGTATATTAATAATGTTAAGTCACAGATGAAGGTCTTTTTTTTGAGAGGTGAATTTACCATGTTAATATTTGCAGTTTAATGATCAGTGGTTTTTTTTTTTTAAATAGAATAAATGAGCTTTGCTCCTTTTCAAGGTAAGTATTTTAAATAGAAAGTATGTAAAGACACAGTTTAATTCTCTGCTTTATCAGTCTGTTAAAGGTTGCATCATGTTCTGTTTGATTTTACAGCACTGTGTGGTATGAGTTGCTTACTGGGGAATGGCCATTCAAGAACTTTCCTCCAGAATGCATAATCTGGAAAGTTGGTCGTGGTGTGAAACAGTCTTTAGGGAATATTGTTGGTTCCAGAGATGTAAAGGTATGTACACAATAAATCATAAAGTTTCTCTTTCCTTCCTTTTTGTGTCAAGTAAATTACTTTGCTTAAGATAGTTTAGCTTTACTGGTCCTAGACCAGTTTGTTGTAATGGCACTTTTAATACATTAATGGTTTTGTCATAATGAGGAAACTGGAGTTGAATGCCTTCTCCAGTGATACACTGAAACAGTTGAACCAGGTTCAATACCCTGGGTGAGTATTAAGAACAACATTTGCTTTTCACTATAATTTCTTATGATGTCTATTTGGTCCTAATTGTAAAATTGCCAGTTTGACATCCATTATGGCCACTGTTTGGTGTCCATCTTGACAATTATGTTATTGCAACTCTTTCTGAATGACATTATTGAACAAGGTTTTTCAGTGAAGGACTTCTTGTGATTTCAATTGGTTCCTAATGAAAATAGTGCCTATAAGACATCCAAAACAGTCTCCGAAAAGGTTATTGTATCAGCATGGGGTTTTCACTAAACAATTTCTTATAATGCCTAGTTTGTTCTAAATGAAATGGTATTGATCCAGTATCCAGTATGGTCACCACTACAAATAATTTTGTTATTGCCACTCCTGAATGGAAGGTGGTTTTGAAGTGGTTTTCACCAAAGGACTTGTTAAGATGTTTAGTTGGTCCCAAATGAAACTGGTGACTCTACAGACACTTGATGTGGCCACCATGCTAGCCAGTTGAAGAAAACAAAATGGCTGTCACTGCTAGTTTTATAGGCAAGGCCCTGTCTGCTTGAGATTTTCACTAAAAGACTTAATGATTTTCTACTGGTACAAAAATTAGAATGGTGTCAATCCGACCTCCCAATATGGCTACAGAATGTCTTGTTATTACTTCAAGAATTATTACCAAAGTTACATAGGGTTTTCATGAAAAAATGTAATTTATGGATGGTCCTAAATGAAAATCTTTTTCAATGGTCAGTATGAAAATCTTTCAATACACTCAACTTACAGACATAACAAGTTAGAGCGACTCTGCCTCAACACAGCAGCAAGTTTGCCCTGACAGTTAGGTCAGTCAGTCAAACATCGGCAATTCTGCCTTGACATCAGTCATGCTGGCGATTCCGCCTCATAGATTGGGACCTGACATCAGTCATGCTGGCGATTCCGCCTCAGATGGGGACCTGCCATCAGGCATACTTTCGATTCCGACTCATAGATACTGCATGCTTCTTGACCATCTTACCGCACTAACCTTATGCAGTGGAGGGTGAGACCCAAGCCAAAGATGTATATTATGTAATGTGTTGCATATACTATCTAGTAGTATTAAAGATTTTAAGAGTACTGCTCTATTAGTTCTTCTTATGCTATATTAGATACACAGTTCACCTGTAAGGCAGTCGGGCTATTGGTACATGAGTATTGGGGAGATTTGCGATCAAGTGATGGTCCACCTTTTCATCATCCATCTATTTTATATTGTGTAAATGACCACTTCTAAACAGATAGCTGTAGTAACATAGGGTTTTCTATGAAAGACTTTGCGATGTCTATTTGGTCTTAAATGTAAAACGTGCCAACATCCAATATGGCTACTATAGTGGCATCTAAATGGTTTTATTGACATGTGGTTTTCTCTAAAACTTTTGAAGAATTATTCTAGTTCTGAATGACAATGGTGTAGATCTGACCACCAGCATGTCTACACTTTTGAGAAGAACTTTTCAAAACCAAACCTAATTGAGGTTGGGGTCAAGTCGTGGCTCGTACTTTTTTGTACTTTGATGTTACACTCAGTTACTTGTACATGTAATAGTGGAATTTTACAAAACATTGTATTAAGTTCCATTCCAATAAACAAATTGATAGTCAGCTCTCAGGCATTGACTTTAAAGTTAAAGGTCTTAACTCAGGCTTTTCTCTTACCACTGCTAGGTATCTGCCCATCAAGCTGATGTTTGCCAGCTGTGAGTTTTCACTTGGGTACAATCAGCATCACACCACATTGCCTCTTGATATCAGTTGAAACTTGGTTTGAATTCAGCCCTTTTTCTAAAAATTGATTTATAGCTTTGATTATTAATATCTTTCAATTTTAATCCATAACTGTTTGACTGTTTTGCAGTTTGTGGACTTCACTTTTGTAACCTTGTACTATAATATGGTAATATTGGTTCATATTGCTTGTCTTGCTAGCTTACACAGCATGTGTTTTTCACTTGTTAATTAAGAAGTGACATAAATGACCTTTCATGGGTCGCTTTTCCCATGATTTTTGTCACTCTTATAATTTCAGGTCAACAGTGATGACCAAACATGCAATTTGCAAGAGATTTAAAGTCACCAACGATATACATGATATGTACATTGCATCCACTTAGTGTTTATCTGCTTTACCATGCAGTGTCTGAGCTAAATGGCCAGAAGGAATGTGGTCCATAGGTCTGTGCAAGAACTTGAAAAGAACGAGAATTGGGTGAAAACAGAGTCAATTGAAAGCAACATTTTGCACCTGCCAAAGATGTCTTCAGTATCATGACATCATGATGGTTTCTCCCATCCTCATTGCAAGATTATGTTTACCATGCTCACAGAAACAGTTATATCAGTTTCACTTGGAGGATCTGTGTGCGATGAAGATGGCACTTTGGCACTAACTTCAGGTGCTGTTAGAATCACCAATATGGACAATGGACAATATGGCCATATGGACAATACACTCATAATTTGTTAGTAAGAGTTTTTTCCTTTGTCACATCTCTTCAATACAAGCTTAGAGTTGACAAGAGATTGTTCTCCCATTCTATGGTAGCCTAATTAATGTTCATCCCCTTGTATGTTTCAGCTGTTAACCAGTTACTCTATCTGGCCAGCTGTTCTCACCTTTTGATTGGCAACTAGAGGCCCACTATATCAGCTGCCCATGATGTTTACTGGTCTGACATACAGTATCATATTGTCATACATTAAACATGTCCACCCAATTCAATTTAATAAAATGCAATCTTCCCAACAATACAGTGATTGGCCATCCAAACTGCCTGCCAGCAACATACCTGTGCCAAAATTCTTAAATTTGGCATTCTTCATTCGGACTATATCTAGGTTATACAGGCTGTTTCTGGTTGTCTTAGGATTTGTTTTTCAACACCCCTTTTATTTCAGTTTCCCATTTCCATGATGTTACATCTAATCCAGAGGAGTCAGAAATTATGCGGATTTGCTCGCTACTCAGCAAGCAGGCTGTGGAGAGAGTTTACAAAAACTGAACTCTCCTGAGCTTTATTCCAGCATTTGTCTTATTGGTCATAGTTCTTGGTCAGCTCAACAAGTATTGAGGTTCAAATTGAAAACAGCATGGTTGGTCAGGCTTTTTGTCTCACAAACAGACTAGGCCAAACCAATGCATGTTTTTGTGTCCCTATCCATTCAGCTTTATGCAGGTGCCATTGATTTTGTATCAAGGGTAACCAAGTACCAATTCAGAACCAAGTACCAATTCTGTGCTCTCCCATTCAGGCTTGGCATCATCCCATCGCTATTCATAATTACTATCAACTGCATCATCACCCTTTTGATATCAACCTTAGTAGTAGTAGTAGTGACTGCTGTTTCATAGACAGCATCATTTGAAAATACATGGCAAGTTCATTTTGATGAAGGGTAGATAGAACCTTTTTACTTGTCTCTCAGTTTGGTTTTCTAACAAGTCAGTTGACAACAAATTTTGCCTGTTCATATGTTTTTGCACCTCCTTGCCCTGCTGGCCCAAATGGGACTTCTTTACTGGTTGTTTTGATCTTCACTGAGATAAAACATTCCTACATCATACAGTTAACCTACTTCCTGGCACCTGGAGTCCAGAGGAGAAAAATCATTTTATATCAACCATTAGGAAATGAATATGGGTTTAATTTCTGGAAGGGATCACTTTTTTAGTAGGGTAATTTGCATAATGACTGACAACTTGACTTCTTTGACCAACCTCATATGCTGGGCAAGGATTGTCAGTGTAATCATATCACCCAGCAAATGCATTTCTGGCCTGATGCCTTTGCTTCCAACTAGAGATTGTGGTAAGATTAGGGACGTTCCAAGCATGCTTAGTGTCCAAAATCTTTTTGTGCTGAAGATCCACAGGCTCCCACCATCATCTCTCTCACCTTAGATTCTGAAGCCTGACCCATATACACTGTCATTTAGGTGGACAGTTGATAAGGTGACACCTGCCCCCCCCCAATGTTCTGCTACCAAGGATAATACAGAAAATGGAGGGGGTCAGGACTGAAGAGTGATTTTTGATTGCCTGTGTCAGGTTGGAGAAATATTGGGCACACATTCTGCTTAAGCTAGTGATAGACATCATAGGTTTTTATCCCTCCCTAGACTGGCTTTATCTTAATGCTTGGCTTTTGTGAGGAAAGTCTTGTGTTGAAAGGAATTTAAACTTTCAGTCATGGAGAGAACCATGTGAGCTAGAATGCCATCAAATTCAAAGATATATGAGGAAAAGTGACAGGTTTTCAGGAATTGGTGCATGGACAACAGTATTGTCTCTTTGAGTGATATTATTTCTGAACTGGACAACATATCTTCTCCAACGTTTAAGGAAAAAAAGTTATCTCCTATTAAAATCAAATGTTACTGCCCCATGATCTCCATCACATTCAGGTATTATGGTAGAGATGTCATAGGCCATAATAAGGACCTATCAAACCTCTTTGCAAATTTTCACATGAATTAACCCAAATCATTTTCCTTGTCTACTGATTGGTATCTTTAATGAGTTTTAACTTTATGCAACTCTGATTCTGTGATCTGCTTACAACTTAGAATCTTTTGCCATTAAAATGTTGAAATCTGCTTTCTCACCTTGATTAATACTTAAAAAGAAGCAGTGATGTAAAACCCATTTTGTGCCCTGAAGCACTGCTTGAAATACATGAAATAGGGTTGTGGGGTCTGATGTCTATTTCTTCTGGTAGTGTCTCTGATATATCACATGACTAGATATGCCTCATGAGATCTTCGGCTCATGAACTTTGAGTGATATATATGAGTTAGCATACAACCACAATATTTAGGTTCTATTTTAGAAGCAATTGGCTGGCATGCACAATTGACTTTGTTGAGTTTTGTCTCTGAAATTTAGTATCACAAACATCAAACTTTAATCTGGTGGGTCCAGTGACTCAGGATCATTCGGCTATATGACCCAGTTGATTTTAGCATAACTTCCAAACAGGCATGGGTTTAGTGATTTCATGATTTTTTTTCTCAGTATGAAAACATAATTTGTTTCTTTATCTGTTTATTGAAATCACATGTTACCCAAATGTCATTTGTTCTGCCTTCATGTTAGGAGAGCAGTTTATCTTTCATTTCGGAACCTTAGCCATTGTGTCCTTCAAAGAATACACATGATAGGAGCCAGATACTTATGCATTTCCTATTACCCATTTTCATTATGTTAATGTGAATGAAGAAGATATTTAATCTAGAAAGTACATTTTTTCAAAATTATCTTTCAGTGAGAATTTTTAAATGATCTAATTTCGGTTAAACCCAGTCATACCTTCACTCAAATATTAGCATCCTTGTTGATGTATCCCTTAGCTGAAACGGTAAACATCCAAATGTTGGGTTGCCACCTAGTGATGGTTAGTGGAGATAATAGCTGAAAGTTCCTAACTGTGCCAGTATTGTATATAGATTGGGAAAAAAAAACATTTTTTTTTAAACTTTCCTGGGTGGGTTGGATTGGACTGGAAGCAGAGCTTAATTCCTAATTTGAATGTGATCAGGTAAGTGTTCTTAGAGGAAAAACATTTAGTGGACCCAATTTAAAGAAATTAGCAAAATAATGCACCTTAAAGATTAAAGGGAATAATGTGTAATGTATAACTAAATACAAAGTATTAAAAAAAAATGTTGCTTGAAAAAATGTACTACTGCAGGCAAGAATAAAGTATGTGCAGTGTTGTAATTAAAGATCAGAATTTCTTTACACAATAATAAATATCAGTTTGCAAGTAATAGTTTTTTTCTTTTTATTCTAATATTATATTTGCTCCAATGAGAACATATTTCTTTGTTACAAACCATGTTTTAATTTATATATTTCATAAACCTTTAAAATTTCTAGCATTAAATAAAAAAATCATGTGCCTTTTCTCCTAAAACACTTGTGATTAAATTGTCATTGCATCCCATTAGGAAATCCATGGGCTAAGAAATAAATGGTGAATTATAATTTCAATTTGTTTGAAAGTAGTTTGGCTTTTGTAACCACAAATTAGTGCTGTGTCTGTGAATGTCATTGGTAAAGATCTTGAATGACTTTAGTTATTGTCAAAAGGCTATGCTTATTAAAAATGATATTTTACATAATTATTACATCTTAACATTTTGTCTTTTAACTTGTACTTAATTGTATGTTTATTTGCAAGGATTTATCTTCCTAACTTTTCTGCAATTTTGCTTTACATTTTTTAGAACGTAACCATTGGTTGGCACTATATAGCCACTTGAATGCAAAAAAAATGACAGAAAACACTACATACACAAACACATATTAAAAAATGCCTTTATCTTTAGGAAAGATTTCCTATTAGCCTATAGTAAAGAGGTCAGATTGCAATACAATATTTGAGATAGTTTACATGGTTTGTGTTATTACAATACTATGTATAAAGCTGTTTTAGTGACATAGTTGTCAGGTTATGTAATCCATGGAAGCAAAATTATCAGGCTTTTTCAAAGTTAAGTTCTAAGCTTTATAAAAAAATTTGTAACAAAGTATTACTTCAAAAGGGAGTGAGCATTTCATTATCAGAAGTACTTCAGTCTGCATTTTCTGCATGACGTCTTGTCTTTACCCTAGTGACTGGAGACTAAAGCATTATGCATGTTATGTATGCAATTATACTGGTTATTTCTTTTATCACGTAAGAAATTTTTGTATAAATATATTTTTCACATGTTTATATTTTATAAAGAGAGCAAGAAAATGAGAAATCACTATGGATGTGAATGTTTCAGGTTTTATATTTATGGAAGGACTGTAAATTTTCTAGTTTTGTTGGGTGCCAATATTTATTGATTTCATGGCTACTACAAACCAGGAAAGACCCATCAGACAATTGTAATTTGATTTTACAATATAAACTCTTCCACATTCAGAGGATATTAAGTAGTGTTGATAGTGACAGTGAAATTCCATAAACTTGTATCCATGAAAATAAAAATTCACCTTAATTTGAAATATGTTCATCGTTTAAAACGTATGTTAGTATATTATTATGCATGTTTTTTGTTTGTTTTTTTCCAGGATGTGTTAATTATGTGTTGGTCATTCCATACTGAGGACAGGCCCAAGTTCAGCCAAATACTTAAAGCTATTTACCGGTTGCCAAAGAAACCATTCCAGCGTAGTCCTTCTCATCCAATCAGTTTATCACGCAGCGCAGATCCATTGTACACTGCATAAAGAGAATCAAAAATAGTCAACCCTAACAGTTTCACTTGCTGTTTAATTGCATTTTGCCATAGCAATGCAAAATTAATAGAATATAATGTTAGCTTTATTGGAAATTATTTTGCATTGACTTAAGTGAATCAAGCTAGTAAGACATTTTCATTCAACTTTATTATTTACTCGTTTGGCTATGTTAACTATAGCTAGAAATTTTTATTTAAATAATTCATCATTTCTTTGTGGTAAAAGAAGTGTTCTGGCACTCAGACCAATTAAGTCACTTCTGACCAATAATAATCAATCAATAGGGACATGTTTTGTTTATGATACAAATTACCATATTTGACATGACACAAACATGTACCTTACTAAATAATTGAAAAACATCCATGTCTTTTGGTCAAAACTCTAGAAAAATATTTCCTTAATTTAGCTCACAGTTCTTTCCCGTCATGCATTTCAGGCAGGAAGCTACTGCAAAAACCTGCCTAGGACATCATAAGTTTTAGCTCACCAGTATGAACATAGATAAGTTATTGTACTGCTATCTGCATCAGCATCTGCACAGATAAAAGGATGTGTGTACAGCATCACTGAATCTCAACCATTCTTTCTTGCCAAATCATGGGCTACTGTTGCGAGTGGGTTTCACAGCATCTGAGGAGGCTAACTTTGTACATACAAGAGCATTAGATATACAATCTTGGTTAAATTTTTGCATTTAGCTCAGGTATTTTGCAATAAAAGTTTTTATGCCTGGAATAAAAAAAACCTGTTGAGGTGATGCATCCTATGAAATCCTTGTCACACCAATATATAGGTCACTGTAATGTGTAGTTCATACTTTGCAAGCTTACATTTTTTTGTAAGCTTCATTCTCAAGCTGTGATATAGTCATCAAACTAGATGATTGTCACACCTTAGCACCACACCCTTACCACAAAAGATAATTGACATGTATATTATATTTTACTGGCTTTAACATTGACCCATATTTTCATACTTTAGTTCAGTTTCATGTATTCACTGTTGTTTCTTGAATCATTAAATTAAATAACTGCATTGATCTCTCTTAATACCACAACAGTACTATAATAGGTCACTATGAACTATATGCTAAATTGTACCAGATTAGGTTCTGATTTTTCAGCTAGTGACTACATAGGTTTTGACATGCTATGTGCATGCCATCCTATCTAGAGCAATGAAACTTTGGGATGCATCATTCACTTTGGTTGTAGGTCATTATGAGCCATATTTACACTGTACTGACATAGGTTGCATTTATACTTTGTTCATTTTTCAGGTGCTGTTCATACCAAATTTGATGACATGCATTACTGTTACTTTTCTTACAATAGAAGATGCTCATTGTGACCTATTTTTCATCTTTTATTTAGCTTTGGTTAAGATTTGGGCAAAGGTGTATGCGTAAGATACTACCAAGAGGTGTATGCGTAAGATACTAAAGGTGTATGCATAAGATACTACTATGCATGGCAAAGGTGTATGCGTAAGATACTACCAAGAATCATGAAATTTGGTGAGTAGATGCATCCCAATAATTAATACATTTGTTTTTACAAAATAATGTCTGTATTTCATTATTCAGTAACTTTATTTAAATTCAGTATTGAGAGTTCATTTATTGGGTTCTTTGAATGTTTCAGGCATGAAACTTAATGATTAGGTGCATTTCTCGTACTACTACACCATTAAAACTAACATTGGTCACTGTAACCTGCAATTTATGCTATACTATCATAGCTTCATTATGATTACATAGATTGGTTGATGGTAAACTTGTATACATCTTTGCATACTCAACATAGATTGGTTGATGGTAGATCTGTATACATTTTTACATACTCAGAAGGCAGTTTTCTGACTTGTACAGTTGGATAAAGATATGAATATGTTTAACTTTCCATATTAAACTTTCCATATTACTGACTGTAAATTAATAAATGTGATATGTTACCCTCAACAGGTTAACTGTGTATTGCACATATGAATGAGTATTGGAATTAAATGAATCGACTGTATACCTTGTTCTTTTCAAATGCAGCTTCCTAGTGTTAGTGCTTATTAAAATAATTACTGAAGAATGAACAATGTTTGTACTGCTGTCTGGTACTCAATGGTTCATTAGAACCTATGACATACACCAGGTTCAGCCAGGTTTCTAAGAGTGGACAATAATAACTTACTAAGCAGGTTTTAAATGCAATAGTTTTAAAAAATTAATACAAAAACAATATTAATCTCTGGTTTGCATCACCTTTGTTATATTAACTCCAATTTAATATCAAAGAAAAGAATGTTCTTTATTGTTGTTTTACTTATTACCAGTCACAATATGTGAATTTCCAGGTTGATGGATGGGTGTGTAGGTGGTTTCATAGTATGTCAGCACAATGCAGGCTTTAAAGTATTGATTAAAAAGTAAAATGTTACAGTTTAAAAGATTACTAATTAAATTGTAAAGATAAAATAATGTAGACAACTTTATTTTTAAATCGGGACCAAGATCAATTTAGTCTGAATTTATTTGTATGACAGTGTTACATTGGTTGCTGGAGACTGTTAAAAGTTATATGGAAATGAGCTTTGTCATTGCAGATTACACTTAGTTTTAATATTTGGATATGCATAACAGATGTCTTAATACTACTTATTGGCTTAAATCAATTTCCTGTGAATTTTAGTAATGCTTTATTCTTTGTGACCATATTAAAGGAGATAATGCACTTCCAGTTTGGAGATCTCATAACATTGACAAAGCTGACACTCCTAGTATGATAAACAGGTGAAGAGTACAATCTTTATATTATCGCTGATGTGCAGTTATTGTAATGAATTTAAACCTTATGAAAGTTACTGAGATAAACATTTATTTCGTACACGGTTTGGGTGTTATGCCAAGTGCAGTAAGTCAGAATAAAGATGGAGATTTATCTGCAGCTTTTGCTTCTGTGCACATACTGTGATAGCATACAGCCCCTGTACTTACTGCCTGCTAATGGCAAGCCATGGCTAATCCTCAGTTACACTTTCTTCAAAGCTGTAATTCTATCCAGACTAAAGAACACTGGTACTGTGACTACAAGAAAAATCATATTCCAGGTCAGACTTCACAAAACAAGCCCCTTGTTTTCATCTGTTAAAGAGTAGTCAAAATTACACTTGTCTTTATTGTGAGTTTAGTATTCCTCTGCAGTAAAAGTAATTATGCATAAAATCATATATAATATATTCCCAATGATATACCTGTGCACCTAATTAAACACCTTCCCACCCATAGCTACTCCCCATCCCTAGGAGAAACTTAAAATGGATGGGGGAAATGCCTTCAAAAAATAATCTCACCCCCACCCCCTTCAGTCATAGGGTGAACAAAAATGTTTGCAAACAGTATGTTTTGTGCAAGAATCAAATGTTTGTTCATGCTTTTTAGTCCCCGTGGCATGAAAGACATTTAGCAAGTCAGTCTTCAAATATTTATTCAGATTCTTAAAGTGCTGTATTAAAATCTTTTATTCATACAATTTTATTTTAAAACCTGTTGTCTAGAATTTTCCAAATAAGAATTGAATACTCACACTGTTTTAATGCAGAACTGTAGTTTGTCAGGGACATCCTGTATTACTGCTTACCTGTTGATTGCCAGCAAAAATTTGGGATCATCGACATTTCAAAAAGGCATTAGACATGTTTATCGGCTCAAGCAATTACATCATCTTAGCTTGATTCTGAAAATAGTTAAGCATTTTCTTCTTTCTTATCAGGAATTTAAGATTTATGATTCAAACTACTTGATGTAATGACATTGAAAAAAAACTGCTTTTATGGTTAACATGCCATCCTATGTGGGAGTTGAAACGATTGTAATGGAAAAAATAAACTGATCCTTATTTGTGCAGTGTGGTACTATAAACTAGCATTTAACAAATCACAAAAAAATTACATTCCAATGCATTGAAATTTAAAATGATAAGAAATACACATGAACTGAGTGTCTCTCTTAATTCTAGGTTA
The DNA here is from genome assembly GCA_016746295.1 of Potamilus streckersoni. Taxonomy (NCBI): domain Eukaryota; kingdom Metazoa; phylum Mollusca; class Bivalvia; order Unionida; family Unionidae; genus Potamilus; species Potamilus streckersoni. The sequence goes on from JAEAOA010001810.1 coordinate 913,315, forward strand.
TGATTTAAAATAAATATCCTCAGGTGGAATTTCTAGATCTGTTTTTGCTGCATGTGTGGGTATTGATTTTTTATGTTGAACACAATAAAGGAAATTATACTGCTTTCCTGGTCATGCTTGGATGAAACATAAAAGGAATTTTTTAAAAATGAGATTTGATTTGACCTGAATACTTTTATAATGAAGGTATTTAATCGAAAATGTAAATCACATAGTTTCAAAGAATGGCTGTCACTTTTCAACCTGATGAATAGTAAAGTTTAAAACGACTAATTGTCATTGACTTTACACCAATATGACAGGGCCATATTGGAAAATAAGCATATTTCCTCTTTGTTATATTCCTACCTTTTGGAGAAGCATTATATATATTGACCTATCTCAGTCCTTTCTCTCCATCTGTCAGTTAACTTTTATTTTTCTGCATGATACCTCCACCAAACATTGTAACTAAGATTTTCCCTGATAAAAGAAAGAAATCTTTTGGTCCAAGGTCAAATTTGCTGTCACTGAAAGAAAAGGCAAGTTTGCACACATTGAAATTACACCCCTTTGTAGATATCATGCACTTGGGGTAAGGTAAAAACCTATTGTTGTTGGGGTCAAAAGATAAAAGTTCAAGACCACTGACTGCAATAACAAAAAAATAGTTAATTGTACATCACAGACCTGGACTAGAATGAGGAAAGAAAAAAATCCAAATAATTTTCAGATCAAAAGGTCAAGGTCAGGATCTCTGTAAATGAAAGAAAAAAATGTTGACAGTTTTAACTTTTGGACTACATACCTGGGTAAGAAAGAAATAAGTTGAGTTTTGGGTCAAAAGATCAAAGGTCACTGATTGAAAAATGTGCATCTTGACCAAAATTTGCTAAGAACTTGCACATAAGTCATTGAAGCAACCTTTTGATTTGGGGACCAAAAGTTCAAAGATCATTGTACTATTATTGAAAATTATATTTGGCTTGTCCTGTCATTTAGTCAGAGAAAATACGGCAAGTCAGATCGAACTGCAAACAGCTTAAATCCAGAGCTGGTGCTGCAAAAATCCATTGTGAAATCAGAATCTGTGTTATTTGCTCTAAACAATTTGTAGAATGAAAATCTTTAACTTTGATCTGAAATAGCTTAATGCAGTCTAAACTGTGAGGCTACTCTATTGGCAACTGAACACACATACCTGAGAATATTATTGCAGATAGATTAGGGTGTTTAAGCATATTTGCCCACTAATAACATGCTGAAAACTTAGTATTTTCAGCACAGCTGTTATGCTTTGACTGTAAAATTTATTATTTAGAATTCAGTTTTAAATTTTTATACTATTTTAAAACATTTCTGCATCACTTCAAATTTTAATGCCTTTTTATGCATCTTTTTAAGTACTTTTAGATTTTATTCACTGACAGATGTGAAATAGTTTCCCAGAAATGATTGATCATTTATTTGCATATTGTGTTCTGACTTTGTATGATGCCTATTTTATACCCCAGTTCAGTGTAATGATTGTGTATGATGTACATTTTGTACCCCAGTTATAAATATTGATTGTGTATGATGCATATTCTACACACGTTACAAATATTCACTGTGTATGATACACATTATGTGCCCAGTCAAAAATATTGATTGTGTTTGATCCATATTCTATACCCAGTTACAAATATTGACTGTGTACGAAGCACATTCTACACATGTTACAAATATTCACTGTGTATGATACACATTCTGTACCCCAGTCACAAATATTGACTCTGTATAATGCAGATTCTGTACCCCAGTTACAAATATTGACTACATGAAGTGCATTAGTAGACTAACCTTCTCACTTCCAAGGACTTATTCTATCACATATTTTTAAATTAAATTTTAAATTTTTTGATGATTAAAATTGAGTTTTTATTTTATTTCATTTGTTTGACAAATGGCTGTGGATAATTGTGGAAAGGTTATGTATTTGCAGCATATTTGATAGTATTTTATTCATTTGATAAAAGCCTCCAAAAACTTCATGTTGATGTTTCATAGAAACTTAATTGTTCCTTCAAGTTTTGTACAGTTTGCCACAGGCTTTTCTTTTTTCTTGATGAGAGAACAGATTTTTCTTATTCATGTACTAGCAAAATTCATGCTATATGTAATCACTTGTAAGTTACACAGACCAAGAAGTGTCATCAGATCTGGTTTTCACAGTTCATCACTAGAACAGATGGGTAACATAGACCCAGGTCTACGAGTCATTGTGTGATGGTAGATCCTGGTCTATATCGTTGATGGTGTTGCATAACACTAGAGGAAGATTTGTGCAGTTTCTCAGAAACAGCATGAATCCATCTCCATGATTATGGTTAAATATGAAAGAAATAATTTACCAAGATTGTCTCATATTGATGCAGTGCTTGATAGATTTATTAAAACCTATTACATCACAAATTATTTAAATCATATAAGCTAAATATATATCTTAAACTTGTTAGGACTTCAATAATTTATTACATGGATGCTGTCAATTTAATGTTTACAAGCAAAACATTTTTGTCTGGCTTCATTTTACATTATGGGTATAGTTTTCATGTCAGTGATGATACCATCAGTGTTACAGCTTTTCATGAAAGATATGCTATTTGGGCAGAGTTGTGATACATCAGTTTATGGATGCAGGTGCAGGTGAGAAATTTTATTCCATAATGCACAGTTTTTTATAGTACCAAAACACTGCTGATACATCAAATTTATGGATATTGACTTTCTAACAAGGCAAGTATCACTTCTAACAGATTCTTTTATATTCATAGTCATATATGGACATTTTTGTATTTACAGAAATATTATAAAATAAAATTTGCTTTCATAATGTTGACAAAAAGTAATAGATTAATTTCACTTAGTTGCATTGCTTCTAAAGTCAGGCAGATAAACATAATTTATATAACCTGTACAATATATGCCTTCTATTGAAAAAAATTATTTAGACTTAAAAATTGTTTAATTTATTAATTCATGTAAGTAAAACTGTGTTAGTGATGAAGCTAAATGTTCTATATTAATGATACCATTATTTTTATACTTTGTGATGTAAATAATTTTGATTCAATTAGTATGTTATGAACATGATGGAAGGGTTGCATTAACTTTGGGCTTAATGTGCAGCAATGACTGAAAAGTGTGCAACTTAACTTTAGCTAATGGGGTGGGTGGGGGAGAGGTGACTGTACAATTGTGCTTGCATTAGTATGAAAGTCATTTGCATCAGTGGGCATTTTTGTGCTGTTTTACATTTGGTTCAGCATTGAGTATAATTCCCAATGCAGAGTAAAGGGAGATGCAGGAGCTGCATAATTGAGTAATTTTGCAATTTTTAACATATCGGCTGTGATTTGGGTTAAAGTCTTATTTCATCACCATCTAATTGGTATATCCAATTTTCTAAAGAAGAAAACCCACTTAATTCCTTGTATAAACTACAGATCTTGACAACACAAAGAGCTCATTGACAAAGTTTTATTTTCAGAGAGAAGTATATATAGCAGATGGTATATGGAAATTCATATACAAATCAGACATTTGCAAACCATTGTAGGTAATATCTGGCTAGACTTTGTGGTTAAAATTGTCCCGTATATCAAAGAAATTTCTTGCTAAGTATAAGCTAGTAGCAGACATACCCATCTAACATGCATATTTTCAGATACAGGCCTTGCCTACAAAGTAACACAAAACACTTTCTAAGGAGTTTTGGACAGCTACAGTGCATAAATTTTCCACAATAACCTGTTGAGATGCACATTTTTGTACTGGAATTGCTGTTGCTGTTGCCTGTCTCATACTTCACTTTCAACTCGTATCAAAATCCGTTTATGTGCTCAAAATAACTTAGCTTCCATGTTGTCAATCTTTGTAATTCATGTATTGACTGTTATCATTTCAGAGGATTTGAAAGGCATACCTACTTGATGGTGTTGTCTTTAGTCCCTACTGTGCATATTTTCAGATGCAAGCCTGTCCTACAAGCTAAACATAAACACACTCATAAAAGTGTTGGACAGCCATAATGTGTACAGGTCACTACCTTTTCCCTACCTCGAGATAAATGGAAGAAAGAATAAAATAAAGTGTTTGTAATATTTCAATAATAAATTACTTGATGCATGATAATTTGGTGGAACTGCAACATGAGATTCGTGTAGTTAATGGACAATTAAATTTGTCCATTAACTACCTTTACAGATAACAGCAGAAGACTGGATCAATTTAATGGCAGATATGCGGGTATTACTGACATATTACTCTCTACTCCCAGTAAGTAGTAACTAAATAACATTGTGGTAGGCAAACATGTTTTTTTTTTTCTTCATATTTACATATTTAAATTATAGATGTGAACTGGGAATAGTAAGCACAAAAGTTTATTTGCAGATTTATTATTACCACATGTTTGCAAATAGATCTTATAACATTGTGCTCAACATAAATTGGCATCATTATGTCATCTGCCACAGTGGTAAAACATAGAAACATCACATTATTAGTGAAAGTTCTTATTGCTAAATTCATAAACACATCTCCATTTGGTACAGAATTTATAAGGCTGAATAATATGCCATGAACTGCTTGCATTAAGAGGTAAATTATCCATTGAGCTTCTTCATTTTAGATGAAATGAGCTCTTATTTAAGACTAGTAACACTAATGTTTGTAATACAGCCTGATCATCTGCAATGTACACATAACTAATCAGCCATTTGTAAAACTTGTTACAGGTTGGCTATATTTGTACTATTAACAAAATGTATCCATTAAAAGCGTATTTACAGTGTTGCAAGAATGTTCTTTGAATTTTGAAGTTTTGCTGCAACGTTTGCAGCTTTTTAAACCTATCAAGATCTGATAATGCTTTAAATGAAAGAACTATATTTCTAAAAATTGTGGATAAAAATTATTTCTTTTAAATACTTTTAAACTAGCTTTCTCTATCTTAGTATTGATCTTCACTCAAAATGATAAGCTTTTGCAATATTATTCCCATAGCATGCATCTACATGTAAATCCTGGTGACTTAGACTTGTGGTGATGATAGATGTCACTCATTTTTCATGGATAATTGAATTAGAGGATTCATGACAGTGAGCTGTTTCATACTGTTTATCAGCTTTGGATACATTCATAAGTGACCATTTAGTAGCACTGAACATTCTAAAAAAACGTACTAGTCCAAAACTCCATTTGAAAGAAGCTTGTCATAATCACCAAGAGGTATGTTGGGTCCATGTTATGGGGCATGGATTTAACATTATGAAAGACTATCAGTGGAAAAAGATACAGTTGTCTTAGCAATAAAACTTGCAGTGAAATGAATTTAGCTTTTTTGTGTACTTTCAACAATAAAAGTAGTGAGTGCCATTAAGGGCTTTTAGAGAATGGATGAAACCAGAGAAATTATTTTAAATCTCTGTCCAAGGATGAACAACTTTAAGTCTTTGTGATCAGGGGATTGAATTCAGGTACATAGAGGTAGAAAATAAGTATCCTAACCACTGCACCATCCAGGTTCCCATTTCCCGAGCTTTTGATATGCAGTTTATTGTGAAACTATAATGCTTTTATTTTTGTGGTCTGTACATTTTTGGCTATCCGAACATCACAGCCAGTTCTGTAAAAGATTATTGGTGAATCATGATTTTCCACTATTTCCTATTGTACTCAAAAGTGGAATAAAATTGACCAATCACTGTAATATTCTAGACTCTTAACTTTTGCAGCTTCTGTACTAAGAAAATATTTGTGTTAATTATTTGCCTTTTATTCCTAATTTATGCCTACAAAGTAGGTAAAGACCATTCACTTCATATGAGCTATACATGTCATTCCAAGTGTCTATATGTGAATGTTGGATCTTTAATGTTATAACTCTAATTAAATGTTTATCATATTTGTCCATTTTACATGTATAATTTTTTTTAAGATTGTTTCCATTTTTCAACCTTTTATCTTCAAAGTGACCAGTAGCCTTTGCTTCCTACTTTTTTATCCAAGCAAATTTTGAGATGTCATCTCCTATTTGACTTTTAGTGGCAGATTGGGTGAATCACTTTTCTTGATGATCAATCCTAAATTTGAATAATTATAAAAATAATTTAATAGTGTATTTGTGCTAGTTATCTACATGTGAAGTGTTGTTCATATGCCTTTATGTATACAAGTTACTGTTGCAAACTTTACAATTTTAACCAATCAAAAATCACATCACTTTTAGTTATATTTGACCAATCATTCATCTATTGTAATATATTGGGGATGGGGGTGGCGGCAAAGCAATACTGGTTTGATGCTGTGTCACAGTAGTTGGGATCATAACTATTACTTCCTTGTGTATGTGTAACATATCTGCAGTTTCACATAATGCATACCGATGTCTGTTGATGTATCATCCTGTAATTTTTTAATTCAGTCTTCAGTGGTCACAATTGGAAGGACATTATAGAAGACAAAATAGTGTATACAATCCAGCAATAGTCTCTGTTAGCTCTTATAGGTTGCTTCTATTTTACAAGGAATTACCTTCCAATTGTACGTTTTAGCTAAACAATAGATGGTGAAAAATATAAATGTATTGAGTAATCGTTATTTGATAACATATATGATATTAAAAAACTACATGATTTTGCTTTTCTTATATTAATGCACAATTTTATATTGACAGTAATTTATTTAAAAATTGCTTTTAACATTTCACTACACTAATGGGAAAAAAAATCATCTCTTGTTGCATGCTTAATTAATCCAGAAGAAAACAATTATTATTTTTTCTATATTGTCTGATTTGTTTTCTGGAGAGTTGCTAACCAGTGAAATATGCTGTAAGCAATTGGTAGAAATAAGCATTGAAACCTATGCAGAAAATAAAATGTTTATTGAGTTTATTCTCTTGGTCTTTCTGTAGGAATATACAGTAAATAGGTGTGATCCAGAAAGGTCACCTGCACTACAGAGTGCAGTAAAAAAAAATGTGCTTCATTTAATCAAAAATGTAGCAAAAAGAAGGAAATCAAAAAAGAAACTTAATGTATTTTTATGGGGAGGTAGTTCCTTGCTGGTAAATTGTACAATACACAAATAGGAAAATGATCTTAATAAATACAACAACTGGGCTCATTTACTTGAATATTTGTGTGTGTGTGTGTGTCATTTACTGTACTTGTGTGTGTGTCATTTACTGTACTTGTCTGCTCTTATTACTTCTGTGCATTTTTGTGGTTCCCATGATCAGTATGGGTTCAGTCATTTACATCTTTTTACATGTTCACTGTCAAAATAGAATTATCTGCATCAGTTTACCAAGGCCTTTATAAGTGCAATGTGTTTTACCACCTATGAGGGGAACTTTTATCAAATACATTTCATCTAAAGTGCTCATGTATACTTCATTGAAGTGTAAATATTCATGATTGAATGGTAATTTCAGGGCCATTCAGCAATTTATTATTTCAGGAGTGAATGAATTGTCATCAGTCGGTTATGCATTACCTCCCTTTTTATACAAAATGTTAGCTTATTTTCATTTCCCTATCCTCTGAAACATAGGTATTATTTTCTCGGTGCATTACTGTAATTTTTGTTTTAATGCCATGCCACAATTGTGGAAGGAGCATATTGTTTTTGCTATTCTGCCAATCTGTACATCCATCTCTTCTTTGATTGTTCTGTTTTACCTTTCTATTTTTTGGTATCCCCAGAGTCATGCAGCTTGATATATCGATGAATCTTGGCAGAGAAAACACTATCTTGCTAAAAGAGTGTCATTTTGACTTTCAGTTTTACATTTTTCAGTGACTTTGCGTAAGTTATGCCTCAAGATTCTCAGTCAATAATGAAGAGCGATACGTCTTGGTAAGTACTATGCCATCCAATAAGAATGAGGAAACTGTAACCTACTTATTTTAAGTATTGCATTTAGATTACAATCTCAGGCATATTATCAAAAAAAATATGCATCGTGGTATTGAGTCACTGATGTACATTTCAGGCTTAATTGAGATTGGTTTAGTTTGAATTTTGGTCATTTTCTCAGGTATTAATCCCAGATACATGCAAATTGGTATATAGATGCATCTTGATGTACACGTCACTTACTAAAAAGAGTAGGTTTACATTTCAAGCTTCATTGACTTTCGTTAAATTTTGTGCTTAGGTCATTTATTCAGGTTTAATATGTTTCAGAATCATACAGCTTTGGGAATTGATCGGTCTTATTAAACATAATGCCATCTACTGAAATTTAGGTCACTGTGACCTACATATCAGACCTCAGTATTTTTTGTGATGTGGTCAATTTCATGCACATGTAACTTCCTGGTTGTATAAACTGTATGTTGGGGGCGACAGGACATTCATGTTCTATGAACACATTTCTCTGTTCCTTGAGTAGGTGGAGTTTAATATTTTCTTAATTCATTAAACACTAGCAATAAAAAAAATTTTACTTCCTTTTTGTTAGGTTGATGCTGGGGACCTGTAACTCAGAAATTTCTGCCCTGTATTTCTTTTTAGTATAATTTATATTGCCTTTACAAGAATGTGCATAAAATCTTTTTAGTACTTATATGATATGGCCTTTCCAAAACCCATTCCATAATTCTGATATAGCACTCTTCCAAAGCATACAAATGTAACTCAGATCACACCAAAATTGGGAAGGAAGATGTGATGTTTTATTGAACAAATCGGTGCATTTTGTCCTATGAAAACTTTAACTTTTTTGACCAATTTATATGCAGTATTTTGCCTAATTTCAATAATTTACTTGAAAAGGCTTTACAGATCAAAGTAATTGTCTCATTTTTTTATAAAGTATATGTAAAATTAGCACCAATGTCAGAAAAAAAGTGATTTCATGGTTTCTTCCACAAGTTTTCCTGAAAGCAGATTTTGGGTTTAGTTCACATAAATCTTTACTCCGAAATTCCCTTGTGACATGAGCAGGAAAGTTAGCAAAGTCCTAAGGAATGTGTTAAGATGTGTAGTTGAGTTAAATTTTGGCAATTTCTAAAATGTTTGACAGTCTACTTGTTAAATTTGCATGATTTGTAGTTTTTCTTTGGAGGCGATGTTTGCCATGATTACTCTCAACAATCTAGTTCTCAGTATTTTATTTGGTTTTTGTGATCAGACTTTTGCAAAAATAAGTCTTGTATGAAATGCCGCATTACTTAATGAACAAGTTGAAAACAGATGGCAGATTTGTCTCCATTAAGACAGAATTATCTTTTTAAATAATCCACCCACCCTAGCCTAATTGTTCTCATGAGTATATAGTATTCTTTAAATTATTATATAATCATTTGCAAAGAGCATATCACAGGTGCTTTATGCATGCATTATCTCTAAATATTTGTTGGAAATAAATTATAATGATATCCTTTTGATATTTTATTCATTTGTTATTTTCAAAGTACTGTAATAAACATTAAGATAAAATAAAAACATGCAAACTATATAGCATCTTTTTTGTATTTTTTCTGATATTTACTGAATCTACTTGACAGCTTAATGTTGCTTGCATTTCTCTAAATTCCAGCAGCACATGTATTTTTTCATCAAATGCTGTACCACAGTGGTCCCTTTTACACTCAGTCTCATCTTTCATCTATCTTTGAATTATACTTTGTTTTTCTTTTGTACAATAAATATAGGTGTTTTGTAGTTTTATACATTGCCACTTTGGTGGAAGTGACCAAGTGGTTAGAGCATCTGCCTTGGATGCAGGAGATCGTGGGCTTACACCCTGGCCAAGTCATACCAAACAAAGACTGAAATAATGGTACTGACAACCTCCTTGTTAGATGCTCAGCATTAAGAGATTAGTGTTAGGACTGGTCTGCCTGGTATCAGGATAATGTGACTGGGTGGGATATCATGCTTCGTACCAGTAGCATAATGCCCCAGTGCTAGACATAACCATAAACTGCCACACTACAGGTATCATAGTGATATGACTGAAAAATTGTTAAATCTATTTTAAAAATTAAAATCAATCACACACACGCATTAGTGGAGTGCATTAGGCTATGACTCTGACTGTCCTGCCATATGTACATTACCTTTTCCTTACTACAGCAAAGTTCTACAATGTGTACCTTCAAACTTGGCTTGCGATTTAGGGTAACAAAGATATCTAACATTTCCAGGTTCAAAGTTCAAGATCACTGCCTGAGAGAAGAAATATGGTTTCTGCAAAAAATAACATTAAATTGTACATCTTGCCTGGGCCGTTCTTTTTAGATAGTTTGTACTTGGAATAAGGAAGAAAATGGCTTTTGCACAATTGCATTAGTTCTATGTCTCGTATCAGGGCTAAACTTTCTGGTTAGCTTTGGCAGTGAGAAGGTCAAAGGTCATAATTACTAACTGCGTAATAACATTAGTTCTATTTTGTACAGTTGGAACACTGTGTGAATAGCTAGCACTTTGGGAGAGGAAAAATCTTCTGCAGGTTTGGGGTCAGAAGGTAAAAGAAAGAGACCAAATATTGGGTGTAATTTGGGGAGGAATAAATTTATAAGTTAAAGGGTCAGAAGGACTAGTTAATTTTACTGTAACCAAAAAAGGAAAAATGGCTTCTGCACAGAAATTTTAGTTCTTGACTACCTGCACCAATGTTTGTGGATGATGTGCAGGTTAGGTAAGACAGAAGCAGATTAATTTGGCAGTCAATGGCTGATGTCACCATTTCCGAAAGAAAGATGGTTTCAGCACAAAAAGTTTGAATTCTACATCACAGTCCAGAACTAAACTGTGGATGGCTTGCACCTGGTAATGATGAAGCCTAAACATTTTTGGTAAATTGTGCTATAATATAAATCTTAAGCATGAGAAAATAATGACACGATGTCTTATAATTGGACCACTCAGTAATAGATCATAAATTTAAAGCAGTTTCTCTCAATTTTATTGGCTATATCACTTGTGAACTGATTTAGTGTAAAGACAGAACCCCAATAGAATATGTTTGGCTGTTTCTATTGACTATATGTCCAATTATTGAATAAATTGGTGTTCTTTGATTGGATGATATTGTTGAAGTCAAAATAATTAACATAAACTTTAATAATTAGCTTATATATTTTGATTGTACAATAGAACCCTTTATATGCATTATCTACATTTTAATATTTTCTTTGGCGTTTGCTGCACTAATGCAATTTCAGTTTTTAATTTTGTTGTTTAGTGTTGCCAGTGCTTCCCTATACAACGAAGGTATTGCAAAAATTAAATTGCTCTTTTATAGTATTGTATCTACACATGAATGTGTTGGTGCAAACATTATACTGCACCATCATCAGCATATAGAATGTTTTATCTTTTCTCTGCACATGAGAGGGCTGGTGGAAACAACTATACCATGCCAGAAATTACTGCATTGAATAGTATTGATCATTCCCTCTTAATAACATTGATGACATCATTTCCACCTAATTACATTGATAACTGATCCTTCCCACCTAATATCATTTATGATTGATCATTCCCAACTAATAACATCGATGGCGATCTTTTTTGATATAATTTACGATTTATGGGAAGTTATCAATAATAATAATAATAATAATAATACTTATTTACATTTATTTATTTACTTGTGTGATGGCAAAACTAAAGGCTGGTTTTGTACAAAGGTTGAAAATAGATCACTATAGTATTGATCTATGTACAATCGTGGCTCAATTAACCAGTACTATCCAGGTTAACTAGGTCTACTTTAAAAAGGCGGACAAATTTCTTCTCTCTCTCTCTCTCTCTCTCTCTCTCTCTCTCTCTCTCTCTCTCTCTCTCTCTCTCTCTCTCTCTCTCTCTCTCTCTCTCTCTCTCTCTCTCTCTCTCTCTCTCTATATATATATATATATATATATATATATATATATTATTTTCAATTCAAATTCACTATGAAATGAATACAAACCACCTTGAAAAATATATAAATAAATCATGGATTTAAAAACAACTCTGTTATATGGCCATAAAAAAGTAATGCATTAGTCTATAACAGTTTACAACAGTCACAGTCATCGGGTTCATTTTTAAATATGAATAAATGCAGCTACAAATACCATCGCGGTAAAGAATATAATGCCAGCAGCTTTTAATAGTCTGCAAAATTTGTCAGAAAATATATTATGAAGCAAAAGACTGGGCAAGAAAAGATTGAGTATTAATCATCCAGACATTACTTTAGGACTAAAGAAATAAAGTTTATGACTAACGTCAAGTGACAGCTTAAGACACAATCAAATATACCAGTAATGCTGATAATGCTTTGTTTTTAACCTGTATGAAACAAATACTTAATAATTGTCATACCTTTTCTCAATTTATGAGTAAATCATTGGCGCTAGAGCTACTGCTATTATCGCCAGTTGTCACGCCTTACTGTTTTTAATCCTTTCATAAAATTTCCGATGGTTAGACAAATAATTGCTGGCATCCAACCATTAGTAATGAAAACAGAAGTAACTGTAGCACATTTTTCTATTCAATTGTCACATTATAGTAACGTTTCTCAACTTTTGAGGTTTATTTTGGTCATACATTCTATAAAATTTATTTACATGTGTGCTATATGTCCAACTATATATGTACCTATGATTTCATTTTTTTTTCTCTAAATATTGTTCAATTTTTTTTAGGTGGTTTTTTTTTAGGTCTATAGGTCACAAAACCGGAAGAATTTATGGGATGGTTTATCGTCCATCGTCCTTCCATCCGTTTGCACAAATTTGTTCTCGATACTCCTGATAAGACTGCAATGAAACACACATTCATCCCATGGTCTAGTTGGTTCTAAATGAAAATTGTGTCGCTTGGACGCAATCACATTTTTATGACCAACAAGACATATGCTTGCTTTTTTATTTCTTTTACGACCAACTGTACATGAGAAGTATATTCCATGTCGATATGACCATACATTCAAAAGTAGTATCAATAACAAAGTTACAAGATTTTAAAGCTGGTTGCCATGACAGCCATATTGGATGTCCAAGCGATACAATTTTCTTTTAGGATCCACTATACCATGGGACGATTGTTTGTATCAAGTTTCATTGCAATAGTCTTTGTAGTTCAGGAGAAAAAGCGATAACAAATTTGTGCTAACGGATGGACGAAAAACCACAGTATGACCTGTACACCTAAAACTGAGATATTGTTAAAACAAAACGAAACAAAGAAAGAAAGAAAAATTAAATTCTAACAACAGAACTGAAATCATAACAACAGAAATGCATGCAATGGAATTCACAGGCTGAAATAACTGATATATCCGCCTTCGTGTAGATAGATTAACATAAAGAACCATGGTTAGCGAAAATGATGTTCACTGAATTCAGTCATGCCCATAAAATAATGAAGAAGTGCTTCATTCAAGATATCCTAGGAAAGCTAAAAAATGTAATATAGATTTGTGAGCAAGCAGGTGTCGTCGTATTATTTTAGCAACTTCCTGCACTGTACTGAGAAGATTGTGAGAGAACCAATTTAGCATCTTTCTGTTAAAGTCGCTGTTTGTATAATTTGAAAAGATCAGTAAGTCTGAATATGGTGGGATACTACAAGATCACAGCTTACTTATACGAGTTACAAACAAACATGATGGTTCTTTAAGCTCCTTTGCCAAGCACCTCCATCACTGAGATTTGCCAAGAACCTTCCATCAGCGAAAGCCATTGCACATTCTTTAGTTTGTCATTGTATTTCCTGTTCATTAATTGTCTCAGTGTACATTCTGGAGCCTTGTTCTCACGCAAAAAGCATTAGAACTATTGAGAAATACTAGTTGTCGATATTTTGCTACAGCTAGGAATAGTATCTGTTTAAATAGTAGATGTTCCATTTTTCCCCGTTATCACTTGATATTATTGCACATCAGTCTACAGGTTTGGTAATACTTTCCTTTGTTCATTATCAATATAACTGCAACACCACCACCTTCATCTAATATGGCTGAATCTAGGATGATGGGTTAATCAAATTCATAATACGAAAGGGATGAACACTTGTCACAATTCTGCAAAGTTGTTACAGCCATTTTCATCTTCTTTTTGCCCTGTTGACAAAGATAACATTTGTCCCAGTCCGTCTTCCATTTAGATTGAACTTTAACTGGAATTGTCATTTTTGGAGATTGAGATTAATAATTCATTTACGAGGTTTTATAATTTTGCCATCTTTCACAGCTAGGTTCATGCCTTTGCCACACACCTAACCTGATTGTTTAATCATTACCATTTAAGTTCCATGTGATCTGTACCCCATCTGAATAACCAAAGCACCATCGTCTTTGACTTGTCTTTCCCACACTGGCTTATCCTATCGATTCAGGCATAGTTGCCTTACTATTGCAAGGATGATTACGTATTATTTGGGACATTAACTTATAATTGCATGCTAAGAAAATATGCATTAACTGCAAAGTTGCACAGCAGTAATGTCTCCAGCGCGTCCTGTAGTGCAACGACATTCATTATTATAGCCTGTAATCATCGCATTTTCCTGAAATAGTGCTTACAAACTGAGAAGTTGGAAAAAATTAAAAACAGTTCTTGCGGGCTCAGAAACAAAGAAATGGGCACTTAAATAATCCAAATTGGACAAAATGGTCAATTTCTTTGGTTGCCGTCTTGAACAGTGGCTTCAGACTTGGATTTTCAAGTGGCTTGTGGTTGTTTGTTGAGGTTCGAACAAGATACAGCCCTTGTTAGCATGTTTGTATCACGATTTGAACGATTCCAGGGGGATGGGGAGAGAATCACCTGTCTGCTCCATTATTAGAAACAGCAACGAATCGTTGTTGGAAATATTGTAGAATTGTATGTTCCATGATCATCAACATGGTTATGAAGACCCTCAAAATTAGATTTGATTTTTGAGAATTTTTAGAGTCTCCAACAAATCTTTCTTCAGAGTAAACTGAGTGAAATCTGAGCATAATATCGCAACCATACGCCCCTGTATAGAAACAGTTCGAAAGATTGAGTCAAGGTTGGAGCTGTCCTTTCAACAGTGAAACTTGCTCAAGCTGGTTCACAGATAAAGCTAATTTGATTAAAGTCAGATCTCCACCGCCTTACATGGAAATCTGATGGACACCAATGAGAGATCATGCTCTGTTGACCTTGCAATTCCTCAATCAATTCACAGCTATCTATTGTTTGAAAGTTTCACGCATCATTCGAAATATAATTACTAGGATAGCGCTCCGTATCACGAATTTGTAAGGCGTTATCTAACATGCTTCAAACAATACGTGGATTTTAAATTTCAGAGATCACCAAAACTTGAACTTTTATACGTGTATATCAGATCTCCACATAGGGTTATGTATATCCTATTTTAATTCGTTTGCAGATAAAGCCTTTTATTACAATATAATTATAGCTATACTGAAAGCTTTTTGAATTCTCTTTCCATAATTAAAGCCCTGCTAAACCTTAAATCTGGCAACCCGTTCATAAGCCATGCATTGCAGAAAGATAATTTGCTTGTACAATGTAAAATGATTATTCGGTACCTGTATCATTTGCTGTTTCATCACATCCTATAAAGCGTAAAGAAAGGGCAGATGAAGTAGCCCAAGCTGTCTTGCGGTCAACCGTTTCAGAATGGACGATTCTGTGTACCGACTTTAGATAGTATATAAATCAGCAAGTCTTCATAACTGGCAAATTATGTGGAAAAAAACTACACAAACTTAAGAATATCAAAACAGTATCAAAGAGTGGCATTAGTTGTATAGACTAGATCGCAGAGATGAGGTGGGGTATTTTTTCGCTCTAATAACGGCTACACACAGCAGTGTAAATATATTTTAACTCTTACCGGTACGGTACCGACCTTGCATCTTCCCCACACCGTATTTCCGGTACTGGCTTAACTGCACTGGGTTAACGGCATAGGCTGCACGTGTCTGAGTCATGTATACATGCAACAGGGTAAACATCCAAAGCATAATATGACGGTGGAACACATTCTTGTTGAGTGTGTCAACTTCCACCCTGTGAGACATGTAATTTTATGCTAACTCGCTAAATAATTTGTATGATGATGTACCTTCCGAGCAAATCTTTTGAGGAGAAACGGTTTGTGTAACAAATTTTGACCAGATGATTTTATGAGGTCCATGTATTCACCGCCACGCCATAAACCCACCGCAAACCACTTTTAAAATGCATTATAATGCTGAAAATATGCTCTAAGTAAACATAGTGTGAAACTTATATGATACGTGAAGAAATTTTGAAATGAGATTGTTAATTTTAAACTGAGTCTGACTTACAGTTTTAAAGTGTTATCACGATATGTTCATTTTTTCATAATCATTAAAACATCCATGACATTCATTTGATAATTAAAATAAGTAACTTTACTGTATCAGAGAGTATTTTAGTAATTATCTACGATGTAGTAACCTCAATGTCCACGAAATTGTGGTACTAATAGTAGTACGATTTAGTAATTAATGTGCATTTTTTTTTCATAATTGTTACTATTTGATTTCCCCACAAATTTTATTGTGTTGACGACTTCTGTCTGAATCATTTTTGTATCAAATAAAAATATGTATTGGCTTTCTGTCTGTCTTATTCTTACATATTAATTTAAGTGTTTAAATATTTTCCTGGGAATTCCATACCTTGCTGGTATGTAGGTAGGAGGGATTATTTAAACATTATTTCACATATAGTATTTGCTGTTGTTTTTTTTTTAACAAAAAAATAGTTTTAATGTAAATTTTACGAGTTTTCAAAAAAGGAGTTTGCCTCCTCCCCTTGAAATTTAGTAATGACATTTAAATCATAGGGATAAATTTATTCTACATAAAGCGTTTGAGACCGGGATATTGACTACAGTTCGTCATATCATAGACTTCCGCAAATTACGCCATATCAAAAGACCAGTAAGAAGCAATTTTCAGTTTGAAATCTCTGTTTACTTTAAATGATTTTTAGTTTCAGTTTTGTGTTTTTGTCTAGTTGTATATAAGTACCTCAGAAATGTTCAAATGGAATTAAATCCTTGTATCTACCATCTCAATATACCATATCAGACCATATACTCAAAAGTTGTATGTCATTTTTTATGTTGAAACTCGATATAACAGTATTTTAACAGTACAGATTTGCAATAACTAGTCTTTACCTAAGATTAAAAACTTCACACACACACACACACACACACACACACACACACACACACACACACACACACACACAAAGACGATGGAACTGAACTGTAAACATAAACTAACCCGGCGTCACCAAAACTGTAATCTTTGTTATCGTAAGATTACCAGTCAAATCAACCTTTCGTTGGAGTTGGAATTTAATGAGGCTGTGTGTGTGTGTGTGTGTGTGTGTGTGTGTGTGTGTGTGTGTGTGTGTGTGTGTGTGTGTTTCGTGTGCTCTCTACATTGTTCCCAAGACACATTGGGAAGGATATCTCCACAGCTCTGGTCAGGGCAGATTCTTCATTTATACAAAATGACACATGCTTACGTAGTCTTATTTCGGAAATTCCCGGACACAACAACCAGGCTGGTCAAAAACAAACTACATACATACATTTACTCGAAACCAACCGACAAACACCAGTATTTCCTCCCAACCAGCTGTCATCCAAAACACTGCATTAGGAACATTCCAAATAGCCAGTTACTGAGGATAAGATGAATTTTCTCCGACGATGAAACATTCCTAGAATGGTCTGAAGAGCTGTTTAAGCATTTAATTTACCGAGACTACGACAAAGACTTGATTGCGGAGGCAATCCAAACAAACAAATCACGATGACATACTCAAATATGGAAAGAAGGAAAAAGCTGATAGGATACCATTTATCCTGACCTACCATCCAGACAACCCAAAAGTAGGTAAAATCATCGCGAAACACTGGCCCATCGTGGAATCGTCAGACGTACTAAAGCTAATCCTTCCGAACAAACCTGTTGTAGTCTACCGGAGACCAAAAAAATCTCAAGGACATCCTAGTCAGGGCGAAGCTAATGCCAATCACTAGTCAAGACCACCCTAGTCAATCTGGCCCATGTGGCGATAAAAGATGCAAAACATATCAACATATGTTTGCGACTAGGACATTCACTAGCACAAAAAAAACTAAACATACATGGTCCAAGCAAAACGTGCAAAACAGAGAATGTAATTTATCTCATCGCATATAAGATCTGTAACCTTCAGTATGTCGGAGAAACTGAAAAGCCTCACAAAATGATAAACCTTCATGACAAAGAAGTTGTACAGAAGCCCGGTCGCAGAACACTTCTCTTCCCCTGGCAACACTTTAAGTGATGTAATACTTATTGCAATTGCTAACAACCCCAACTGGAGTTCCGAAACCAAGAAGGAAAAGGAATTTTACTGGATACGCTGCCTTAGAACATTGAAATCAAGCGGTCTTTACCAAGAAGACTAGGAAAGAGAAAGCTATGCACTAGCAGAATTATCCTTTGCAGCTGACACATTTTCTTTTCAAACTTTTCTAAATATTCTTAGTATCCTTCAATTACATTTATAAGAATAAAATATCCAGAATAAAATCAAATATCCGGGATATAATTTGCATTACATAAATGTACACAAAGTGATAAATGTCGCTATGGCTTAATGATTTATAGGTAAATACAAATATTTCTCAGTATCCGCAACAAGTTTATATAAGCTGGTTGAGACATAATGCATCTATAGGTTTAATTTATGTAGAAACAGCCATGTAGATTTTACAAACACGTTTTGTTTAATGTTTATTTGTTTATTTTGACTATGCATTGTATATGCCTTTAAAAAAAGACTCATTAAGAGTCAAAAGCGCTCAGGCTAGTTAGATTCTAGTTTTGCACTGTTTGTCGTCAGTTTATTGCATCTATCTAAATCAATCCCTGACACACACATGATCCCTTGCTGGATCCAGTGCGCTTGAAAGACCGGATTGTATGTATTACCTTTACTCTTATTTAGTACCTATTACATAATTTTAACATCTTCATTCTTTCTATTCTATATTTTTGTCCTTTAGGTTTCCATTTATTTGAAATAGTTTATCTTCCTAAGGTTTCAGTGCAAATCGTCTTTTGTATTTAAAAGTTTGTGTTAAATTTAACGTCTATTTAGCGCCATTTAGAAATAATTTTCTCGAGTTGCCGTTGAACGTTACTATGTACATTGTTTTTAGCAAAAGTGCATAAAGAGGATTTTAGGCGCTAGAATGTCACAATTGGCAGTAAAAAGAAAGGTAAAAGCTACAAGTTATGATGTGATGCCGAAACAACAATAAAATTATATTAGTTGTGACTGAAATTTGTTTTGCTTTTCTGAAAAACTACAGGTTTAGTGAGTCTAAAATATATTTCGAATGTGAGGTGAGTTCCATTGAGAAAAGTGTCATAGGAAGATGACCCAAATACTTTCATATATTTGGAAATATTTTTATTTTGTTAAAAAAAATGAAATTTCCATCAATGCAAAGCACCGACGTCTTCTGTCGCCCTCTAACCTGGGGGAAATTTTAGTTCTGTTGAATTGAGAGTTTTAGTTCTGAGAGAGAGAGAGAGAGAGAGAGAGAGAGAGAGAGAGAGAGAGAGAGAGAGAGAGAGAGAGAGAGAGTATTATAATATTGGCAGACCCTCACGTTGTTTGTACCTCTGTAATGTTCTAGAAGAATTGCTATACGGTAATATAGATTTTCCCACTGCTGGAGCAGCATGATAGAGATCGGAGAAAATGTTGACAGATGAGGTGCTAGATGTAGGTCAGACAAGAAAGTCAGTTATAATTGTATGCTATAGAATAAACGTGTGTTTGTAGAAACGGGTCTTTTCCTTTCTCATTACAAAACCCAAATATTAATATGGCGACGAGGATATAGCTGAAAAGGGAAGAATAAGGACAGTTAGGTCATCCTACTCAGAGAATTATTATAGACCGGCTACCGTGTTGTACACTTGTAGTGAAAGTCTATCTCTCTGATAATGGCAGCAAGTTTGCCCATTTTCCCACCATTCTCAGTCCATAAACATGCACCTGATATTCGATGGAAGAAGTGGGTGAACCTACTTAATAACCTTCTGATTGGATATGGACATCAGAGACGCAAAACATCGACGTGCATTGCTTTTACGCTATGCAAGAGAGGAAGTAAACGACATTTTCGAAACCCTCCAGGAGACAGGAGAAGATTATCCAACCGCCGTAGAAAAGTTGACAAACTATTTCGCACCAAAGAATAACCATGAATTTGAAATCTTCAAATTTCGCTAAGAAAAACAACAAAATGGACATTTGATTGATGATTTCTACAAGTTAAGGCAGCATTCAGCAACGTGCGACTTCAATGATGTCGACAAAGAAATAAAATCACAAATGATGTCGACAAAGAAATAAAGTCACAAATAATTCAAGGATATTTTTTTCAACACGTCTTAGACGTCGTGCACTTCGTGAAGAGATGGACCAAAAACATCTTACAATTGCCCGTGTCATGCAACTCTGACAAACAAACAAAAGAAATAGAAAAAATCCGAAAGAGAGAATGCCAATGCCATAACAAAACGAAGGACACCGAGTCGTCGCAGAAACAAGACACAAAGACACATGTCATGAAAAAAGCTAAAAGCTAAAGGCAGCAACAAATAACAATACAGAAACCAAGCATGCAGAAATTGTGGCGGCGAATATCCACACAAAGATAGGCAGTGCAATTTCCGCAAGAAGAAAAACGATTTTGCCAAAGACTCAAAGCAGAAAGCAAAGTTAATTAGTAGAAAGCCAGCAAGATAGAGATAGTCAAGATAGAGGTAGTACATCTGAGAGCTCAGATGAAGAATACACTTTTGGCCGGCGAACTCGAGATAAAGTCAGTACTCTAAATACTCTGAAACCAAAACAACCTCACACAATGGTAGAAGTAGATGGAACAAATATAGAGGTACTGATTGACACAGGATCAAGTTAATGTTATGGATGAACATACATTTGCAAAGCTGAAACCTAAGTCTATGCTGCAGAAAACAGATTCAAATATATTTGTCTATGGATCAGAAACGAAATTATATACAGCTGGAAAATTTCAGGCCAAGATTGAAACAAAACATAGGATCACTACGGCTCTATTCTGTGTAACTAAAGGAAATTTTGGAAAATTTCAGGCCAAGATTGAAACAAAACATAGGATCACTACAGCTCTATTCCGTGTAACCAAAGGAAATTTTGGAAACCTACTGAGTTATGAAACAAGCATACAGCTGCAAATAATTCCAAGAATCTGCTACAGCAAAGAGCAAGTCTGAAGAACTACGTAAAAGGTACCCAGATATCTTCAAATGAATTGGAAAGCTAAAAGACGTACAGATACACATTCACACTGATGATACTGTAATCCCTATAATTCAACCCCATCGACGTATTCCATTTCATATTCGGAATAAAGTTGAAAAAGAGTTGGCAAAACTTGAAGAATTAGACATTATCGAAAAGGCAGACGGACCAACTCCGTGGGTATCTCCAATTGTGATTGCTCCCAAACCCAAAACCCCCGACGAAATCAGGACCTGTGTTGATATGCGTTTGCCCAACGAAGCAGTACTTCGCGAGAGACACATCACACCAACAATAGCCGACCTTATAGTAGATCTCAACGGTGCAACCATATTTTCGAAATTTGACTTAAATTCTGGCTTCCATCAATTAGAATTGGACGAAAATCAAGAAATATTACAACATTCTCAACTCATATTGGACTACGTTGATATAAAAGTCTCATTTTCGGAATATCATTTGCAGCGGAAATATTTCAAAACACACTCTGTGCAGCACTGGAAGGACTAAAAGGCACAAAGAATATTAGCGATGACATTCTTTTATTTGATCGCACTCAGGTAGAACATCACAAAACTCTAGAGTCTACATTCGCTCGCATGAAACAAAAGGGTTTGACTCTAAATAAACACAAGTGTGAGTTCAACAGAGACAAAATATAGTTCTTTGGATAAATTTTCAGCAAAGATGGAACTTATCCAGATCCGAAGTAAGTGGAAGCAATTGAAAATGCCAGTAGTCCATCAAACATTTCAGAAGTACGCAGTTTTTTAGGCATGACAAACAACGTGGGACGATTTCTCACAAATTATGCATCAATCAATAAGCCTCTTCGAGCCTTAACGAAACAAGATAAACCATGGGAATAGACTGAAGAAAGAAAAAAGCAACACAAAAAAGCATTTGAAAAACTCAAAGAAGATCTAGCTTGTGACACAGTAATTGCGTCTTTCGATTCTAATAAGGAAACGCAATTAATTATAGATGCAAGCCCTGACGGTCTAGGCGCGTTATTAACTTAGAATGGAAAGGGAATTGCTTACAACAGGATAATACTTTCAGATGTGGAAAAACGATATTCAAAGACGGAACATGAAGCACTAGCAATAGTCTGGAGTTGTGAGCACTTCCATTTGTACCTGTTCGGTCATACATTTATGCTAATAAGTGACAAATCCCTGGAAGTCATTTTCAACAATCCAAAAGTACGACACCCTGCACGAATCGAGAGATGGAGATTGAGACTGCAAGCATACAATTTCAAAGTAGTATAAAAACCAGGTAAAACAAATGCAGCAGATTATATTTCACGACATCCCAAGACTGGAACTGAATGCTGTAAACATTCTAAAGTTGCGAAAGCGTATGTTAAATTCATATTCACCAATGGCGAACCCAAAGCCATGACTGTAAAAAAAATTCGGACGGCTACTTTAGTAGACCAAGACCTTCAACATGTCATCAAATCAATAGAATGTGGAAATCGAAAAATTCTTACAAACAAAACAAAACCTTAAAAACATTTTAAAGACTCAGACATGAACTGACGATCGTTCCAGTTACAAATGGTTTTGTCCTACTGTGTGACAGGAAATTAGTAATACTAAAAGGGCTACAAAACAAGGTGATATAGTTAGCACATGAAAGACATCAAGGCATAGTCAAGACAAAACAACTTCTTCGTGAGAAAGTATGGTTTACTGGTATTGACAAACAAACTGAGGATTTCTGTCACAGTTGTAAACCATGCCTTTCATCAACTCCAAAGCAAACGAAAAAGCCGCTAAAAATGACAGTTTTACCGGACAGCCCTTGGAGTCAAATTAGCATGGACTTCAGTGGCCATCTTCCGTCAGGAGTCTACTTAAAAGTACTTGTTGATTACTACTCAAGGTATCCAGTAGTTGAAATTATCAACTCAGCATTTGCAAAAACAGTTATTCCGCAACTTGACACAATATTTTCAATGTTCGGAATACCATAAGTTATAAAAACGGACAATGGACAAGAGTTTACAAAGTTTGCAGTATACATGAGATTCAAACAGAGTAAAATTACACCATTATTGCCTCAAGCCAATGGCGAAGCAGAAAGGTTTATGAGGACAATTGGAAAAACAATCAATGCAGCTAATGCAGATCATAAAAGCTGGAAATAAGACATGTTCAACTTTTTACACAATTACAGAGCCACATCTCATGCAGCAACAAACAAATCTCTTGCCGAAATGCTATTTTGACGAAAAATTAAAACTAAACTCCCAAGTATACAAATCAAATCAGACAATAGCAAAACTAGAACAGCCAACACTAAGAAAAAGAAATAGATGAAGAGCTATGCAGATCAAACTAGAAACGCTAAGAAGTCAAATCGCAAAATTAGAAACAGTGTTTGGGTAAAGCAAGAAAAGTGAGACAAGTTATCAGCTCCATTCGACCCCAAACCATATAAAGTTGTCAGCAATAAGGGATCAATGATAACAGCTAAACGAGAAGACCATCAGATAACAATAAATTCGCCATTCCTTAAAACAGTGAAGAATTCACCCCATATTCCATCATCCGATGACCATACCTATGATATGATAAATTTAAAGAAAGATCAAGATAGATGTGACACGTATCCAACATGTGACTTTGCATTAAGAAGATCATCCCAAATCAGAAAACCCCCGAAGTACCTAAAGGACTATGCGCAAAATAACATAAAACTTTTAGAAGCCTTACTACATACATTGTGTTTTTGCTTATAAATAGTGTAGCGTGTTATAACTGTAAACTGTTATGTAGGTCTAGATAATTAACAATAACATGTGCAATTTAATTTAACCTAGCGAATTGGAACCCTATATCAATCAAAACCCGGAATATTATTAGGACTTAGCCATGAGAGCTGTAACATACATTACCCATTTCGAAGCTTACCATTTTTTTTACATTATCAAAAAAAAAAAAAAAAAAAATCAAGGCACAGATTTTATTACACTCATAAATATCTGATATGTGAATTTCTTTAGTTAAGAAATGTATCATTACTATCATTATAACTAGTTCGAAGTATACTGAACTGATTTTCAATTTAAAAGCATAAATTTTAAATCTGAAAGAAAAGGAGGGATGTAGTGTTCTAGAAGCAGCGTTATACGGTAATATAGATTTTTTTCACTGCTGGAGCAGCATGATAAAGATCGAATAAAAGGTTGACAGATAAGGTGCTAGATGTAGTCTAGACAAGCAAGTCAGTTACAATTTGTATGCTATCGAATAAATGTGTTTGTAGAAACATGTATTTTTATCTCTTATTACAAAACCCAAATATTACAGTCTCCCCTACCAAACTTAAAAATGAAAAGCATCAAGGGAATAAACATTTGCACAAAACTAGTTGTTTCATTCATCAGTTTGTCTAACACAGCTTACCGGCATTTCAAATCAAACGGAACATGTCGACGTAAACAAGCAGACAAGACTGCTCATTGTCGTTTGGTGTTTTTAGGAATAGTCCATATTAGTAAAGAAAGCTGTTGTCTGCGTCCAGTAATTGTAATATCTAGTTTTGATGCTTCGAATATAAACTGGAAGAATAAAGTGGAGTGTATACATGTGTTCAAAGAGACGTAACTCCAAACTTCACAGAATTAAAAACATTATTAATGGATTGGTGACGTCAGTTATTTGAAAATATAGACTCGCCCTTACAAATAAGGCGACATTGTTACAAAAGAAACTCGTTTCTTTTGAAATACTAATAACTTGACGCGTTTATGACGCTTGGCCCTAAAGAAATTGTAAATTGATGGTTCAAATGACACAGTTCTGTTTGCCTTTTATCATCCAGTTTGCTTTAGTATATTAAATTATTAAGAGGGTATAAACATATGGAGGTGTGTACGAATTCTATAGGCGCATTCTCTATTACCGGTTCAAAGCGTTTAGCTGACTTGATGTAGCAACGTAAACCACAACCAAAATGCAGGTCCCTCTTGGGGTTTGCATTGGAAAAGAGACATATGGCAGTTCTAATTTAAAGAGAAATTATGTGCAATCATTAACAGACAAAGAAAGAATAATCGTGACAAATGAGCATTTAAGATCTGCGTCTGTAGCTTCCTTTTTCCAGGTTCATTTGGCATGGTGTTTCTTCATTTTTTTTCTCTTTAGTATAACATCCGAAGGATATTTTTATATTAAAGCCATTTCAAAAGTAACTTATCCAGCAAGAAAAACTAGTAGAATCCGTGTCAGATATGTATAATTTTTTATATATTATTTGGACAATTCAAAAATTCATATTATAAGTTCTGCAGATGTAACTGAATCTGCAGCTTGTTCTTGAATCTTGTGTACTATAATTACCCCATTCACCGTACAATATTAATTTTTAAAACTATTTTTATATATACCACACTTATAAAATATCCATGACCTCACTGTAGGCCATTCTGGGATGTATCACAGGGCTTAAAGGTTGTTTCCAATTAAGAGGTGCTAACTTGTTTTTACAACAGTTCTACTGTACAAGTGTTACAAAACATCAGAATCCACCTAAATCCACACCAGATCACAATGTCTCAGGTTCTTGGTTAATATGAAATATGTTAAACTACAAAAGCAATTAGAAATTCGCTGTACGAAACATAACAAAGACATCTTCTCCAATTACTATTTGTTCGGAATTTATAGACTGAGTCCAGGATGATGTATATATCCCTAACTTGCAGCATCAATTGCAGATATCTATGTTGTAGAAGAATGATAAAGGAGACATTCAATCCAGCACAGTTGTTGATAGCTAACAGATTTATTTATAACTTGGTGTCTAGTCTTTTCCAGCTGATTTTTAGACTCTACTCTCTTATTAATAAATCTCAACCTACACGTAATCATTACTACATTGTGCAAGACATGAGGGAGCTTATTGATACAGTTAACATTACCAACATTATAGACTTCCTTAAGGAAGCAAACATTTATTATAAGTTATAGCTTATATTTTATCACCTTGTTCAATTCTGTGTTATATTTATGCAGTCGATAGATTTTAATTGCCAATCATATGTTTTCGTTATTATACATTTGCACTCCCCGTTGATCGGGAAACTTTTAATTATTTACCATCATTACCATTTTTATCGCATTACCTTTCACTCTTTGGTCTCCAATCGCTGGTCGATAAAATTATTTTACCAGTTTTAAACAAAAAAGGATATAACATTATGTTTGGCGCTAAATAGCCTCAGAGTGCTGGTGCGCCGTAAAAATATAAATCAATCAATCAATCAATTAATGTATCTTTTCCACATGTTCAACTAAATTTTTATTCATACACAGTAACATTTACATGATGAGGATCAGCTCCAACAGTTTTCTGATAAAAAAACCCAATAAAATACTTATGTGATCTAATGAACAAAATGTAAAATGAAACAAGACTTCATTATTACATTTGTGCAAATTAGAATACCTTGTGAGCTAAGTTACTTTCTTAATGTTTCCTTTTAACAGCAGTTTTTTGATAATGACCTCATGGTATGAGTTGAATAGCAGAAAGATAACTCAGCCCATTAATCACAGGTGCATGTATACACACTGAATAGAACATTGGTTTCTTGGAAGTCATACCATAATAGCATAAGACTACATTGATTGCATTGATAAGGAATTTCTCTTAATTAGCCATACTAGCATCTTGCCTGTTTACTTCAGTCAGTTTTGCAGATTGGACATGGCTGACAAAAAATAATAGTTAGAGCATCAAAGGGGAGAAAAGTGCAATCTTTGAGAATTTCACATGAATTTGACCCAGAAGCTTAGGTCCATGAGAGCCCTGCAAATAGGTGTTACAGTCCTACATCTGTTTGACTTATTCTGTATCCTTTTGATTTGACTGTAGTGTTTAGGGCTTGGTAAAAAGTTATACACAAAAGTGTCATTGTAGCTGCAGTTTTTTATATTTAACCTTTGACCCCATCCTAGAGCCCCAAAACTAGAGAGCTATTTGCAGATAGTTATTGGAAAGGCAGCTTAAGTACCATGTTTGGTGAACTTCCATGTTTAAGAGATAGTGTACAGAAAGATGAATAGTCATACACTGTTTCACAATATCAAGCATGGGGATAAAACCATCGATACCTTCAGTAATTTCATTTTCACATCTGGAATGGACATAGAAGCATGTTTGTTTTTGAAGAATTTAGACATTAAGTTTATACTGTTATTCATGACCCCTTCTATGTGTTCCTGTGGGAAGTTATATTAAAACTACCATTATGCATCTATATGTAGTTTCAAACTTTGTGTATTTTCACAAAACTTGTAAATAGTCTAGCATTGTGTCACAAGCGTAACTTGGTAAAAAGTAATTCTGTATGTTTAAATATGTGACACAAAAATATGATAACACTCAAATATAAAATCTAGAATTCTTAGAAAATACGGAATTTTGTCACCAAATTGTTTGGCATAATTTGTTTATGTTAAATTTATGTTGATTTGCTTTGAATAGCTTTATTGTCATTATCTAATACATTTTATGTTTTGCACACATTTCAAAGTTATAACGACTGATGCAGTGCTTATATTAATTGGTGTGAATGACAAGGATGTATGTTTGTGTTTATGTGTGTATATATATATATATATATATATATATATATATATATATATATATATATATATATATATATATATATATATATATATATATATAACTTGCTCTATCCTGAGATAATGTAAACTTGGTGAAAATTAAGTAAGTATTGTAAAAGGTCATGTGATACTTTAAAACAGCTCTTCTTTCAAAGTAGTCTTTATTATTCCCATGCCAATGATGCTGAGAGGGAATACAGCATTTTGGCCATTTATTTGCGTATTTCTTTCTTTCTTTGTTCATTCATGTGTTCATTTGTTTATCTGTTCATTATTCCTTTAATACTTTTGACCATATTTCACCTAGATTTGACTTTTGTGGTTTTAGCCATTAATTCTTAATGTCTTTAATAGTTTCGATGATATTTCACTTACATTTGACCTTTGTATTTTCAACTATTAATTAAAAATGCCTATAATATTTTGGACCATAAGTTACCAAAACTCATGAAAATTGGTACATGTATGTAGATGTCCAATCTGCAAAACAGCCATAAAAATAATTGTGCTGCTGAATATTTACAATCATGATTCCAGTACAGGCTACCTGACAATACTCCCAACCTGTGATCCATGTCTACCAAACAGTGTAAAATTCCCAAACCAATTAAGGAATTTTTTTAAAAAGTTTCCAATACTCTCTGGAACTTTGCTCTGGAATAGTTTTCCAGTTGAGATTAGAAATCTGCACTCTATTTCCTTCTCCCAAATCCAATATATCCAGTTGCTTCAGAGATGCAGTTAAACAAAATTCCTTTGTATGAGGTCCTTAAGGTAGATTAGTTCTTAGCTAATTGTGTTACCCTATTTAAATAAGGTCATTATTATTATTATTATTATTATTATTATTATTATTATTATTATTATTATTATTATTATTATTATTATTATTATTATACAAAAATTTAGTCAGTGTGACATACTTTATTGCCCTAATGACTTGTATCTCAGCTATTCATTCATTATACCTCATTATTACAGACCTTATTTTACCTGCACAAGAAAATTGATACATGGATGCATCTTTGGGATGCTTTTAACCAAAGCATATCCAAATCAAAACTAGGTCACCATAATCTAATTTTTATGCTTGATCATATTTTATATTATCATCAATACTACTAGTACCACTACTACTACTACTACTGGTATGACTAATTTTATTATTATTATTATTATTTTTATTTTTAGTCAGTGTTCCTGCCTCAAGGCTACCCAGAAAGTGTCAGCAAGGATTACACACAATACCAGATCTGGGACACGATTCAGGTCAGTATCATAAATGGTAGTCCAGCCATACAGAATGATTAAAGGTATACAGGATAACAACATAATTTCTTTTTAAAACTTTTGGAGTTTTCTTGTCACTGTAGACCTTTTTGCCAAAATGCTTAAATTTATATTATTTTCTTTGGACATCAGTGATATATAATTGTGTTACTATTCTTCAAACTTGACTGACATGGTTCTCTGTTGCTGCTGACACTTTTATACACATTTATGTCTTAAAGAACATTTTCATTTGTTACACTTGTTAAAGCCTTAAAAAATCGTCAAGGATCAAAAAGACAAATAATAATTATATACAACTGCAAAAATATTCAAGAATATACATTTCTTTTTGCTTTTATACATATGTTGTCATCATTTTTGTTTTTCTCAAGGTAAGGTAATAGGCACATTGTTGAGTACATTCTATATGTTTCACATCAGTTTGGCTATAATTTCTGTTTGAAAAATGAATCATCATCAGTCTTTGACCTAGCATTGCAAGGCATGAAAAATCTAAACATTTTGTGTATTACTTTCAATTGACTTTAGAAAAAATGAACAAATCTGTATTAAGCAATTCTATATCTTAAAAGACCACTTGTTCTGCTGATAGTTTGGTTAATTGAGGGATAGCAACCTTGAGGATGAGAATGATGATGGTGGCTTTTACTGTGGCTAATTGAGTTTAATTAGCACTGCATCAGAGGAGTTAGTAACATTTTTATTTATGATAGTAAAACCACCATTAAAGTCCTCAGTTCATCAAATACAAGTCCTTATTTTCTCAAACACAAGTCCTCAGCTCCTCAAACACAAGTCTCTTATCTCCATTCTAAATAACACTTTTAACATTTTGCTGCAAACTGGAAAATGTAGTTATCTTTGGCTCCAAATAACATAGAGAGTCTTTGCATCAAAATATTTGACAGCATTAAATGGATTTAACAGCTAGTTAGTTGCTCTATCAGTGGCCTCCTTACTCATTAGATCGATAGTGTTGTTCATTAGCATCATGAAGCCTGATCTGAAATTAAAGAGTGTCTTGACATCAAGCTATCCGATTATTTTAGCAATGAGGTTTGTTAGATCACAGGAGCATACAATTTTACATTCCAAATAACATTTTATTAGCACATTCTTGACTGCCATTTAGATTTCTAAAGGGACATAGACTGTCAAGAATCAAATTGTCTAATGGTAGAATATCAAACATGAGGGTATAAATTGAAATTTTTTTAAAACATTTTTTTCATGGAACATCATTATTTGATGTTGAACTAAATTACATTTACCTTCCACTTTTTAATATTCGTATACATGAATAGGAACTTTATTTAGTGACTACCACTAATACTCCATCATATTTCCATAGACTCATAGGCACTTAGTGAGTGCCTATAATACTCCATCATATTTCCATAGACTCATAGGCACCTAGTGAGTACCAATAATACTCTATCATATTTCTATAGACTCTTAGGCACTTTATGATTACCAATAATACTACACCATATTTTCATAGTGTGCTTCAGCACTTACAACCCAGTCATAAATCTTACAAAGTACTGACCAAAATTGAGAGCTCAAATGGTTTAATTGATTAAAACATTACCAATTCCAAACCGACCCTGAAACTGCTGGTGCATATTACAGTTGAGTTTTATATATATATGTTTCAGGCATTTGCCAGCAGCATAACAGGTGCCCTTGCTGCTCAGGGTGTATTAAAAGGGATTGGTGTAGGAAATGAGAATGCCACAGTCCTGGCTGCCACTATGACATGGCTGGTAAAAGGTTGGTAGTCCAGTTCCCTACATTTAATCCATGATGTAATTTGAAAACAGAAAGTGTCTCCCACCATGCTTTAGCAAGGTTGGTAATCCCACAGAATTTTAGCTATCTGATATATAAATGAAAATGAGTGATTGGTTGTCACCACAACAATTGACTGTTAAGAGATAATAATTCATTCCAAATATTTCTGTCTGATGTAAAATATAAATGGGACTGGATGCCACTATGGTTGATAAAATTTTTAAATCAACTGTCAATATTAAATATTAAACAGCTGATATAAAATAGGAAGTGAAAGCCAAGAAATGGTTAAGGTTCCATAATTCAATAATTGGTTCATGCACAACATCCTCAGATGTACTCTTCTCAGGGTTGATGCTGGCTTTAAAAAAGTTTTCACCAACATCAATATTTTGTCACCAGTTTTGTGAAAAATGTTGCCATTTTCATGATACAAGATATTGTTAACATGAGCAGATGTTTAGATAAGGGGAGAGTCTGAAAAGAAATTAAAATTTCATATACAAGTGAAATTTTTAAGAATTGGCCTGTCTTCAGTGACTTTGACTTACACATAGAGGAAAAAAAAATTAAAAAGAACAATGGAAAGTTTGATTAAATGAAGACAAACTGGTCTGAAATACACTTGTATATTGACAAGTTAGATTTGTATAGTACACTCCACAGTGTGTTAAATAGAGTACATGTATATGAAAAATCCACGAATTAGAGTATTATTAGATCACATTTTAGAAAATTAATGTAACAATCAAATCTCTTTAGAGAACATAACTAACACATATATAAATAAAATTGGTAGCCCTCCTGTGATCTATATCCCATTGTCAACAAAAACAGTTCACAAAACAATTCACTCTGATATTATCCTAGTAACAGTGGCTGTATAGTTGTTTACATGCTAAATGTACATGTACTTAAATCGGCCTAGATTTTGGACAGCCATAGACAATTGCCATTGTGCTGAGGCTACCAAGGTGATGAGGCATTCATCGGAAAATGAAAACATAAACAAATTAAAAAGTTTAACAAACATTCTTGTGAGATGTCCCACCTTAATTTAACTTGACAGCCAAATATATTGCTTCAAATATTTAATTTGGGTTTTACCAAATATGTTACAGGATATTGGAACTTTCGTTCGGGTGTTACACTGCCTTTGGTAGTGATTGTAACCATTAACTGTTTTGTTGCAAAAAATATGTTCCAGTCACTATGAAAAATGAATTAGAGCTGTTATTTAAATCTATTGCTGATTGCCTTTGATCAGTGGTTGTCGGCTTGCTTTAATGAAGATGCATGTGTTTTTGAAGGTGCTGCTAAAGGCCCTCTTTGAAGGACTAAACAAATGCCTGTTTGTTATTGCTGTAGCAACATCAAATAATTGTAGAACATTGACTGAGACACAATTTGTTTAATTTGCTTAGAATATATACAGAATGATCAATGCTTCAAAGGTAATCAGTTTTATTTGAAGTTTCAGCAAAACTGTATTTTCAGGAACAAGAAAAAAAAAGATTATTTCTGGTCCCATCTTCAGAAGTGGTCGATTGTAGTTAGTCATGTAGCATTACTAGTTTGGTTATATTACAGAATACAATACTAAGGTTGGAAATCATCATGAGAAGATTACGAACTAACATTGCACTGTTAGAGTGGTTTGTCAATATGAACAAAGGATTTGTTTATGAAACAATATATTCCAGTGCATGTTTTGTGGCTTCCTGTCATGATGCCTTTGAATTTCTCCATTCCAAGCCCAATGCTGCATATAAAATTTTTAACAGCCAAAAATGTCACCAAAGAAATATCCAGATGGTATATTTTTTACAAATAAGGAAATAAATCACAATATGTGACATTGACATCTACTACAGCAGCCATCTGGAAATCATGTTATTGCTGATCCTCCTGGATGGAAAGTCATGTTTTGAAATATTGTTTTCTCTATTCCTCTCCAAATGGATTTTTATATCAGCATGGGGTTTTCACAATTTGATATTATTATGATGCTTTTTTAATCTTAAATGTAAATAGTGGCACTGTGTTTTGACTTTATCAGTGCATGTAAAATGATAAATATGAGTTGATGAAAGCTGTTGAGGAACTTGTCAGAGGCAGAGAAGGGAGAATGCTTATGATTGCGATCAATAAAGAATGTTTTATTAAAGGTTAAAAAGAAAAGTAAATGTTAATTTTTAAAAAGTAAAAAATGAGTTATGTGATGAAATAGAAAATCAAGTAATAACACAGAATTCAGACTTGTTAATCAAATGTATTTTAATCAAAACAGTATCTTTAAAATTGTCTATTTGTCTATATTTATATGTATGTTAGAGAGAATAAATAAATTCAAGCTGAATAACTGTGGCTTGTTTTACTTTCTTGATAGAAACAGAGCTAGATTTCCACATTTCATATTCTTACTTTTCTGTTGTATAGATGAAGAACATGCAAAACACCCTTCCTTGGAGTCACAAAACAAGCCTTTTAGTAGGTGGTGTCAATTAAAGTGCATGCACTTTAGTTAATGAAAAGTTTTTTAAAATTGCAATTGCAATAAACTAGATTAAGCACTTCATTAAAATTTATTTGAGGCTCCAGTTTTATAAAACAAAACATGAATGCAATTTTTATAAATGCAACATATAATTCACCTAATTGGTTAAGAATCTATTTCTCCTGACCATGCTTGGTATTTTTAAAAGGTAAAATGTAGGTCAAAGTGTTTCAAAACATAATGCCTGGACACTGGCCTTTCTCTCTCTCTCTCTCTCTCTCTCTCTCTCTCTCTCTCTCTCTCTCTCTCTCTCTCTCTCTCTCTCTCTCTCTCTCTCTCTCTCTCTCTCTCTCTCTCTCTCTCTCTCTCTCTCTCTCTCTCTCTCTCTTCTCTCTCTCTCTCTCTCTCTCTCTCTCTCTCTCTCTCTCTCTCTCTCTCTCTCTCTCTCTCTCTCTCTCTCTCTCTCTCTCTCTCTCTCTCTCTCTCTCTCTCTCTCTCTCTCTCTCTCTCTCTCTCTCTCTCTCTCTCTCTCTCTCTCTCTCTCTCTCTCTCTCTCTCTCTCTCTCTCTCTCAGCAGTTGATTAAATTATTTAATCTTTGAACTTTCAGCCTTATATTTTTATAGCTTTTGATGTTGAATCTATTACTGTCACTGACAGCATTTTGTATTACAAAGCATATATCAGGGCAGGATGTGGCCGAGTGGTCCAAGGTTCTCACCTTTACAAATGACTGATATTTCAAATCTGTCCTCTTGGGTTCAAGTCTTTTACTTGGCCAACTCAGTTATGTTAGAAAGGTTGTCAGTTGCTTCCTATGGGTCAATGGTTCTTCCTGCATATTTTCCCAGGTTCATCCTACACCTGATATACTTTTGTATAACCAATCATGTTATGAAAATGGTGTTAAACCCACAATACCAAAACCAGTATCACAACATATATCTTAGGTGTACAAGAACTCATTATTAATTTTTAACAAACAGACATCCTTTTTTCTTGCATTTTATTTTACCCATGATTCTCTGAGTTGTACAAAAAGTAGTGCAAGTGCAGTGGATTTGGTTGGATGGTGCCTTTTGAGTTCACTTACATGTGAACCAAAAGAAACTCAGTGAGAACTTGCCAATCAGATTCCTGGAAATCGTAATGAAGAAAAAAATCATTATTATTTTGAAATAATATTAGTAATGTGGAAACACTTTATGCTGTATACATCTTTAATCTATTCAGCTAAGTTGAAATTAGTTTTTATTACTCATTTTATTATTGTCAATTTTACCCATAGATGGGTTCTATTTGAAATTGGTGCAGTGTACAGATTTTCAACAGAAAAAAGCAAATAAAAAACCTGAAATGATGCAGTGATTCCTTTTTATTAAATGGTTAATTAGACCTGATAAAAATACACATGATTATGAGTAAGGCTAACATGTTGTACACAGAACCACGCAAATAGAATTGATTTATCACAAATCTTAACAGGTTTTGTATGATTTCTTCCGTATGTGTGATTAAACTTTTTTTATTCATCTTGGACTGCTTCAGTTTATATAAAGTGTTCAAATCGATTATTTTTCAGCAATATGTTTGTAGTTTTAGAGGGAAATACATCAATCCCTCACAATAAAGCTTTTCTTTATAACACATTTCCTGTTATAAGGTGGGAATGGTCATGGATCCCTTAAGTGTTAAATGAATCCATTTATACTTGCTTTTAAGTCAAGTCAAACTGTAAACAACAAAGATCTTGATCTGCTGTAGCATAATGTGCTTGCAGATCATGGTCATAGCTATTTGTTCTGCTGATTACTTCTAACAAATTGCACAAAACCAGATCTGCCAGCACATTATCAGTGACAGATCTTGTCTGTACAGTTTGCAATTGGAATTGTCTTATAATTGAGTATATGTGGTATGTATAATGTATTTCATTGTATGGTACTCTTAATATAATGTGGTATATTCTTTGGAATTGACAGCCATAGTGAGGGAATTCTTCAGTAAACAATGATCACTACCTTATGATCAAAAGCTTTGTAGCTCATATTTACAATTTTTTTTCTTGTTTTGTTTTTCAGATGGAACAGGGATGCTCGGTAGAATACTTTTTGCTTGGTTTCAGGGGTAAGCACTTTAATTGTAATAACATGGAAAGCATTTCATGTGTTAATTCCTGGACATTGGTCATCAGTGTTTAACATATTATATTTTCAAAATTTACCTTTAGTAATAGAATAGGATATGTGACAACTTTGCACCATAGCATTAAGGAACCATATAAAAACAGCATATTAGCATAGAATATAATGTTTTGGATGTCATAAGATTTGTGCAGGAACTAGCTATTAAAGGAAACCAATTACATTCAGTACTGTGTATACTAGAGTATAAGTCTGTTCGTGTATAAGCTAACCCAGTCCTACAGCCAAAAAGCTAAAACTTTGAAAAGTGCATGACCAACACATAAGCTTATCCATAAGTCCAGTCTTTTTGAAAAATCTTGTCATTGATACATCTTATGAATGGATGGCCATCTTCACATGGGGTTTCAGAACAGGAGGTCCTGTGGGTTTCAGTACAGGAGGTCCTGTGGGTTTCAGTACAAGAGGTCCTGTTGGTTTCAGTACAGAAAGTCCTGTGGGTTCAGGTTAGTCCTTTGATTTTGTCTTTGGCAATCTTTGTAGCAGTATACACCAGTAGTTAACAAGAAATCTTGAAAAAAGTTCAGACTTGTCCCATGAATAAGCTGCCCTCCCTTCTTCCAAGCCTTTTCCCTAAATTGTTCACTTTATACACTTGTATATATGGTATATTGTGAATGGAATTTCATACATAAATAGGATGAATGAAAGTATTAAGTTTCAGAGTCACAGTGACATTTGATGAAAATTCCACATGCACAATAGCTTATGCACCAAGGAAGCTAAGCTTTGAGTAGCTAAAGGCTACTATATTAAATTCTAGGACTTAAATATTAGAAATATCTTTCTCCAGTGACCTGATTTTTATTTCCAGGACAGCTACCTATTTCCTAACTCAACTGTTTAATTTTTAAAAGTCTACAATTTCTCAGTTTTGTGGAAACAAAAAGGTGAGAATTTTCAACTAACAGTCCTACTAAAATGCATATCTATAGATTACATTTTAACACACCTGTGGATGTAATATACTTTCTGATTGACTAAATGTTATTTGCAGCAGTAAAACGGCAATGTACTGGTAGAAATGTTTACACTATTGTAACACATATCATAACATGCCTCCATATGAAGGCAGCATTTTGACATGAAATATGTCCAGTAATGATAATCACTGAGAAATTTTGACATGAAATGTGTCCAGTCATGATAATAACAAAAATTTTGACATGAAATGTGTCCAGTGATGATAATAACAAGAGAAATTTTGACATGAAATGTGTCCAGTGATGATAATAACAGAAATTTTGACATGAAATGTATCCAGTGATGATAATCATACTGAGAAATTGTGGCATGAAATGTGTCCAGTGATGATAATAACAGAGAAATTTTGTCATGAAATGTGTCCAGTGATGATAATAACAGACATTTTGGCATGAAATGTGTCCAGTGATGATAATAACAGAAATTTTGACATGAAATGTATCCAGTGATGATAATCATACTGAGAAATTGTGGCATGAAATGTGTCCAGTGATGATAATAACAGAGAAATTTTGTCATGAAATGTGTCCAGTGATGATAATAACAGACATTTTGGCATGAAATGTGTCCAGTGATGATAATCACACTGAGAAATTGTGACATGTAATGTGTCCAGTGATGATAATCTCACTGAGAAATATTGACATGTGTCCAGTGATAATAATTACACTCAGAACCATTGACATGAAATGTGTCCAGTGATGATGAACACACTGAGAAATTTTGACATGAAATGTGTCCAGTGATGATGAACACACTGAGAAATTTTGACATAAAATGTGTCTAGTGATGAACACACTGACTAAATGTTATTTGCAGCAGTAAAACGGCAATGTACTGGTAGAAATGTTTACACTATTGTAACACATATCATAACATGCCTCCATATGAAGGCAGCATTTTGACATGAAATATGTCCAGTAATGATAATCACTGAGAAATTTTGACATGAAATGTGTCCAGTCATGATAATAACAAAAATTTTGACATGAAATGTGTCCAGTGATGATAATAACAAGAGAAATTTTGACATGAAATGTGTCCAGTGATGATAATAACAGAAATTTTGACATGAAATGTATCCAGTGATGATAATCGTACTGAGAAATTGTGGCATGAAATGTGTCCAGTGATGATAATAACAGAGAAATTTTGTCATGAAATGTGTCCAGTGATGATAATAACAGACATTTTTCTCATGAAATGTGTCCAATGATGATAATCACACTGAGAAATTGTGACATGTAATGTGTCCAGTGATGATAATCTCACTGAGAAATATTGACATGTGTCCAGTGATAATAATTACACTCAGAACCATTGACATGAAATGTGTCCAGTGATGATGAACACACTGAGAAATTTTGACATGAAATGTGTCCAGTGATGATGAACACACTGAGAAATTTTGACATAAAATGTGTCTAGTGATGAACACACTGAGAAATTTTGACATAAAATGTGTCCAGTGATTGTAATCACACTGAGAAATTTTAATGTGAAATGATATTGACACTGTGATATTATTAGACTTTTTTATAAGAGTTTAGGAGATGTCCAGAAGTAGACATTATAAAAGTAGAATTTCATCTGTTGGAGATGTTTAGAAAGACATTATCCATATTGAATTACCTATGTTGGTTATGTCTAGAAGAAGACATTATTAATGTAGAATTATGTTATTTTGGAGATGTTTAGATTGAGACATTAATAATGTAGAGTTACCTCTTTTCTGGAGATGTGGTGAAAGAGACATTATTAATGTAGAATTACCTTATATTTATCTACTAATTATCACTGAATTAGTGCATTATCCAAAAGAAATAATTTTCATAATTCACTTGGGCAATAATTGTGTTTTCATCCAAGAATAATTTTCACTAGAGATAAAAAAATGTTATGACTAAAGAATTTCATCCACCATATTGTCAGTCACTTGTACAGTGGTAGCATACCAATATGTCGCGCAAGATGACCATGTTTGAATCCCACAATGAACTGAAAGTAATTTCCAACTAAGTGTTTTAATTTTCTTGAATAAGGGAAGAGGATTATATTGCTACTTGTATTTATTGTGTGAACATCATGATTTGCTGCATAACATAAACAATGACATTATGGTTAGAGATCTGCTACATGAATGTGTTATACACTTTAGCTAGCCAACATGTATTATCATAAAATAAAAATTAAATTTTGGTGAGTGAATAACATAGATTTGTCCTTAGAGCACGATACCACAAATTTTTGAATGCAGTATTTATAAACATATTGTACTTATATTAGGACCAACAATTCAATGTTTTGGCTCAGGAACCTGTCACTTTTTTGTTTAATTTTCATGAATCAGAAGTTTGAGAACATATTTTGGATGGTTTTTCAGAAAATAACACCATATTATATCCATGATATCGTTATTAAAACATATTAATTACCTTGAAATATGTTATGTATATGTAATTTAATTACTTGTGTGTTTTCAATTTTTTATTTTATTTTTATTTCATTACATGTTATTGTAATGATAACTTTATTTACTGGATTTGACTTTTTTTTCTTCAGAAAATTCAGTTTAGATCTAGTAAATAACAGTGTTGCTGCATTATATTTTTAGCTGACATAGTTCCTGACCTTGATTCAAAATTTGGAAACACAGAGCGAAAATCATTGGTCGTAATCAAGGTCATACTTGGCTTGCGCATTAGCTCTATTTTGTAAACAACTTTTTATTATTGAATCTATAGATTTGTTCAGTACAATTAAACCTGTATAGCGTACTTGCTAATTGACATATTTTTTACTGCGTTGTTCAAACTAAGTGACCACATGACCCCACCATATGATCTAAAATTTAGGGTTAAAACAGGTGTTTTGTAGTGGATTTAGAAAGTTGTAATTTACATCTTAAGAGCTTGAGGTATTTTTTAATGTGTATGCCAGTTTTATTTAAAATTCTTCTATTTTTTGGATTTAATAATTTATATTTCTTGGAAAATACCAGTGATCATAAAAATTCTTGGACAAAGACATTTATTGGAAATTCTTTGGAATTGTAAAGCCAGAATATTATTCCTGATTCATAAAATTCAACAAGGAACTATTGACACAGCAGCACAGAACAGGATTCAAACTTTGATACATTTAGAACTTTTTAGTAATAGGACTTCTATTTTTAAATTCCAGGATAATTTCTTAATTATATTCACAAACTGTAAGTCCTTTTTTGTATTTTTACCTTGATTTGTTGGAAAATAAATTATTTTGTTAAATTTTACAAAGCTTGTTGGCTTCACTTAACTCTTTTCTTTATTACTTTGTATGAGCCTAAATACATGACAGATAAAAGAAAAGAAAATGTTTCAGCTCATAAGAAATTTGCAGACCTACCCAGCACAAATTTAAATTGCAGACATGTTAATATATAGTAGATGAATTTGCTAAGCTTATGTTAAATGTTATACAAGTTGCAGTCAAAAAGCTTTAACTAAAGTTGGATAGTTAAGCACACACCAAGCTGATTGTGTTTAAGACATCATGCTGACATTTGAAAGTATATTGATAAAAATCAAAATTGTTGACACTGAAGCCAACAATTTACAAGCTACAATATCTTGATAAAAGGCATGAAAGCACTTGGGCAAGATCTTTATCAGAGAAGGCCAGGAAACATAAGAGACACTTAAGAAATTAGAAAATATTTTTTGGACTTAGGAAAATTATGTAATGATCAGACAGAAAATGTGTGCTCCAGATAATTGTTGGATGATTCACAGCCTTACAAGAGAATATATATACTTAACGCATTCACATATGCTAATATTGTATTTACCATATATGTTGGGACATCACATTTGGTAGGACACCTTAAATTAATTTTTAAAGTAACTTTTTATGCAATGTATTTTGTCGGACACATCATTTTATTTTTGAGTCGTAAGTTGTGGGACACTTTGTAAATCATTCAAAAATTACATGCATTTTAACTGAAATGTAAAACTGTGTACTTGAGATAAAACTCTTTAATTGACTGCAGCATCATCTTGTCAACACAACGATTCTCATGCACACATGATTCATTCTTTTGGTGTATGAATATTATTTTAGCTTTCTTGTGCCATAAAACATTATCGTTGGAGGCAACACATCTCCTGAAATGGAAACTACAAGGACTAAAGTCAGATTTTTAGAAAAATCTGCACCAGTCATGCTTAAATTTTCACACTTTTAATCTTATTGTCTGTCAGTCCAGGAATGAGATCAAAGTACACTAGAATTTCATCCATGTTAATGATCATATTGTTGGTGAAATCATCTTCTTTTTTTCTGGCATTCATGAATTCATCAAATGGTTTTTATTTTCTCCAAGTCTTACAGGCAATGCTGGGCCATTGATATCCATGCATGAAGCAGCATATTGTGTCACTTTAAATATTGTTCCATTGTTTCAATTTATTTTCAAAATTCCTGTGAATACCAGTGAAAAGGAACCAAAGTTATCTTCCATAACTCGGCTGACTTGGTATATCTAAATATAAATCAACCAAAAAACAAAAGAAATTGACATATTTGAAAGAATCCAAAGTTGGCATCCAAGTTTGGCTTACTTTGTAATTAAATAACCTTTAAAAAGAAAATGGCTTAAAAGTATCCAAAGTCGGCTTCTGAGGTCGGTTTGCTTTGTAGTAAAAAAACTTTGTTGGTAAGTTCAAACACTGAGTTTACTGCTTACTGCCAGTTGTATTTATTCACCACCTGGGCTTCTGTTTGCTTGACATCTATAGTAATAATTAACTCATATGGGCATTAATGTTTCTGGGTAAATATAGTATACACAGCAATAACTTGCTTTAATTATACTTTTTGTAACCCATGCTAGTGAAAAGATTATCATTTGCACTCAAGTGAATGTATTTTGAAATAATATTTTTTATTTGCGAGATACTGTCATATAGGTGACCTGGATATAATTCAGTCTTGATTATTTTGCACCTATCACAGTGTCATGTGTAAATAGCAGATGTCTTCATTCAATCAGTTGATTATTTTCCTCTCGTTTGCAATTTTGGTGGATCCAGTTTTCATTTGGATAACATATTGAAATCTTTGCATACAAGCAAACACTATTTGTTCCTCAATGTTTGTATCTGTGAACATTGTGTTGCGTTATTGGACATATGCGATACACGGTACATTATTAATGCATAAGCTACATATACATTGTTCATGGAGATTTTTTATTCTTTAATGTTTATGATGAAAAAAAGATGAATAAAAGATAACAATAAAAAGTTATTTCCTTTCATTTTATTATCAAATAAGCATTTTGGTTTTTTTTGTAATTTTCAGTTGGAGGGCGCATAATCAACTCAAATTTATTTTGTCTTGGGATGTTTGACATAGGTACAGAAAAAATTCATAATAAGTTCTGAAACAGGATAAAAAAATATTTTTTTATTGTGTCCATATATATATATATATATATATATATATATATATATATATATATATATATATAGATAGATATATAGATATATATATATATATATATATATATATATATATATATATATATATATATATATCTATATATATATATATATATATATATATATATATATATATATGTGTGTGTGTGTGTGTGTGTGTGTGTGTGTGTGTGTCTGTGTGTGTGTGTGTGTTAAATGCAGTAAATAAGTAAAACATGACATGCAGATGGGGTTTTTTAATCTAAAATTATGGATTTGACCCGAATTTGTTTGACAACATTCCATTTGGCCACTACATTGGCCTACATGTCTGGTTTCAAACATGTGATTAAGGGATCATAATATGTTAATATGCCGCATCAAATAAGTTATTTTATTCTTTAAAGCTCATTTTAAAGCTCATGATGAAAAAGAGATGAATAAATGATGACAATACAAGGTTGTTAATTTCTGTAATTTTGTTATCAAAAAAGCATTCTGGGG
Source organism: Potamilus streckersoni (assembly GCA_016746295.1). Taxonomy (NCBI): domain Eukaryota; kingdom Metazoa; phylum Mollusca; class Bivalvia; order Unionida; family Unionidae; genus Potamilus; species Potamilus streckersoni. Next base: position 956,079 of record JAEAOA010001810.1, read on the forward strand.
TTTTTCGATGTGCAGTTTGTGGGGTGAAAGCACAAATTCCAAACAAATTTTTTTGGTTTCTTCAGTCTTGGGATATATGACCTACGTGGAAAATAGTTTTATCATATGTTCTGGGGCAGGAAAAAAATTATTGTGTTACAATATATACAGTAAATATGGTAAATAAGTAAAAACATGATATGGATTTTGGGTATTTTTAACTCCCAAATTTTTCTGCGATTTGGATTTGGCCTGAATTTGTTTAAAAACATTCTATTTGGCCTCCATATTGGCATACATGACATGTTTCAAACATGTTATTAAAGGATCATGATATGTTAATATTCCATATCAAAGGAATTCTTTTCCCCAACTTGAAACAAAGCACTTTTGTGGCTTGTGTTTATTAAATATCCATGTTTATTCAAATTTTATTCAGACATTCTTTTCAATATTTTTGTGTATAGTTTAAAAATATAAATTAGGTATTTGGTATTTTGTTGAAGATATTTTATAATCAGGACTGGCACAAGATAATATGGTGCCATGTGTGAAAGAAACATTTGGTACCTTCCCTTGATCATTAGAATATAGGACAGCTTGTAAAAATTATTGTAGGTTATGATGAAATAGAAGGATTTTTATACGAAAAAAAATAAAGATTTTTCTTTTGTCTTAGGTCCTTGTTTGATTTTTACAACCCTTCTCTTCTCCTTTTTGGTGCCCCATGCAAGCTCTTAGCTTAAACACAGCTTGTACATAAATGAGTCTTGGTCTTTATATATACATGTATACTGTGCATGTGTCATCAGTTTATATGTAAGCTAATATAGCGATTTACTCTTTGAATTTAAAAAAAAGTTTTATATGGGACAATAAAATGAATTTAAACTGCAGTCACAAGCAGTTGGATTTTTTCCCTTTCTCTCTAACCGCTCTGGTGCATTAGTGGTTAGAGTGTCTGCCTCAGATGCGGAAGGTCGTGGGTTTGATCCCTGGTTGAGTCATACCAAAGACTTACAAAAATGGTACTAACAACTACCTCGCTTGACACTCAGCATTAAGAGGTTAGTGTTAGGACTGGTCAGCCTGATGTCAGGATAAGGTGACTGGGTGGGACATCATGCTATGTCTGTGGCATGATGCCCCAGTGCTAGACATCACTATAAGCTGTCACACTGCAGACATTGTATTGATATGCTGAAAAATTGTTAAAGCGATGTTAAAAATCATAATCACATCACATAATCACATCATTTCCCTTACTTCTCTAATGGAACATAGATTGTGGACCAGTAAGTGATCCTTTTTCATACATCGTGATTCCTCAGTAACATTAATAGACAAATTGAAAATTTCTTCATTTAAACTTGCTCTCTCTCTCTCTCTCTCTCTCTCTCTCTCTCTCTCTCTCTCTCTCTCTCTCTCTCTCTCCCTCTCTCTCTCTCTCGACATATACTCTCTCAATATATATATATATATATATATATATATATATATATATATATATATATATATTCCACAATCCATACTTTTTGGGTGATTTTTTTTATACATGATATTTGCATTGTGGAATATCTCTTCTCTGTGTCTTGATTGCTGGATTCATGGAACCACATCATATGGGTGCATGGTTCAAAAGTTTTTTTATTATCTTTTTCCAATTTTTAAGACCTTTAATTTTAATGTCATTAGATTAGAAGTCAGCACTTTGTGGAAATTAGAAAATTCTTTTTTAAGATTAATATTATTGCCATATTTACTGTCTCTTAATGATAAATCAGTGGCTTTGTTGTTAACTATTGGTTATCTAGTTTATGGTATGAACCATTCGGTTTTATTAAAGTAACAAGGTAGTGACCAATTTAAGTGCCTATTTAAAGTGGGTTGATCTTTTCTCCAAACATAGAGGCCATGCCTTTAATCTTGACATAACTCAATAAGTCTTTTTTCTGGATTTGTTCAACTTTTAATGGAAGGCGTCAGCAGCAAATTATTTGGTCACTCTCTCTCATCATGTATTAGTGTCATTTTGAAACACCAGCTTCATCTGAGAACTCATTGTCAAACATTCTGTATAAAAATTGCTGTCAACTTCAACTAGCTTATCAGTGGTAGATACCATGAAATACTCAATACTCCTTGTCATTACTTGGTACTAACCACCATTTTCACCCAATGTAACTGCATTTCTTAAAATTACAAAAGTGTGTTGTCATTTTTTAATAGTTTAGAATGTAGAGCATTAAATCATTCTCAAGAATTTATAAAGTGAAATCTTCTTGAATATTTCAAATGGTAAAAGTAATACCATACTTGTTGTGAGATTCAGAAAATTTAGTTGTACAATACAGAATTACAGATTTGAACATCTGTGTAAATGGGTAATTAAATTATTCACAATTTGTGAAAGTTACAACCATTTGGTAAAACAAAAGTATTTTTTTTAGCTGTTTTGTCCTAAATAATGAAAACATGATCTTAATATCATTTTAGTAACAACAAACTTGCACAGGAATTTCTGTACATTCATTGCTGGTGGAAACCACCAATGTACCAGTATAGTCAAATAGTAACGTATGTATGACTGGAAAAATCTGCAGTACTGGTATACCAGTAATACAATGCATCTCTATGTCTAAGTGTCAGTTGAAAATTCTAGTATTTTCACTTGGAACAAACATAAGTCTACTATATATTCGCTAATTTACTTTTACTGAAAATGTTTTGATTTTCCTATGCCTAATGCAGTTTTCTGTTATACAATACTCAGATATAGGTTGAATTGTTTTCCAGATCCAACCTGGACTGTGATGCTAAGAGGTGGAGGTAGGTGAATTTGCATTACAGGTCTTTGCTGGAAAAGTTCTATTTTCAGATGTAGATTTTAGTTTATCATTAAAGAATAAGTGTCACACTATTTTTAATCCTGTATTCACACTATGTTTAATCCTGTATTGTTGTCCCAATGTCCAAAGACCACTATAGCTAGGGCTTGGGTATGGTCCCAATGTTCCAAGACCACTATAGCCAGGGCTTGAGTATTGTCCACAAGACTGCTATAGCCAGGGCTTGAGTGTTGTCCCAATGTCCCAAGACCACTATAGCCAGGGCTTGAATGTTGTCCCAATGTATCAAGACCACTATAGCCAGGGCTTGAGTGTTGTCCCAATGTATCAAGACCACTATAGCCTGGGCTTGAGTGTTGTCCCAATGTCCCAAGACCACTATAGCCAGGGCTTGAATGTTGTCCTAATGTATCAAGACCACTATAGCCAGGGCTTGAGTGTTGTCCCAATGTCCCAAGACCACTATAGTCAGGGCTTGAGTATTGTCTCAATGTATCAAGACCACTATAGCCAGGATTTGAGTGTTGTCCCAATGTCCCAAGACCACTATAGCCAGGGCTTGAGTGTTGTCCCAATGTATCAAGACCACTATAGCCAGGGCTTGAGTGTTGTCCTAATGTATCAAGACCGCTATAGCCAGGGTTTGAGCATTGTCCCCAAGACCACTATAGTTTGAGCAAGAGTGTTGTACTGGTGTTCCAGGATCATTATAGTCTGGACTTGAATATTGTCCTAATGTCACAAAGCCACTTTAGTCTAGGCTTGTATATTGTCCCAGTGTTCCAAGACCTCTATAGTCTGGACTTAAGTGTTGTCCCAAGACAACTATAGTCTGGACTTAAGTGTTGTTCCAAGATGACTTTAGTTGGAGTTGTATATTGTCCTAATGTCTGAAGACCCATATAGTCTGGACTTAAGTATTGTCCCACTATCCCAGGAACACTATAGTCTGGGCTTCAGTATTATTCCAAGACACCTTACTTGAGATTTTAGTTGTATGCTTTTTCTGCCAGTTCCATATTGGTTCTTCTTAATTAAACCTCATTAGATTATAATACTGCATGTCTTGCGAGTTTTTACCAAGTGATATGTGTATTGGATGCCCAGTTTCCTTGTTTATCATCCTATTTATATGCAGTATTAATCATTACAACATCATGTTACATTATCCATTACAGTATATATTCTGATTTATCTAATTATAAACCTATGCTTAGTAATAGACCCATCACAGATTTTCCAAAATGTTGGCAAATAACATATATACTTGCTTTTAAGTTCAGTCCGACTGCAAACTGCACAGATCCAGATCTGATATCCCATAATGCACCATCAGATCTGCTCTGTACAGATTCTTAGGAGTAATCAGTAGAACAAATAACATATAACCTGGTCTCCAAGTGCATTATGCTATGGTAGTTCAGATCTTTATCGTTTGCAATTTGACTTATAAACAAGTATATACAGTATCTTATAAGGATATCTTTGATAATAAGCCCACTGTCCTGGTTTTGACAATTTTATTAAGCTGTCATCTGTTTTTATCATGGGGAAATACTGAAAATTGGAACCAGTTAAGTGGCAAATAGGTCATTGTGACCTATATTTCATGCATTGATCACAGTATACTGTAAAATAGTAAAATATTGAATGTTGCTTATCTATTACAGGTTATTTGCTGATGTTCTAAATGATTTAGCCATATTTATTGAGATACTAGCTCCCAACTTTCCACCATTTTTCACCTTCATGATTTGTACAGCTGGCACCTTTAAGGTAAATTTTTTATGGTAAATTTCATTTTATTTATCAATAATTTATCTTGCTTAGTTAAAAAGGTTATGTGAGACAAAACATTACGGTCATCTTCTTCAAACCTACTTAAATCTGCATGCTGTTTAGTGTGGAAATCAAGAGGGATGTTGCTCTGTGGAATTAATGGTACAATGAATTTTATTAAAATTTATAAATATGAGAAGCACCGTATCTATGATAACAAATAGTTTGACATCAAGAAACTATTTTTTAGTGGCCATTGGTGAAAAATTAAGTTTTCAATATTCTTATTAATCCAATATAATATTTTAGAAACCCATTTTAGATTTTCAGTATTAAATGTTCATTAAAATATTTTAGAAACTATCAGTGTTTTATATTTTCAGTATGAAATGTTTGAGATAATATTTCAAAAGAATATTTCATTTTTTTCTGTATTGAATGTTTGACAATGTTTTTGTATGATGTCATTCAAGGTTGAAAATATTCAGTCCTAGGGGGTCAGAATGTAAGAATCAGAATGTTGGGGAGTCATAGTAGCTCAATTGGTACAGCATTGGACTGGCAATATAAGACCCATGTGTTTGATATCCAGTAGCTCAATTGGTACAGCATTGGACTGGCAATATAAGACCCATGTGTTTGATATCCAGTAGTTCAGTTGGTACAGCATTGGACTGGCAATATAAGACCCATGTGTTTGATATCCAGTAGCTCAATTGGTACAGCATTGGACTGGCAATATAAGACCCATGTGTTTGATATCCAGTAGTTCAATTGGTACAGCATTGGACTGGCAATATAAGACCCATGTGTTTGATATCCAGTAGCTCAATTGGTACAGTATTGGACTGGCAATATAAGACCCATGTGTTGATATCCAGTAGTTCAATTGGTACAGCATTGGACTGGCAATATAAGACCCATGTGTTTGATATCCAGTAGTTCAATTGGTACAGCATTGGACTGGCAATATACGACCCATGTGTTTGATATCCAGTATCTCAATTGGTACAGCATTGGACTGGCAATATAAGAACCATGTATTTGATATCAAGTATCTCAATTGGTACAGCATTGGACTGGCAATATAAGACCCATGTGTTTGATATCCCGTAGCTCAATTGGTACAGCATTGGACTGGCAATATAAGACCCATGTGTTTGATATCCAGTAGCTCAATTGGTACAGCATTGGACTGGCAATATAAGACCCATGTGTTTGATATCCAGTAGTTCAGTTGGTACAGCATTGGACTGGCAATATAAGACCCATGTGTTTGATATCCAGTAGCTCAATTGGTACAGCATTGGACTGGCAATATAAGACCCATGTGTTTGATATCCAGTAGTTCAATTGGTACAGCATTGGACTGGCAATATAAGACCCATGTGTTTGATATCCAGTAGTTCAATTGGTACAGTTTTGGACTGGTAATCTAAGGTTCATTTGTTTGCTATCCAGTAACTCAATTGGTACATCATTGGACTGGTAATCTAAGGCTGATGCATTTCATATCCAGTAGTTCAATTAGTAAAGCATTGGACTGGTAATCTAAGACTGGTAGTCTTTCAACAACTTGAAAATAATTATTTTGACAAGCTCAACGAGTACTTCACTTAGAATACAGGAGGGTTCTGATCTGAAATGAGAGAGACAACAAGCATCAGCCTTTCAGATTTTTTTGAGTACTGTTTATATCAGAAAACAACAGCCAAGCCAGCCTAGTATGTACATTTACAGGGGAGGTAAGAAACCATGTTTCTCCACTCCATGCCTCCTGTCTTCTAATACTTACTAACCACCCCCACTGCCTGCAGAGTCTACCTGTGCGCCAGTTTCAATAACATGACCACCTCTGCATTGATGCTGGTCACTGAGAGAGTGGTATTTCATAAGAGGTTGAAACAAGAGTAAGCACCCTTGAAGACCCTGAACATAGATTTTAGAGTATGCAAAAGTTTATAACACTTAAGCCCATGGGTCTCAGTGCAAATACTTGCATAATAATAGTTGAACTTTTGTGTAGTTTCAGTACCAGGATGCTATATGCCCCCCTCCCAATGGGTAACACTAACTTTAATAACAAATATGTAAAGAAAAGAATCAGTTGTTAAATTTGTGTAAATCCAAATTTAATAAATTGTAATATGAAGCCATATCTCTTGTCACTACATGTACAAACATTTAAGATTTTTCAACAATGTAACAATGGTAATAACACATTATCAAAATATTTTATTGAACATTATATTTAAAAGTATGCAGTTTTTTTATTTTGGTCGACTAAATATTTCCTTTAATTCCAAAATCTATTTTTGTAATGTCATTACATGTAATACATCACCATTTTCTGTGCCTTCACTGTGTCAGTATTTATTGAGACTCCTTACATCACAAGTATTACACATGCAGATACAAAAAATCATATGGATTAAATGGTAGGATTACCCTTTTAAAAAATAAAATTCCAGTTTTGGTTTATGTTGCCATAACGTTGGTGTTGTTGTCATATATGCTGTATCTTATACAGTGCTATATCACCATACTAAAAGTACATAAATGTGACTGTTTTGAATCTACAGATACAGTTGTTGTAAAAATCTTTTTGTTTAGTTAGTTTTTGGACACTATCGCTTGGATGGTTATGCAAGTATATGGCATATATGTATCCTGAGGAATCCAGCATGATAATATTGAAGAAAGACCACTATCACCTACATCAACACCAGGGCAGAAGAAATTTTATTCAAGTAGGCAGCTTCTTCACTGGTCCAGGGAATTTAGTGAAATGATTGGGGTCAGCCATCCATGTAAACATTTACAATTTTATTAAAAATTGGAGTCAGCTATGGCTACCATTTTCTCATTCCTTTGCCACCCATGTCTAGCACCTGCTTGTCCTCAGTATCTGTCAGTTTTGATCATTATCCATAGCAAACACAAACCTCATCTGTGTGTATAACTATATGCATGCAAACTTTGTTGTTGTTCTTACATATTTATTATTATTTAAGACTGCTGTAGGTTTTTTTTTGTCTCTAGTCGATAGTAGGGGTTGCAGGTGGTGCCACAAGAGCAGCACTGACACAGCATCAGGCTAGAAGAAACAACATGGCTGATGTCTCAGCTAAAGATGGCAGCCAGGTATAGTGACAAACATATTTAGTCTACTGGTTCTTTCCTTACTTGAAATTCTTGGTTTTAATTATAGTCTCATTTTCAGAATCTGACATCTTTTTTTGGATATGAAATACCAGAAATGCAATGATATTATATATGGTCTTGTTGCTTAAATGTTACAAGTCCAGTTAAAATATGTTGCTGTATGATATGGTAACAGAAAATGAGACAGTGTGAAAATGTGAAGCTTGATGCACATCTAGCACAAGGACAAAATGGTTTTACAAATATTCTATAATTATCTGTCTTTAATTAACTTTTAATTTAAGTAATTTTTTTGCATAACTAATTTGAAAAATAAACAAGTATGTGCCTTTCCAACAGACATGCAGTGGCAGCCAAACTGCTTTGGGGTAATGGTTGAATAGATGTGCATGCAAACATTCTTATTTTGTGTATTGTTTAAGGTTTTGGAGTGATCCTGAACTACAACAGTGAAACACAATTTTAGAAAATGTTTGTGAATGATTTCATTAATTTATACATTTTTTTTTTGTTTTTCTGTAGGAGACAGTGGTAAACTTGGCTGCTCTCTTATGTAACCTGGTTTTGATACCACTGGTAACAGGAAAAGTATGGTAAGCAGTGATGTTTCACTGATGGGATATTATACTGACTTTGTGACTTCTGATAAAGTAAATGTCTATACAGTAGAACTACGATTATCTGTCATGGTGCTGGACCAAGACCATGATGGATATGAAAATAGACAGATACTAGAATATGTACGTTAAAAGTATTACACAATAGACCGGGTCATCAAAAAAGTCATAATATCTACATATGTACATGTACCTATTTTTAATATTTTGACGTACAATGCCCTGATGGTTATCAGAGACTGATGGTTAATCAGGTGCTGGATAATCAAAGTTCTACTGTATTTACCTTGTTTATGTTTTTCCCTTGGTAGTTGTAAGATTCCTACCTAATACCTGCCATAATAGGATGTGTCATTCTAAAAACAAGTGTTTTTACTCCTAAACCCCTCAACACAGTCCTGTTTCTAAAAGCAGGATTTTCACTAATCCTCGAGAAAAAATAAAACAACACCACCTCATTATTTGCCTGTAACATGTAGCATGTATAAATGGTGAACTGTTCAGCTTATAGCTTGTGTAAAACTATCCTTCAGGTCATTTAGACTGCTAATTATCTTAGTAGCAAATAAAAGAAAAAGGCTATGTATATCCTTATTTTGTATTTGACCCTAGTTCAAAATCAAGTTAATGGTCTACCTGACTAGTGACATTTATTTTGTAAACAATGTATTACTTATCTAATACTTCTCAATGATTATTTAGATCATTATTGTTGGAGGTGAACATGTTAATTCTGAATGTAGGACATTAGTTTTTCACTTAGAGATTCCTGATCTTGTTAGCAACTTTGAATGTTTTGATAGGAAATCGATCTACATCTGGGCTCTATTGTTGTATCTTGGCTTTTTACATTAATGTTGTTTACTTCAAAATTACTCATTCTTACCTTAACATCTGAAGTGGAATCAATCTTATTGTTGTGTTCAGTTTTTAATTTGGATGGATTTATTTATTTAAATTATTCACTGGAAATACATCTTTTAGTAAATCATTATTTGGAATTATTGTGAATTCATTCAGTGACCTTTTTTGATTGTGTTCTTGTGTTGCATTAAGACTATTAACATATCGTCACATTCCAGGCCATTGGCACATTCGCACATTCAGGACTCCAGACTCATCAGGACATTCAGTATTGGAATTTATTTGGAACACCAATAGAATTTATTTGGAACACTCATTACATTTGGACTTGCGATAGAACTTTTAGGATTATTTGGGACTTAAATCACAATACTGTAAATTCTTTTCAAATTTACACTTTGTGTTATTTAGAAAAATTGTTTATTTAATTTTACAATACTTGTTGCCTTTTGCTTTTCTTTTACACAGTTTAAGACTACAGAGTCATAACACACATATTTAGTTATCTGACAATAACTACAGTGATGTGTTAAGCTCTTTAAAGACTGCTGTGGGGGAACCTAGATGCTTATTTTCTATACAGCCAAGTAAATTTAAGCATAAGAAAGGCACTGAGGATCATCAAGTTCTTTTGTAATTTGCTGTAGGCATCAGCTGCATTGCATAACTGTTCTCAGCTTGTGGTTTGAAACTAACTCTCATTGTTAACCAAAATAGTTATTCAAAACACATTGGTTGATGATGTCCATCCTTCCATCTGCTGCTGTTTAATTTCTGTACAATTGCAAGACTTTCTGAATGGCTTCAACTTTAGGTCAAGGCTTTCACTCAATAAATTTAAGTCTTCATCACAGACTTGGGCCAAACTCTGGATGTCTTACATTTTGGATAGGGAGGAAGCCTATCATTTTAGAGTCCAAAGGTCATGGTCACTATGAGTGCAGAAATATTATTTTCAAACAATAACTTTGATTCTTCACCAAAGTCCTGAATGAAACTTTGTGGCTAGCTTGCACTTGGAGTATAAAGGAAACTCTTTGATTTTGAGGTCTAAGATCAAAGGTCAAGATTGCTAACTAAAAGATGGAAATGTGTTTGCAGCATGTAAACTTCATTTCTCAACCATGTATCTTCACCAGAGGTCTTGCACTTTTGGTAAAAAAGAGGTCTATTGATTTGGTGGTCAGAAGATGTAAGGTCATTGTGATTCTGAGGAAAATTCATTTTGCACAATAACTTTTGTGCTTGAGTAAGCTTTTAGATTAAACTTTGTGGATAGGTTGCAATCAGGGTAAGAATGAAGCCTGTAGATTCTGGGTTCTGAACATAAATAATAATATAATAATTTCTGCAGTATGTTTAGTTGAAGACATACTTCAACCAGTCTAGGTCACTGAGACCTGTTGGTTAATAATATCCAATCAACCATGCTCTACTGGGTCTTACAAGACAAAGACTGTATTTGACCACCTATGCTTATTTGTTTGTATTCATGAAACAATGGTTTGCTTAGAAAATTGAGACATCAGAAATTATTATGTTTTAATTTAATAATTAAAAATCATTTTGAAAAAGCTAGATATATAAAATCAAAAACAATTGCTAATTATATATTTTTTATAGTACAAGATAATATAAATATAAATAAATTTGGCACAAATTGGGTCCTTTAAAATTTTCACACTATTTAATTTGAAGTCAAATTTAAAGTCATGATTTTGAGAAAATTGTAATTAATAATCAGTGATATGTTAAACTAAATATGATATAAATAACCATGACTTTTTGATTTTTTTAGGTTAATATGGACCTTGTATATAGTATTTACCATTCTTCATCTTTTTGCCAATTATTCTGCTGTTACCTGTGTCATCATGGAAACATTTAATAAAGCCAGATTTCATATCCTTCTGCAAGAGTACTTTGGGTCAAATAATGTCCTTCCTCCAGCACCTGTAAATTTCAGAGAACCAGTACTCTGGGGTAAGTGAAGCCATTTTCAGAGTTAATGATTCATTTGACCTGTCAGTTATCTATGACTTCTCAGTGTTTAGCTTGCTGTACTGACCAGTGAAGTTGCCAGCCACCTATAAAGCCAAGCATCATTGCCTGTTTCACAATTGATTTTTATACTGGAGAACAAGAGTGAACTCTGACACCTAGATAAGTTTCACTATATAATATATACAGATTTACAGCTTTATAACCTTGTTATATTACAACCAGTTTAATCAGATTTTCACACAAAAGACTTAGTTTTAATTATTGATATAAATTTTGAACATTTTGTTTTTAGAAGTTTATATGCTAAATAATACTCAGTAGGTCATATAGTGCTTTCACTATGTCAGTGTTTATGTTAGTGTTTGAATTTGATAATATATATATATATATATATATATATATATATATATATATATATATATATATATATATATATATATATTAAAACCTTTTGTCAGTTTTCATAAGATTCTAATTATTGTTTTCTTTAAAATTATATTTGTATTCAAGTCTAGTCTGTGTTTTGTGAACATTTAAAGACTAACTTATTTGGTTTATTATAATCAGGTGAGAATAATTCAAAATAAATATACCAGTTGTATGAAATGATTGAAAAGATGTTATTAACATCTTTCCATTAAGAGTAATTAGCCACCCAGATAATGTGTATCTTTTAACAATTACTGACTAGCATGCCACCATGAAGTGACTACTAAAACAATGAAAATGACTTTAAACCTTAATATGACATAGCTTTTACCTGCTAATGAAGTGTGTTTTAAGGCAAGGAACTCAACTGGCCTAGGCACATTATAACCTTCAATGTGTTGCTGTGCTCTAAAACATCTTCTCACCCTTACACAAATCAAACCAAATCTTGCAACCTTGTCAATAGGCTGATAGGGGAGGTACCTAATGATGTCCTTATTTGAACTGTTGTATTTGCAATTTGGTGGATAATGAGGTAGGTGGTCATGAATGTTTTTAAATGAATAAAGGACTAATTTTTTGACTTTCAGAAAATTAAGAATACTAGATGTTTTTATTTTGTGATACGCACAGATCTGGATCTTTAAATTACCACTACTGTATTTATTTCTTTATACCTTAATCATTCTTTGCATGTTCTTTTTTCTCCTTAAGCAACTAGAAGAAAGCTGCAAATAAATCTAGGTTCCTCCTTGCAGAGTAAATGCAAAAGGTACGATATCAGGGTTATATGCATTTAATCTGTTTATTTGATATTTTAAGCATCCTTTCTTGATGATGTAAAGGTAAGTTATACATTTTGCATGTTAATGGTATGTTCATTTACTCACCTCTAAAGAAGTAGGTGTGTGCTGGCTAAAGTTGTACTTACATGAAAAGTGTGTGTGTTTTGGATTTTATATGCAGCTATAACATTTTTTCAGTCCTATCACTATGATGTCTTCAGAGTATAGTGATGTCAAGCACAGGGGCATCATGCCACAAACATGTAGGATGATGTCCCACCCAGTCACATTATACTGACACCAGGCAAACCAGTCCTAACACAAACCTCTTAATGCTGAGTACCAAGCAAGGCAGCTGCTAGTACCATTTGTATGTCTTTAGTTAATGTTCGAACTTGCCACCTCCCACATCTGAGGCAGACACTTCAACCACTTATTTCACCAGAGTGATGCAGATTGGTTGTACATTCTAGGTTAAGTTGTTCCATTAAGTTCAGTTTTTCATATACTGTATAAATACTGCTATGGCTGTAATCATAAATCTTCTTGAGGGATGCATCTAAGTGAGCACTACATCCTCATCACGATGAAGGTCACTGTATCCTATATTTCATGCTTCACTGACTGCTTAAATTTTATGGTTTAAGTTTAATTCTCAAATACTATTCATTAAAGAATCATTGAACTATCAGTTTGTTTGTATCTCTGTTAGTACCACTCCATTACTACAAAGGAAGGACACTGTGACCTACATTTAACATTTTACTGGCTTAGGTGTTTGCATTTAGTTTATGACCAGTGTTAATTTGGTCAATATTTCATTTTTAACTAATTTTGGTTAAATTGTTTTGAGTTTATTTCTCAAGCTCTGTTCAGAATTTCATTGTAAGCTACATTTGACATTTTGCTGTCTTATGTTGTTTTCATGTAGCTAATGACCACATCAGTGTTTTATCTAACTTGCAATGCTTCTCAAATTGGAATAATAAAACATGGCAAGAGAATGAATTGTGATTAGAGCTACATGCTCAGATTGAAAGTATTTCACTGTGACCCATATTTCACATTTCACTGACTTTAGTTTGATTTTTTTTTACTATTCATGTTGTAATCATTAAATTAGAGGATTGTATAAATATCGCTTAGTTGCAGATTATTACCAAATACCAAAAATGTTACAGTGACCTATATTTCTCATTATTTGTAGATTTTGATTAAGATATTGCATTCATTCTTCATCACATAGGTTTTTAGCATGCTCATTTCCTGTTATCCTATGTAGAACTATGAAAACTGGTGATGCTATATGAGTACTATTCATTCATTTCATTAGTAGTTCAGTATTGACTCTAGTTTGTGCTTCAGTGACTTGGATTAAATTTTGAGTTCATGCTAGAATCATAAAATTGATGATGATGTTCATCTCTGTTGCTTCCACATGCAACAATAAAAGTAACCTAAGATGACCTCTATTTTATCAAACTGCTTAACTTTCTGTATTTAGCTCATATTCAGATGAGTTTTTGACCTGTTACATGCATGCTATCCTACTCTAGAATGATGAAACTTGATGTGTGGATGCATTCTAATAAGTTTTACATCCCTTTTTGCCAAAAGAGGTATCAGGTATACATCCTAGCCTACTCAGAATTGTCTTTCAGACCAATGCCATTGCAATCAGGAATAAATATGCTTATTCAGTAGTCAACTTTCTTTTTTAATGACTACATATTGTGATATACTACCATGAACAGCTTAACTGTGTATTACACATGTGTATGTACATTGGAATTATGTGAGTGGACAGCATGCTTTTCATGTGAGGCCTCACCTGTAGTCATAAGTATTGATGTATGAACTAGGCTGGTTGTAATGTGAAGTGTTGGTTTCATGACCATGATGTTGATACCAGGGTATCAGTCTAGCAATAATAGATTGATACACTTATGTGCACAGTCTGTCATAATGTTTAATTTGGTTTGTTAATCGATTGATTTGTGGACTAAAATGATTGCCCAGAGACATACCATGACACTTTTTCTGGTCTTGTTTGGGCAGGACTCAAACTTGCACCAAGTTGGTTGGGAGTCCAGCATACCAACCAGTGAACCAACATAGCTTCTATTCAGTTTCATATCATGTTATATATTCATGACTGTATTATTCGCAAGTTGATAATTAACTTGAATTGATAATATGTGGAAATTTAGGACTATAAAAAATATACGTTAAAGAGTTTGTAGTTATTTTCTCTTAACAAAAATTATACAGCTACATGAATCTTAACTGAATTAAGTGAGGTTTTATTGACAGCAAATAAAGGCTATTGCATTTTCTTTTTTTAGCATAGAAGACGTAAAAATACTGCAAGATGTATTTGAGGGGAGTCAGTATCTTTTAGGAGTAGATTTCAAGAAACGTAAGTATATTATCAGACTTCACCAAAATTACCTTTGTTTTATGTGATAATGATTTTGAATCCACTGATATGAATACATTCACATAGCCAGTTGCATTAGCTCCAAAAACCAGTTGTAATTGCTGTATTAGTTGTGATTTTTGTCAAGCTGATGTTATTGAGAAGTGTGTCATAGCAGTCATGTTTCCACCAATGCCAGCATCAGTCTGGATTTAAATCTGGAACTGACAATGTGCAAAGTCATTGTGTTGCCACTCACAGTTCAAGTCCATTGATTTATTGGTGCAATTTGTTCTTATTGTAATCTCATTTATTACTCCTGAAAGTTCCATTCATGGTAATTGAATCATGTTTACATTATTTCCAGCACAACATACTCCATTAAAGTAAAATCCATGACAGTTCCATTTACAAGTGCCTTTGTTAAACACTTTGAAACTGTCATCAATGAAAAAAGTACATATCAATTTTCAGAAATTGAAATATATGTGTCAAAATGATCTTGAATTGTAATTTTTTTTTATTTTCAGGTAAAGTACATATTGTTCTTCATAAGAACTGCACTATTGAGGATCAACTCAATGCCTGCTACCAAGCTGAGCTTGTTGAATATGCATGGTTACACATAACCAGTCTTTCACAGGTAACATTCATTTATTAAAATTGTTACACGCACCATCACACCACCTCCTGCAGTTGCTTTGGGGGCATCTTCCTTTGTCCTTTTTGAATATCCTTCCACTGTCCATGCATTCATCACAAAGTGATGTCTCTCTTTACCTGGTCAGTACTTCATCCTCTGAGTGATTCTGCAGTGCTGTTTTGCAGTAAATCTTCCTAAAAAATCCACAGATATGTCATATATGTTGGTTATGGTCACATACGTCATTAGATTGGAAAAACTGAGTTCTATCATTGCTTCTTAATTAATTTTACTAGTCTTATTGTTGGATCTTGTAGTTTCTTTATTAAATGCCCTATTTTGTGGGGTTTGTATGCAAAATGCCCCAATTATAACTAAGTGTTAATTGTTGCATATATATACTTTAGTAATAGGAAGCTCCAGTGACAATGTATTAATTTTGTATGGCTTCTATAAAAATATATTGTGATGGGGGACCACTTTACTAAGTATGTATGTAAGCATAATGGTTTTACAGCTGTGACCCATTCTTGGGGATTGAGATTAAGATTTTGATAGGAATGGAGTGTGAATCACTTTCTCCTTTGAATGCATTCCCTGATTATATTACCATTAGGAAGAAATTCCCCTATTTCTTAAATCAAGCTCTTACAGATAGAAGAAAATTTAATTTTTATATCCCTTCCCTTTATCTCCCACACCACCCCTAGATGACTGTTTCTTCCAGTATTTAGCTTTCACTCGATATGATATTCATTTTACATCATATCTGTCACATAATCCAAGTTAATCTTGTGGATTATTGACCATCCATTAACAAAGCTGATATGGTACTGAGTGTAAAGGTATTTACTACATATTGCAATAATTATTTTGTGAAATTGATTTTTATTTATGTGAATTTCTCACTGCTAATGACTATTTTTTCCAACCTTGTACTTCAGCATGTTTCCCAGGTGGAATTTATTGTTGGCACTGACATGGCTCAATTTAAATCAGTTTAAACCCTTAGCCAGGATCACTTTAGAGCTGCTTTCATACAAATGTGTTTTTTGATAACTCTAGTTTCAGCATGCAGAGTGATTGAGTTGCATGCCCTTTTAGTGGACCTGGGCTGTCTACAGATAGTTCTTTGGTCTTGATGAAGCAACCAGGCTTGATAGTGAAGAAGTGGCTGCAGTCATTAGCAACATAAGAGTGGTCATCCATCCCCATTCTACATTCATCAGTTTATAGTTCAGTATAGAATGGCAGTAATGCAGGACCTAGTCCGCACACTCAAACATGTAAAGTCATGGAAAAAAAGTGATAGGGCTTCTTTTCTCCTGTGAAGTTGGATAAAGGGTATAAGCAACCAAACCCTGTTATCATAGTTAAAGAGGGTAATATGCTTGGCAAATTCTGAAATCTCAAAAATGGCTGCTCATCTATGCTACCCTCACATTCCAGTGCAGTATGGTGATCTAGACCATAAAAGTGCAGTTAGCTGGCATACACAGTCATCCTTCTCAAGCTTCTGTCTGCTTAAACTTGCTTCACAGAGTAGCTGGCATACACAGTCATCCTTCTCAATCTTCTGTCTGCTTGAGCTTGCTTCACAGAGTAGCTGGCATACACAGTCATCCTTCTCAATCTTCTGTCTGCTTGAGCTTGCTTCACAGAGACAAGAATTGAATGTGATAGGTCCAGTGGCTAAATCCAAAGTCATCACCAGGCACAATTTGAAGTTAACAAATCCTTACCACAGGTGTGGAGCAGCAATTTTGCTGGATTTACCTGGTGATTTACATGGTAGGAAAAACTCATTTGCTTCCTTTTCTGTTACCTAGGTACTGTTTTTACAGTTTATGTGACTGTCTGTTGTACTGTTTTGATATTGGGAGTACAGTTCACTCTCATGCAAGGAACTGCTCCGGTGGCCTAGTGGTTAGAGCGTCCACCTTGGATGCGGGTGGTTGTGGGTTCGATCCCTGGTCGAGTCATGCCAAAGACTTACAAAAATGGTACTAATAGCTGCCTTGCTTGATGCCCAGCTTTAAGAGGTTAGTGTTAGGACTTGTCAGCCTGGTGTCAAAATAATGTGACTGGGTGGGACATCATGCTACATGTCTGTGGCATGATGTTCCAGTGCTAGACATCATTATAAACTGCCACAATGCAGACATCATAGCGATATGACTGAAAAATTCTTTAAGTTACGTTAAAAATCATAATCACATCCTCTCATGCAAGGTAGAATCCTTGTTCCCTAGAGGGTGACTTTGAGGAGGTAGCATACTCAGCATTGCCTCATTTAAGGTATTCTCCCAACATTAATGTTATAGAAGAACATATTCAGGGCAGAAAGCAAATTTTATAGTCAATTATGCATCCTTGTTGAGGTATCACTCTAGCTAAAACTGGTAAACAACCATAGCCATGTCAGCGGTGAGGGGAGGTAAAAGGAAGGGTTGGAAAGATTTTCTTCCTTCATCTACATGGAAAATAGATGGAAAAGTCACAATTTTCTTTTATCTTTCTTCAATTAATGGATTAAAAATGTAGCAAAACTTCTTCCTGGAATTTTTGTGATCAAGTAAGTATTCTTGGGTGAACATAATTACCTGAAATATTTGTGTTTTTTTATGAAATATTGAGAAACAGCAGGCATAACTCTTGCTATAGAGCTTAATTTTGCCCTTTGGTGGATTGATATCACTGTCACTTGTCATCCATCAGTTTTCATAAATTCCAAATTTTGTTTCTTTTATTGCAGGTTCAAATCACAGAGTTGCAGCTCCTTGTTCAAGCAATTAAAGAAGGTACATTACTGTGAGGCATTTTTAAGTAAATTTATTTCTCATTTTTATTGTTAAAAGTAATGTAGCATACCATAAAAAGCACATATATTATGTGGTATATTTCATTTTTGTAAATATCAGTCCTGTGCATTATATATAGGATACAAATGATTTCTTTTCCCTGCCCTGATTTTCAACATTTTGGAGATGTCTTTGGAATATTGATGTTTGTGTAGACTTATTTGAAAATGGGGATTTGCTAAATGTTTTATAATTGAAAAGTCCCTTTATTAAGAAAATAAATAAAAAAAATTAAATAAATAAAAATTAAAAACCAATGACATTATTTAATATACAATACAAATGATGATCATGGAATCTAACAATCAGAGGAACATCCCAGCAAATATCCACAGCCATGTAAATGAATTTCATTAAAATTCTCAACTGAACTACCATATTGCCCAAAATTGACAGACCTTTGTAATCTTTCATAACCATGTTTAAAAAAGTTTAATAATTTTAAATAGAAAGCAAACTTTCCAAACAAAGAGCAAGATGTTTTAAGGCCAAAAAAAAATTAAAAATTAAAGTTGGCATTTAGAGTACAGATTGTTTATACTGTGCTCTTAAACTAGTTGCTCATATCCATTGAGATTTTCATGACCCTGAGTATGTTATGGATTATCAGAGCTGTTGTACATAGGCAATAATAAAAACAGTAATGATATAACCAGGCACTTGCAGACACCATCACATAGGAGCAGTGATTCTTCTTTAACAAATCCACTCACTTTGAAGGCCTTCTTTAAGACTGGATCAGAAGCACTGTTAGGACACATTCCAGTGCAGATATGAGTATTACATTTTAAAATATACTAGTGATTCAACTGCATTCAGGACCAAAAATCTACTGAGAGCCTTTTAAATGGGGATCTTAACAATCACAGTGTCAGAAATGGTGATCAGTCAGTAAACTTTTGAAGGAAACCAAAATGCTTGTAGATCTTATGAAAATTATCTTTGTAGCAATATACAACTATTCCTTTTTAATTAATTGAAAGAATCCTGACTTGGTATTAATTATTATTTTAACATTTGTCATCAGAATCTGATTCATGTTGAAAACTTGTCTGATTATAACATGAAGAGAATACAGCAAAACATGCACCTGTTTTTTTTCAGGTCCCATTATAATGTGTAAAATTTTGTTGATGAAAGTCCAGTTTATTTAGATGCCAATCTACTGATCAAAATTTTGAAATCTACTTATTAGATGTCCTGATTCATTCATGTATATATTTACTACTGAAGAGTATTGAAAAATGACAAAGCAGTCAAGCACATCAGTTCCTGTTTACACAAAAGTAGAATAAATTGTGTGATATGTAAATATTAAAAAATGTATGCAGGTTGTTATCATTGTTTTCCCTTATCCACTAAAATAAACGTGATCATTCTGGGTCTTGCAAAATAGAAGCTCAATATGGGGTAAAATTGGATACCTATGGGTATTCTCGGACATTTATTTTTAACTCCTAACATATGTAATTTAGTTAAGCACAAGAAAAAAAAAACACATTCAAGAAATAAATTAAACAAGACAGTGTAAATATTCAAAAGTTTGGTTATATTTATGATTGTTACTGTCTGTATAAAAATTGCATCATGGGGTTTCAAATATGTCTAAATGAACTCTAACAATATAATTCACACAGTTATTGCTGCTTTTTTCCCACTAACCCAAGTGCAGTCAAAGAAATTATATCATTTATGCTTCAAGATATTTTTTACATTACTAGTCCATGATTATCAAGCAAGGGATTGTTATAAACATTTCATTACATCTTAATGTGTATTACACTGTTATGTAAACAGTCTTGAAGAAATGTGATGAGACAGCTGAAACTTTTTCTAAAATGAAATATTTAAATAATAATAACAAACTAATTGGTGAAAAGATTTTTTTTCAGTGGTGAGGGTTAATGTAGAGTATTGGCATATTTGAAAATTAACTAATTAATTGTTTGATTAATTAATTAAATAATTAATTAATTAATTAATCACAAATGTTATCAAAGCAATTTTGCTGGGAATACCAACTAAATCATCTACAAAATCAGTTTAAGCAGTTTTTATGTTCTTTACAAGCATAATTTACTTGAGATATTAACCGACCAGTTGTACTTCATAACCTGCCACATGTATTTCAAATGTTCAATAATACTTCTTTTGGGTGTACCACTATATGTTTATCAACCAATCAAACGAAGATCAATGCAAGCACCAGAATAAACATTCAATTAAACAGTTCAAGAATTGGTCTATGACACATCAGATTTATAAGCAATGTCATGCGTATTGTTTTCTCTAGTAATGCAATGCAATAATACAGTTTTGGAAGTCACTATTTGAAAACCGGAATTGCTGCAAAAAGTCACTTGTTTTAGTACAGAATAAATTTTTAACCTCTTTTAATTGTATTTCAGAATAATTGATGTGATGAGGTTGAATGTTATATATAATAATATATTTGTAGGTTACTACTTTGTATTAAATAGTTTTACTAATTTTTTTTGGTTTGTCAGATAATGCACATTGACCGATAATACCATGACTGACATTATAGTGTCCAGTGTTATTGACTGACATAGTGTCTAGTGTTATTGACAGACATTATAGTGTCCAGTGTTATTGACTGACATTGGTGTCCAGTGTTATTGACTGACATTATAGTGTGCAGTGTTATTGACTGACATTATAGTGTCCAGTGTTATTGACTGACATTATAGTGTCCAGTGTTATTGACTGACATTATAGTGTCCAGTGTTATTGACTGACATTATAGTGTCCAGTGTTATTGACTGACATTATAGTGTCCAGTTTTATTGACTGACATTATAGTGTCCAGTGTTATTGACTGACATTATAGTGTCCAGTGTTATGAGTGTCTGGATAGATGAATTCATGACAATAAGTCATCCCAGGTATGAAAGTCATGACCCTTGGATTATGAGTCCAATGCTCCACTAATTATTGTTGCAGCATCACACATTAGAATGTAAAAGGATAATCATGAATCATAGTTTCATGTTCAAGAGCCTTCTTTATCTTCGTATGGCCACTATATTCAAGCTGGACTACAAGCTCTTTAGCTGGTAGACCAGTGGGTTTTTATCTGATATCTGAATTTGTCAGACCTTGCAAAATTTCATTATCTTTCCCAAAGCTGCGGAAAATTTTCTGAAAAAATAATGCTTTTTTTATTCCCTATTCTTGCTAAGGGGATATCTTCATTTGACCATCACCATTCATCTATATATTTGTCTGAATGGTTGAGTCTCTTGTTACAAGGATTGCAAAAAATGGCTTGATGACAAATGTAATTTGTTCAGTATTTTTTGACATCACTTGAGTAAGTTTTTCATTTTTTTAGTGTTTGGATGTTGACTTTTTGTTGTTGTAGGGTTTAAGGCCATTTTTCAACACAAGATAGGCTATACATGGCGGCCAGTATAATTGGTGGAGGAAAAACCCTGGAAACCCCAGGAAAGAACCACCAACTCATGAGAAACTACTGGCAGGCTTTCTCACTTACACATGTTAGCTGAGTCTGGACTCGAACTCATACAGACAGAGGTGAAATGGCAGTGATTTGTAACGGTCAGTGCTTTAGACCACTCGGCCACTCAGGGCCCCTTTTGACTTTTTGTAGAAACCTTACTAGCATGAATATGCAAAAAAGCACTTGACATAGGTAAATGAAATTTGGTGGGTATATATCTTTACATAAGCAATTGACCAAGTTCAAATCTCATAGCTCATTTCTACTTTCCCTTTTTTGTTGAAAATGTTTTGGTGGAAGCTTTCTTGATACAACTGCATCAGGACTATTTGGCAAAGTAAAGAAGTATCTGACTGGCATTTTTTTATGCAAATGTTGATTTGATTAGATTTTCAGACCACTAAAGCAATTTTTCATTAATTTATAATTTTAAAACTTTGTACTTTTTGTTGTGTAATCCATGTTAGTGCTGTTCCAGTAAAATATACCTGGGATTCAGGAAGGTATTTTAATTGTAGGGTACTCACTCATAGATGCAATTTAGAATTTTCTTATCATTTTAATATGATTTCAATGAAATCAAGGTACCCTGGCATGTAATTTTGTTTTAAACTTCCTTTCCTGGATACAATGTATGTTTAAATGGAACAGCCCTTAGCATGATTGCACAAAAACCACTTGATGTACATAAATAAAATTTGGTGGGCATGTTTTAATGCATATGTTTTGGAAGTTAATCTATTTTTCATAAATTTTTTGACTTGAATTTTTATAGGATCAACCTTTATTGCAGCATTGTGCAAAAACACTTCATACAGACAAACGAAATTGGATAGACATGTTGAATGCATTAGTGGATGGCCTGTTTAGCTTCACTGGTCATAGACCAAAAAAAAATTAAGCTGTAGCCTGTTGTCTATTATTGTCTGTGCATCGTCCATCAACAGTCCAAATGAAAATGGTGCCTTTTGGACATCATATATGGTCAGTGTGGTAGTTAGCTCAAAAGCCTTGTTATTGCTAATCTTTCTGTCAAGATAGGGTTTTCACTTAAGGACTTCTTGTTATCTTAGCTAATCCTAAATGAAAATAGTGCTGATATGGCGTCCAATATGTCCACCATAGCATGTTACTGCTACTCTATAAGATTGGATGACCATGTGACTAAATGATATCTAGTTGGTCTTATATGAACATGTTGCACCATAGATATATGAAGGACTTGTTTTAAGGTCTGGTCTAAATGAAAATGGTGCTAATCAGACCTCCATTTTCAGAGCCATGGTGGCCATCTTTTAAATCTTATTGTCTCTTGTTCTTTCCGAATTGGTACTCTTATTGACAAAATTATATTTTCACAAAAGTAAAAGCTTCTTATGATATGTAGTTGGTTCAAATTGAAAATAGTCCTGGTCAGACCTTCAGATTTTTCACATAGTAGCTATCAAAAAAATCTTGGTACAGCTACTTTTTGTGAACCATTGGTCCTTTAGACATGAAGTTTTCAATTAAAAAACTTTAAAACCTGGTTGTTATTAAGTATAAAGTAAATATGGTGCTTAACAATGGTGTCCATCTTGACAATGTAGTTATTATTACGTCTCTTGAAATGATGGTCTTATCGACAGAGATTTCACAAAATGTTTTACGCTGTGTAGTTTACCACAAATGAAAATGATGCCAATATGACCTACAACCATGTGAAAAATTTTATAAGGGCTACTTAAATTGTTGGCCATACCAACATACAAAAACAAGAGAAAACCACCACTTTTTTCTTGCAATATAATGTTTTACTGTATGAAAATGATGCTGATCTGACCTCCAAAATGGTTGCCTTGATGGCTGTCATTAAAATCCTGATGCAGCTACTTCATGCTGATGTTGTTATTGCAGTAGGTGGCTGATTCTGATAAAAACTGGCAGTCATCTGACCTCCAACACAGCACCTTTGTGGCCATCTCAAAATCTGAGTTATCATTACTTCTCACTTTTTTATAGGCAGAATTAACAGGGGTATTCACAAAAACATTTCTTGAAATATTTAATTGGTTCTGAATGAGAAAGGTCTGACCTCCACCATATTGACACTTTTGTGGAAGAGTTTTTAAAAATTAGACCTCATTAGCGTCAACTCAAAGGTCCTTGGTTGCATTTTTTGCTTCTCTGAGCCTTTGACTAGTGTCTATACCAGTGAATTTTGATGAGACATATGCAGATGCATTCCAATGAACAGATGACAGCCAGCATGGACATTGACTTAAGATGAAGGAGCTTGACTAAGGATTTAGTTGTACTGTCATGATAACACAAACAAGTTTGAATGCATTTTGTATTTATCCAAGACTGTCACAGTCTGCTGACCACATTGAACAAAGAGTTTTTAGGTCACATGTTTAGTTCACTTAATGGAATGACAACACATTTTTCAACCTGAATTGTACCACTCCTAAGCTTCTGTGTGAATGTGATGATCATCAGAGTGAACTAATGATGCAACTGCATGGACAGTAGTTTGTGTACAAGAATGTATAATACCAAAGACTTATGAAAAATGGTACTGACAGCTGCCTCACAAGACACTCAGCATTAAGCGGTTAGTGTTAAGACCAGTTGGCCTCATGTCAGGATAATGTGACTGGGTGGAACTTCATGCTACATGTCTGTGACGTGATGCCACAATGCTAGACATCATTATAAACTGCCACATTGCAGACATCATAGAAATGTAACTGAAATTTTTTTAAAACTTCATTAAAAATCCATATCACACTCACAAGAATGCATATTTGCATTAACCATTCAGTTTGGTATTGATGGCCACATTTGCCCTATTTGACATTAAATACTCATTGTAAGTGATTGGTTATGGTAGATGTTCAAATTGCACTCATTCTTGCTGTAGTATTGTTGTAACCACCAGTAAAGCATTCACCCTTTGTTGCTACCATTGTTTTGTTCTTTGATATTTGCCTATTAGAAGCCATGAAGTGAAAGACATATGAATATACAAACTTGGACTGAGGGAAATGCATTATTTTGTATACACACAAAAATGTTTTTATTATAAAGGAAATCATAAAAATTGTTTGTCACAAAATTGAAACAAACCAACCTAATACATGTCTTACAACATTACATATAATTGCCTAAGAGCTTGTAAACCTGAATTGTTAGCCAACCCAGTGTGATAAAAACAAATTGGTACATGTATTTGTAATTATGAAGTAAAAGGTCTAGTTTATTTTAGAATTTCTTTCCTCCAGATGCACTTCATAATTTATTATCTGTTATTAGGTGGTGGTAACCACTCATTTGGTATATATGTTGCATATCCAAAATTATTGCATGAAGTTATTTAGTAAGACCAAAGAAAAGGCTGTGAATGTGACTGCAGCAACCATCAAATCTTTTTTATTTGTTCTTGCAGAAAACATGAGAGATGTTTTAGCAATATCCTATCAGTATGCAAGGAAAACTTTCCTTGATGTGAAAAGTGCAATGGAAAGCATGGGCTGGCGGACAGACATAGCTTTGCTTGGTGCAGATGAATGGAGGGCAGAGTGGGACTTTACTACTGGACTTAGTGACAAGAAGGAGATGTAACTGACAAAAAGGACTAATAATGAATAAAGGGCAGAGTTGGACTTTTTAAGGAATTGATGTTATGTAACTTATTAAAGGGACATTTAATAGATAATGAGATAATATCCATCTAATGTTTACGATGCTAAACCTTGACAAATTATGTTATGGATGTTTGGAACCATTAAAATCTGGACCATTCCTCTCTATGTATATTTATCTGTGCTTTGAATACAGTAGTGGTCACAGAAGGACATTATTTCAGGATTTGGAGATACAGCTGACAAAGAAGGTCCATAATAAACCAAACTTGTGGCATTCTTTTTTCAATTTTTTGATACAATCAGGTATGTATGACAATGTTACTAAATGGCTCTATACTTTTATATAAAAATCATATGGAAAGTTATGATTTTTCTGAACCTTTTTATGCATACCATTCATCATACATTCTTGAAGTATCTGATGGAGAAGGGAAACATATCAAAGAAGTTTTTCGATTATCCTATAGTCCTGTTTATTGTATTCAATTTCTCACAGAATAATAAACATTTTATGCAAAGATTTCTTCCTGGTTATATTTGAGTATTGATTTCATGCTTGTGACACAAACATTTAGGTCATCCTATTCTTCACACTTAATGTAACAGTCCACTCAAAGGATAAAACAGATATGAAAGATAATTGTGGACCTATTTATCACATTAAGTGAGAAGGATAGGGTGAAAGTCAGTGCCATCACAACTATATTGGGGAAACAGAAAGGACATTGAAAGCAAGATTTAATGAATGTCTTTGTTTGACGTATCACAGCACATACACAATGTTAACCCTTGCCATACTGTATCTTGGGACTCAGTTAAAAATTTAATCGAGAACAAATCTAGTTTGAGCATGGAGTTTAAAGACTCTATCTGCATCCATGTGCACAAGCCATTACTATACAGGGACAGAGGCCATTACAACCTGTTGCATATCGGGGATAATCTAATAAAATTAGAGAATAGATCAGCCTCTTATTAAAGTCCTTTGTACAAGGATCAAAGCTTCAGGTTAGCTTTTTATGTTTATTGTGTATGTGATTTAATAGTTAGAAACATTATCAGATGTGAATAATACTACATAGTTATGTTTTCACCAAAACATTCTTTCTTTTGTACAAGGTGTGTGACTTAGGTATATCTATAAACCACCCAACAAAAATACCATCATGCAATAATACAAGGTCAATTTATATGGATAGAACTTAATGCATTGAGAAAAATGGAAAGCAAGTTATTAAACATGTATGATTCGTAAGTCCGATATTTCCTTTTAAAAAATACAACACAATTTTTCATACACATATGGAGCTTTTGTTCTACATGATGAGAGACACATTGGTATTAAAACTAAAAGACCCTCATGATGCAATTGTATGCAGTGTTATGAATTGTGGAGAGAGAAAGTTTGTAGTAGATTTGATTGGAACAGAATTTAATTTGTAATTGGAAATATTTCAGAAATGTGGCTTCGGCCCAAATATGTTTCAAAACATTCCTATGACTACCATGTTGGCATACATGAGACATGTCAAACATGTGATTAGAGGATCATAAATATAATTTTTTGTGGGATGCAACTTTTGTTAAAAAAAACCTTTTCAAACTGTTTTGTCATGAATAATACAAATACTCTGTTGTTACTGTAATTGTGTTTGTAACTGGAGTCCTCAGGAATTTCCTTCCTTACAGAAACTACAGATTTACTGGTACATTGAAAAGTTCTGTGGTAATATCACCAGAAAATGTATTGCTCTAAAACAGTATGCCACGCACATCTAAGGGATATATATCATTTCTCAAATATTTCAGTTACATTCTTCCAAAACTGTCTATTGTTTCAGAAAATTTTGTATTGTTTTGTGTTTAGAAAGTTGTTCTAGAGGATGGTTCATATGTTGATAACTGTCTATGTGAAGCTTTTTTTCCTTTATTTTGAAATCTTTTTCCTTTAAATTTGTATAATTAATTATTATTTGCATTCTTTGATACTGCTTGATCTGAATTATTTTCTACTGAGGTCATGAATCATATCCAGATAAATTATGAATAGTTATTGACATATATTTAGAACATAAGTTAGTTAAGTACACTCGATATGTGCTGGATGTCTGTATTACATGCCAGGCAATTCCTTCATCATTTTGCAAATATGGCATATATGTTTCTTATTAGTACTTTTAACATTATAGAAGTGTTTTTGGCTTCAGATCTTCATAACAGTTTATGTAATTCTTATTATTTTAAGTGCAGTCTGTAAACTATAGATTTATTGCTTTCTTTTTTGATTTAATATAAGGCAAAATTCTGATGCTTTAGGTTTTGCTGTTTTTATTGTCCATGATGTTTCTGGTTTTATTTACAGCCAATTATTGGCTTCTTAATACTTTCAAGGTCACAATACAAAATGAAATGAACTTTTGATTGGCGAGGGTAGTTTTTAAATTATTAATGACAGAACCATTTTCAGGTATTATGTATATTGTGTTATTTACCTTGTTACATAATCTATTGTGTTCCTGTATTAATAATATAGACTAAAATAATTTAGACACTTGTTACAGAAGTATTCTTTTTTTGTGTCTTTTGCTTACTTGAGATGATATTTATTTTGGCAGACCCTAATTTATAATAATAATGATCGCTCTCATCAAGTGCAATATGCATATCTATATGACAGTCTTGTGCTCTCTTTATTGGCCTACTATTATATATATATATATATATATATATATATATATATATATATATATATATATATATATATATATATATATATATATATATAATTTCTTTTGAGTTTTATTTATGTCTTGTAAACTTATTTGACATTTTTTAAAGCAGTGCTTATATTTGTCAAGGCTAAATTTTTGTGGTCTACATGGGTGATGTTTTGGGAATTTTAAAGTATATTTTGCAGCATGAAAACAAAATATTTGTTTTTGTCTTTATCTTCAACAGTATGACATGCTTTTTTTCTTTTTATCTAATTTGGTTTATGTATGAATCTGATCTTATATATATATATATATATATATATATATATATATATATATATATATATATATATATATATATATATATATATATATACATGTATAGATAGATAGATAGATTATTTATTCAGAGAAAACAAAGAATATATAATTGCTTATTCCCTGAAAACCATAAAATAAACAAAAGATATGTTGTTACTTATTCCCTAAGTATTGCTTCCAGTCTATACCCATTTAAAGAAACCATTATATGGGTATTGGGAGCTTCTTGTCATTTTGTTTTCAGTTTCAAAAATAATTTCTTTTATTTCTCTTATTGTCTAAAAATATATTAAAGAAGCCTTAAATCCTTGTCTAGCAGACATATTGATAGCTGTTAAATGGAATTATTTCATTATACAATATATCACAATAACTAATTTTAAGAATAATTATACTTAATTTTATTCTAACATGGTTCCTTGAATTTGGGAGCAACCATTTCTATACCTTCTACATATATGAGTGACATAGTATTATTATTGGGCTCCAGTATATTAAATTAAATGTCATATTTTTTGTATTTAACAAAAATATATTGTTTTGCTATTTGTTATTCACCTTCATTAAATTCTGTAAACCTTGAATGTCATTCTTTTTGTCATACAAAGATGAGTCCTTGGAAGTATTACCTCATTATTCTCTTTGTTTAGGTCTTTTAGTAATATACAGTAAAGTCACCTAAAATTTCCCGATTATACTTGCTTCTTCTGTGAAATTTGGAAGATAGCCTAACACTATATTTTGAGAGTTCATCCTTATAATGTGTGAAAGTTGTCAGATATCCAAATAGTCTATACATTAAACTTTTAGTGTTAATGATGTTAAGTCTTAACAAATGTATTGATTCGTGGTAAGTATTTCTGTGTCCCTCAATAAGGCGATGCAATACAGATATCCATTTTCATTTTTCAGGTTTCATCCTGACTAAACTGCTTCCACATTATCTTCTTATGATTTTCATTAAAACTGTCATCTACAGACACTTTTTTGGCTCAATAAATGAAAAATTATTTATAATTCTCTTTTTCCATTACTTCCTTTACCTTTCGGTTGTTAAATTTTTTTCTGCCAATAAACTATTTTTTTTTTATCTGGTGTGCCCTTTTTAACAGTATATGTGAAGGCATTGTTATGTCATCTTTTATTGTTTTCACTTCCATGTTGCAGTCCTAATTTGAGAAAACATCTATCAAGATCATTTGTACCCATTGATAAATGTTTTATATATTTGCATGTCAACAGTGTCTGTCTGCCACTGGTCGCCCGTGTTATTAATACAGACGCTTCTTTATAAAAAAATCATTGTCTTGCTTGCTTGTGTAATTTGTATGTGGATTTAGTCATCCAAGAATTCGAGTCCGAGCAAGTAATCGCTTTATCATATTTAATTTATTCTCACAGTTGATTGATATTTATTTGTTTTTGTATTTTTGATTTCCTAATATACTTTTAGGATCGTAGCAGCTAGTCGGGATGTGTCATTTAGACACTAGATTGCATTGCATTTAGTTATATACCAGCGCTGTATCTTCATCTACTTAACAGGGATAAAAAGATATGAATATGCTACACAGTCATATAAACTAAATTTTTGCAAAATACGTCTGACTGTTGCTAAGGCAAGTTATACTATAGATGAAACAAAAAAATAGATAAATCGAACACTTTTACACTAGAATAAGGGTTTAAATACACTGAATTATTCAGATGCACATTACTGCATATTTCCTCCGAATATGCGCCTCGTTTGTCATTGGGATAAGGCACAGAGAGAGAGAGAGAGAGAGAGAGAGAGAGAGAGAGAGAGAGAGAGAGACATCAAATAAGAGCATTTTTTAATCAAACATTGACATAAAAAATACTGTTAACTCGGCAATAAAAAGAGAAACTAAAAAACCGAGTTTACACCGAAATTAAAATGATTTTGTTTTGTTTTCAGTGCAAGAAGCATCTGAAACCATGTAGAGATACATCGAACACTGGTTTGCCCTGTGCAGAGCAGTCGTCGCTTAATGCGCTGGTAGATCTTAGTCGCAATAATGTATGTCTTTATGTAATGATAGGTGCAACGGTAAAAAAAGCACACAAGTAAAAAAAAGTAGTTGAAAGCTAATGCTCGATCCAAAGAAACCTAGAATCATTTAAAAGTCTGGTAAGTTCAACATTATAAGGTTCATAAAATCTGTGCAATAACTGTCTGGTCTTTGGATACATGTCACCTATCAGCCGCAGGCTATATGGTCTCTGGTTTATGATCGGCCCATTGACTATGTGATTTTCATCTGCAATTGGTAACTGCCCTGTAAATTGAAGGTATATATATATATATATATATATATATATATATATATATATATATATATATATATATATATATATATATATATATATATATATATATATATATATATATATATAAAAGATGTTTTCTTTTCCTACGTTAATACCCGATATATTTCATCGTGTGGTACCAAAAATATATTTTAGCCAGTGGCGAAGAGTCATACCCCTGGAAATTAGAGGGCTTGTTCCCCGATGCCTAATATGATATTAAGATAAATTGCAGCCCAACACCATTTGATTCTAAAGATAAATAAAATGTTTAATAGGAACTAAAAAAACTAATGAAGAAAATTATTTGACCAAAATAGTTAGATATATTCAATTAGTGTCTTAGATTTGACCAATAATACATTTATGAAGTAAATGGGAAAGTGAAGATTGTGTAAAATTAGGTCGATGCTTTCGCTTGTGAACCATATCATGTTTTAAGAGACAGTTTAACTCGTGTTCTTCACATTTTATACATTTTCAGAACGGCTTGGCTACTGCTAATCTCACGATATCTTGACTTCGTCTCTTTGATGTTTATTGATTACAGTGAACCCCCAGGCGCTTATATTTTTATGTGAATAAGGTCACTTTCTGCTGCTGTCGAGCAGTTTCATATCATTCGGTTGGCTTCAGATTTCTTTTCTAAGCCACCATTTAACAATATGGTCTTCGTGTGGCATTAACCGCTTCTCAAAAATGTGACTTCTTCAGGATGGAAAAATGGATAGATTAAACAAATCAAGCTTACCAGGAGTTAGTTTGGGATTCAAGTTCATTGCGCATGATTAACTTGTAAACTGTTCATTGGGGTTTTGATCGATAAGCTATAGTATGAATGGCGGTACGGAACATTCATTTAAAAATTTAAAAAGGTTATGAAAGAATGCAATCATTTTCATGGCAGTCGTATCTATTTTGTGGGGTTTTCTTTAAAGCCAGTTTCGGATAGGGATACAAGTCGCAGATAGTTGTGAAGAAAACTGAAAGAATTGTTGTTTTTTTTATCCTATTAAGCAATATATTTTGACTCTACTGCATCAAACAAAAGCAAAAGCCCAAACTACGGTAAATGATCCAAATTACAGTTAAGAAAGTGTACGCTTTTTTGCATGTGGTATCTTATCTCCAAGTGTACAGCAGTGTAGTAGAGGTTCTATCTAACAATTTGGTAAGTGTCCTCCTCGGATTTAGGAGGTCGCGGCTTCTAACTCCGGCCGGGTCATACCAATGACTTATTTTAAGAAATTGTAATCACAGCTTCCTCGCTTGTCTCTAAGCATTAAAAGGTAATGTTAGGACTGGCCAATCTTGTGTCAGGATAATGTGACTGCGGTAACTCTTGGTGTCACCCAACGAACTCCTTCCTACACAAAAATTCAAAAAAAATAAGAGATATTTGCGGTAACTCTTGGTGTCACTCCTACCCACCCCCGTGGATCTCCTTTCTGCACAAAAATTAAAAAATTTATGGACAGTGAAGTGCGGTAAAATTTTTGAATTTTTTTTATATACAGTCATGTGCGGTAACTCATGGTATCAACCCATAGACCTTCCTGCACACAAATTCAAAAGTTTTATTGAGTCATTTTAGTGTCATCCCCTCTGATGGTGTCACCCGGTGCGGTGCGCACCCCCCCAGTTACGACACTGCTTACTTTTACAGACATTTTATTTCGCTCTCGAAATTCCTTTCGCATTAAAAATTTACATTTTAACAACTAGGGAAATCGTGAGATAAAATATTTATTACCTAAACTTTAAAAACGAAAAATATTTTGTAAAGTTTATGGATTTACTGACTAACTAGAAATCAGCAACTCTTAACTGTCACTGCTTCAGTTACAGTCCTAGTCTATAAACCCTTTTGTTTGTACCCCCTTACTGATTTGAATAAAACGTATGATATGATATAAGGTGCACAAAACTAAGTCAATTGAATTATTGATTTATAATTTGTAACCTGACTGTGTCTACAATGGCACTAATAATAGCATCCCCGTGCAACTCTCATGCTTAACGGCCTTTCCATACTAACATATTCGGTATACTATGTAGTAATTTATTTCCATCAGACAACATAATGACATTGTTTTATTCTCTTTGATAACTGCCGGATAATTCTGTAAATTACCATAGCGTTGAGTTTGGAATTATATTTCTTTGCACACATGATTACATTAATGAAATCACTTGTTAAATCCACGTGAGAGGTAAATTTGTTGTCATTCTTTTCCTTTGCTTGATTCAACATTGCAAATATTGGAAGCAGACGGCATTTGTATGTACATCTTTACTCGCGCATACACTCCATTGCTGAAAATGGACTGGTCCAAGGACTGGAAATGGGTCACAAGCATGTCTATCTATTACATTGAAAACTTCCGTTCAGCATGAAACAGGCAGACGATGGCCGCTTTATGGCCATTCTTCTCACAGTCAGGTTAGAAAATATAAATCAATGAATGAATTGACTACGTTCTTTGCATTTTTTTTTTTTTATCAAATTGAAGGTTTTCGTTATTGAAATAAGTAGGAGGATACAAACAAGCGGGTTAATAGACTCGGATTATAGCAATCAAATTTTCAAATTAATATGCAACGGCACTGAAAGTTATGGCTGCTTTTGGATAGTAGAAACATTAAGAAGAAAAGGTATAGTTTACGACGATCGTTTTTGTACAATAAATGCCCTTTTCGCCAAATATCTGAATTATCCCCACAGGAGACAACACGACAAAAAAGGAAAATTATTACAATAGCTCGACTGTAATTATAGCATGCATAATGTTACAAGCCAGGAATCTTTGCTTGACAGAGCAGTGTCAAAACCCTGGCGCAATTCCCAAAAGAAGTCATAAGTAAACCCCAAATTTCTAAAGACTTATACAAATCTTCAGTTGTAAGTTGGAAAACTCTACGTGTCCTTTTTATAACTAAATTTTACTCTAATCAATGCAAGACCACATTATTTACAACTTGCCAAATATCCATCAAACGCACATCCGCAGAGTTTCTTACATCAACTTTCCGTATCGTCAGCAGTTCACACCGTAGAAAGTTTACAACTACCCCTAACACAGAGAACAATTTTAACTACGCCACCTTAGGCCAGTCAATCTATGGTTTCAAGGCACATAACGCCAGTAAAACTACACCACATTTGCCACCATAGCGATATAAACGGTAACTGATGAGACCCCTCTCATTTATTCCATAGTGTAACTTACCAGTTTCCTACCGTAAATCTGACATTGCAGTACAACAACCAATGTACACCATTAGATTTTATTAAGAACTACATCACTCAAGGCTCACTCATGCGGATTGGGTCTGAATTCGCTACTCATTGACCATGGCATCATAGAAATTCACAAATTTTGCTCCTAGTAATTATTTCGGCTAAGGAATATTTCCCATTGCACCAAATTCGAATAATCAAACAAGTAATCACACAAACCTAAGATTTCCTTAAACGGGGCACTAAAACCAAATGCGAATCTCCTAAATAATATTCATATTTATGCTGGTAATTTCAAAGGTATAATATAAAAATAAAAGTTTTTATGATCCCGTTTCGCATGTTGATGTTCTATTTCGTAAAACTACACGCATATTATGAAATGGGTCTATTCACTGTCATAAAGTTCCTGATGATTATGAGTGAGGGGGTTAAGTTTGGCGTTTTACGGGACAACAGCACAAATATGTTATTCGGTGCCGATTGACGGCAGATAATTTTTAACCACAATCCATAAACAATAAACAGAAATTCCACACCTCTACCCATGTGTGCCGCGCCGATTGTAAAGTTAAGAAACAATTTACAATATTTAAGAAGAAGAATGTTGAGACTTAACTTAAATAAGCTGTTGAGGTCTAATGTCAAATTGGTGTCACTAGCTAACTAGTAGGGAAATTTTAATAGTTAACCGGCTTATACACTGGTTTGTCAATTTCGGCCGCGCACCTGCAAATGTCAGAAGTTCGCTGGTACCCTGCCTGAAATGTCAAGCCAATATAGATGCCGTCCATGTTCACGCGAGAGTATGGTTGAACGAAAATAATAATAATAATAATAATAATAATAATAATAATAATAATAATAATAATAATAATAATAATAATAATAATAATAGTAATAATAGTAATAATAATAATAATAATAATAATAATAATAATAATAATAATAGTAATAATAGTAATAATAATAATAATAATAATAATAATAATAATAATAATAATAATAATAATAATAATAATAATAATAATAATAATAGTAATAATAATAATAATATTAATAATAATGTGGACTTAGTATAAGCTTTAGAATTACTAAGTGTTTTACAATATTATCTAACATTTCAAACATTTATAACGATAAGATTACATAAAACACTATGAAATTGAAAAATAGAAACAAGCTGATAATAATTAAGGAAATAAACATTATTATGTGTATAGGTCTATTCTTGAAATTGAAATAGGTGAGTTTTAATTTGGGAAGATTAAATTAACGATTAACGATTAAATCTCAGAACGTCATCACATGCTAGGAAAAGACCTCAGAAAAATTGTAACCATTACTAGTGAGGTAAAACCCGTGTTTGTTATAAATGATTGAAGCTTTTCTTTTCATTCGTCACATTTCGGTGCATCCTTCAGTCAATACAATGGTAAAAACAGTTAAGTTAGTCCAAATATATTGTGATTCTGCTTTGGTTTTTTTTTTCGCAAAGAAATTTCCTGGGAACAAAATGTTTTTTTTCCTTTGAATTACTGCGCCGAAATAATATCTGATACATGTTTTTGCCTCCAAGAAATAACCGAGGTAGTTTCAATTGCTTCGAGGTTCATTAAAACAAAAAAAGAGAAATCAATAATCTTTCCTGAAAAAATACGTTGGGTCGATGATACAAGCACACAAAATAAATAGTTTTTGAAGCTTTTGCATGGAATTAGGAAAATAGTATCTTAAACACTGTACATGACATTTTTATTGTTCGTGAAATCCATTATTATGCAAATCCCACAATCGTATACAAGTTAAAATGTCACTAAAAAAAGAGCAAATTCCGAGGACTACTTGCAAAATATCGTTCGAGGACAGACCCCTCAACCTTTGCAACTTCGATGTCAATACTATTTATATTGAACAAAATATATGATTTTTCTGTAAATATCTGTGCCCACATATATATGTGGAATATTTTGTTTCTCGCAGAAATAGCCGAGGTAGTTTCAAATGGAGAGAGCCTCTGTCATGTGGAAACTCTAGGTTGCTCTCAATAATTTCATAATTTGCATAAGGTTCACTTTCTACAGAGAAATGATTTTCCAGGTTTTCCTCCTGGCTATTTAGAAAAAATAACTGTGTATCTTTAGTATTGTTAAAAGAACTTTTAATTATCTTTTTTTTAATTCCCTTTATTTTTGGTGCAATGATTTATATGTGTAATATGGGTTACATAGTATACTGCTGAACCTTACTTCAGACGTGTACATATCAAACACGAAAACTTTCAACTGATTTGCTTTTCAAGTTAAGTTTGTTAGAATGATTTATTCTGCTTACTTCTGCGTTTATATACATTAAGAAATAAAGATGTTTGAAAATAGAATTATTGTCCTGTGCATTTCACAACTTTCCCTTTTAGTGATGTAACACTTTGTATAAGTATTTCCGAGGTTGAATTTCTGTAGACTTGGCTTTTTTTTCAGACTGTATATGCATGGAGCATTTTCGGATATAAGTTTATTGAAAATAAGAAAAGACTGCAACCCAGAGTGCACTTCGCAATCTGAACGTCAGCAGCCTTTTCAACTGCATGGTATAAAAGACCATCGGATACAAATAACAGCCATTTTGAACTGCCTTCTATCCGATGGCTGTTTTTAGGCGTAGTAATTTCATCGACATATCAGCATCGTAAGCAAAATATTAATCTACTTATATCGAACGAGTTCTTAATTTTTTTTTAAAAAATTACAAATCTGCATGAAAAACGTTACAAATTAAAAGAGCGGGTGTTTCATTGATTGTTCAAAACTGGTTGACTATTATCTGCAACACCTATCATTTTTAAGAATCTGTTCCTGCAAGATGTTCTTTTGTAAAAAGAAAAAAAAAAAACAACTAACCCATTAGGGAGTTTCACTACGATTACCTGTGATTATATTTCTGAGAGCCCAATTTGTTTGACCCGCGTATGAAAGAGGCGATGATGGACTGAATGTGTGATTTGTTTGCCTTAAAGTAGTCCACTTTTGTAAAGCATACGCATGAAATAGTCATCAGCACATCATGCTGTAATTGTCACCTCACTTTTTATCTAGGCGTAAGGTATCGCTATGGGAGATACCGGATGTAAACAAACACCTAGTTGCTATTTTATTTCTTGCTAAATAGTCTACAACAACCAGAGGATATCCAAGCCTATTTTTAATTCATATCAGGAAATATTTTTGCCTTCAGGCAAAAACCCTAGATTTGCATGTATATTTTTCTTCTTCATTTTGCGCAAATGTGGTTAGAAGCTGCAATACTACATCGATAAATAGAAGTTATATTTTTATTAATAACGACAGCAACCTTTTAAAAACTTAGCTCGTACAAATAATGCTTTAAGTTCTGTATTTTGTCGAATTGTTGACTGTTTGTATAAGAAAATGAAGATATATATTTTTTTTATTTCAGTTAACACATTTATTGTGCAGATTGATACAGTGAACAATATTGTGGCGGGCGTAGCTGTAAAACCAGAGCAGATGTATCCAACAAACTTTATTGTAGAATTAATTTTGTTTTGTTTACTTCTGCATTTGAAATATATATATATATATATATATATATATATATATATATATATATATATATATATATATATATATATATATATATATGGTTTTGGTGAGAGTTAAATTCGTTACTTAAACAAATATAGTACTATATTTAATCTAGTGTTGAACCCAATAACACGTACTGCTTGTAAATGGGAATGCATGTTTGATTAACACACATAAATGCTGGTATATTTCCTAAAGAAAGTAGGTCCAAAAGTGGCATCAGCATTGAGACGATAAAAGTGGTATATCCACAAGTGCAATTCCATTTGCCATTATCAAATATATAATAAAGTTAGTTTTTTATGTATCTATTTGTAGTAATAGCAATAAGAGTTATGCAAAATAAATAATAACGTCAACGAATATTATACGCAATTTCTGAAGCTCTTAGGAATTCAAGAATGTCTGTTGTAATATATATATATATATATATATATATATATATATATATATATATATATATATATATATATATATATATATATATATATATATATATATATATATATATATGTGTGTGTGTGTGTGTGTGTGTGTGTGTGTGTAATTTTTGTAATTCCTGGTACATGATTTCATCTATAATTTTTATAATTGTTATTAATGTTTTTAAATTGTAGTGATGATCTATAGCTGGATTGCGCATGTAAGATATTAAATAATTTAAGATATGAAAGAATTCTAAATTAAAAAGGATCTATAAATAGATGCTTAAGTATGTGTCGACAGTTACTAATAATAAAGCTATTAGTAAATGTTTACCAGATTCGGCCTTTTCCTCATTGGACAGACCTGTTAGGTGGAATCTTAGAAGAGTTTT
Organism: Potamilus streckersoni; assembly: GCA_016746295.1. Lineage (NCBI taxonomy): Eukaryota > Metazoa > Mollusca > Bivalvia > Unionida > Unionidae > Potamilus > Potamilus streckersoni. The sequence continues at coordinate 994,615 of JAEAOA010001810.1, forward strand.
ATATTCTACTTATATATTAATTGAAAAGAAAAAAACATTTGCTAGGATTATTCAGTGGAAATAGAAAGTGCTCATCGGCAATTATATTGTTATGGAACTACTATGAATTAATCAAAAGAGTTCTGGACAACGCCATTTTGACAACGTCGCGATTCTTGGCGGACCAGTTAAGTTCCGGTACTGAAATTTATGCGGAACTTTGCATTCTTTTGGACTTCAATATAACTCTTTCAGGATTATTTAGGATTCACTTGATAATATTATAAGTTTCCCTCACATTTTCATTTATTTATAACTTTGATAATTAAATTATTTGGTATGTTTTACACACACACACACACACACACACACACACACACACACATTTTTGCCTTGCTTGAAAGTTTAGCCATGTAAAAATATATCAAGTAATAAAATGTTATATAATGTTAAAATATTTTAAGTTCCCCTCATATTTTCATTTATAACTTTGATAATTAAATTATTTGGTACGTTTTACACACACACACACACACACACACACACACACACACACACACACACATACACACACTTTTGCCTTGCTTGAAACTTAAGCTATGTAAAATATATCAATGTTTAAACACTCCAACATTTAACAAAAGACAACATCATGAAGCGGATACCTTTTGATTTCATCCATTTATATTGCTTATATCTTAACATCATGCAGATTATGGCGTCATAATATGCATTTACAATCGACGGTAGACAAATATATAACTAATTAAATTTCGCACATTCTTTCGAATATAAATTTAGATTAGTTAATGATCATCCAGATCCGTGCGGCATTGTTAATGTTTAACTTCGTTATTTATACAGAGAATGGCTTGAGGTTTAGTTTCATTTTCATAGTGATTAAGGCTGAAACTATCTGGGTGACCTAGACTAGGAAGAGTTTTGTTTATTCTCAACACAAGATTCCATCCGACATGCGTAGTGCGAAGATGTTAACTCGTGTATTACCATGAGTGTTCTCCTTTTTTAGTAGAGGAACAAAAATTATACTCACTTATGCCAAGAAATGTCTGAACTTCACGATATATTTGTCGTTTGTTCTTGATCATATCTTCAAATCGAAGAATCAAAATCTGATGTCTGGGGAAAACACGTAGCCAGTCTTTGACGAATATGTGGTAAATTCCAAGTCTGAGGAATCGTTCCTGTTGACAGATAATCATTTAACATTCATTAGTGAAAGTGAACTTATAAAAGTACATAGTGACGAGCGATACTGTAAACACGACAGCTTGTATTTAACTAAATGTTTGCGCCGTTCTGAATTAGCCACATATGAGGCCATGGTGGAATACGCTTTTAGAAAATGATTCCTGCAAAACGTAACGTTAAAGATTATTACTACACTGTCTTATCCGGTATAGCTGCGTTGTGTAAGTTAATATAAATCTTCCTGTTGTAATAGATATGTTGGAATTTCAAATCTAGCAACATTCACACGTAGAGGATCTCTTGACTCAGTTACAGTCTTGTCCCTACAACAGTAGACCTGGCATAGTGTTATGGCAAGCTATTCCCAGTATGGTGGAATGACCTTAATAATAATAATAATAATAATAATAATAATAATAATAATAATAATAATAATAATAATAATAATAATAATAATAATAATAATAATAATGAGACAACAAGAACAAAAACAAGAACAAGCAATAGTGCATTTTATTTTGTCATTGAGCTCAATTGTGTAAAAACGTCAACTTAATTTATTTTACTCGTAAAGAGTTAAATGTCTTTCTTGTTTAATTTCTACAAGTGCTTTTCAAAATATATTGACTGTATAATACAACACAATTCTGCACAGAAGTAAAATGAAAGGAAAAAGAGTTGCCTAGTCATGCATGATTTTGACTAAATTGTCCTCTTCACACGAAAATTTTCATAGCAACAGTGCAAGTATATTATGTTTTGACTAGCATGTATATTTAGAGTATAATTTACAAATAAAATATGTTGTAAATAAAATGTAAAATAAATATATATAAAAAAATTTGTGATAAAAGAAGCATAAAAGTATGTGTATGATTATCGCTATAATCAATATACTTTTCCCGCTGTATTTACTACTACTGGCATGTTAATCGCTCCGGTGGCCTAGTGGTTAGAGCGTCCGCCTCGGATGCGGGAGGTCGTGGGTCCAAGCCCCGGCTGAGTCATACCAAAGACTTAAAAAAATGGTACTATCAGCTGCCTCGCTTGGCGCTCAGTATTAAAAGGTTAGTGTTAGGACTGGTCATATTAGGAAAATGTGGCTGGGTGGGACATAATGCCACATATCTGCGGCATGATGCTCCCAGTGCTAGACATCACTGTAAACTGTCACACTGCAGACATCGTAGCGATATGACTGAAAAATTGCTAAAGCTACGTTAAAAATCTAAATCACACACACACACACACACACACACACACACACACACACACACACACACACACACACACGACTGACATTTTTTGTTTCAGATTTGATTACCAAAACTTTAGAAGAAAAGAAAGAGAATTAGTGGCCGAGTCATGCATTAACGATTAGTAAATTGATTAAACGGCCCTATCCTCGTGCGCTCTGTTTTCAAGATTGTTTTTTTTTTTTGAAGTCTTAACCGCAAATTTTCAAAATTTCTTATATATTCTTTAAAGTCGTCAAAAACATTTAAAACGTGCATATGCAGCAGCTACCGTACTTATTTCGCTGTATATCAATACCATATGGGGATTTACGTTGTATATCAATGTCATATGGGGATTTACGTTGTATATCAATGTCATATGGGGATTTACGTTGTATATCAATGTCAAATGGGGATTTACGTTATATATCAATGTCATATGGGGATTTACGTTAATATAATATGTAGGACACTAAACTTCAACGCAATCCATATTTTAACTGAGTAATAGTACTACGCATATTCCGCGGAGGTGATTTATAGCGTCAGTATACTCAGACTTATTTCTTGCGGTCGTATTCGCGCATTAAGTTTTCTTTCTGCGTTCGGTTTTTCAGCTTCACATTTAATGTCGAGATACTTCCTTGGATCTCTTAGTGTTAAGTCACATCATATCTTAATACCAAACGAGACTGTATTAACTATCATATAGCAAGAACTGGCAATTGAAACAAGTATATATAAACAACAAATTAAAAATATAGCAAAAAATTATCAGTAAAAACTGAGGGTACTATCGGCCTGAGTGGCAATCTTTATTCTGTTATCAGCCTTGATCTTTTGCATGGAGTGAGTCAGTCATTTCTTTCCCCTCTCTAAAGAGCTGTACGTTATTATGTTATAAAATAATATTCTCCAAGAATAAAACGGTTTCTTTTAATCGTTGGGGATGGTTTGTATTGTACCCTGGAGGGTAACTGCTCGTACAAGTTGCAGTACCATACATGGCGCAATGAGCTGCGTCACGCTAGAAGACCCTTAGATACAACACTGTTTATACAAAAGTGTGACGCCTTATTTCACTGCTATACGTGGGCTGTCCCAGATTACGATAGTATGGAATCAGCGATACGCTTGAATATTTGCAAATACATCTGCATTAAGCACACAAACCGAAACAAAAAACTAAAATAATTTAAACCAGCAGATATAAAGAAATGTTTTAATTGACACTTTTCTTTTTCAATTGTTTATACAATCACAGTTTATAAAACGACGAAATTTGACATTATTAGCCTTGCAATTCCTGGTAGAGAGCACTTTGCTGGGAAACACTGTATTGATAGTTTTTTCTTCATGTATCTCTCTCTTAGGCATCTATTATACTCATTTATTGTTGCTTCTGATTGCACTGCAAAGTTTGGATATTTTACCTTATAAGGTACTTCCCCGTGTTGGTATGCACAACTCCTTGTTGATGCTGTTTGGCAACACTTGGTAAAACTGGAAATTTGTTCCACCATAGTTGTATGGAAATGCTCCAGGGACGCATTAAATAATCTTCTTGCCCAGCTATTAAAATGATAATCCGAATATGCCCTGGAAGTACAAATGAAACATGTAGGTGAATATCTTCACAGCGCAACAAGTATGTTTGCTTAAAGATCGGTTTGAAATACTTGCAGTGTGATTCACATGGTTGATAATGAATAAAAACTATTGATGATAAGATATTAAGACAACTAAAATTATGGTACGAGTTAACATAAAACCCCTAAAAATGAAAACTCTTGGGATCAAAATTTAATTTTGATTTATTAGAGGTTTTCGGTTAACTATGCCAGTAGATGTACAAACAGATCATTTCGAGAGATATCCCATAATTTTACAACTTAGGATTTGGCGTCAGCTGATTCTCTTTTATGAGACTAATTTTTATCCTTTAAATTTTGTTTAGTTTTACGACGGTTAGGTAGTCATTTTGACATACGCATGAAGGTAAATAACAGACATGGTTACTTAGATACAAGAATATAACGGTTTGATTCGTTGAAAATTAATGGATAAATTTGGACTTTTAGAATAATGTTTTGTTGGTCTCTATCGGCAAAGAATAAACAGTGAAACCTCAGGCTTGTTTTTTAATATGTGTGTATGTGTGTGTGTGTGTGATTGTGTGTTTGATTTTTATCATAACTTGTAAACTTTTCAGTCATATTACTGCAGTGTGTCAGTTTGTTTTTTTTAGTAATGTCTAGCACTGGGGCACCATGCCATAGACATGTAGCATAACGTTGCACCCAGTCACATTTTATCCTGACATTGAACACCAAGTTGCTCGTATCATTTTTATAAGTCTGATATGACTCGAACGGGGTTTGAACCCACAAAATCCCGTATCCAAGGCCGACGCTCTAACCCCTAGGTCAACAGAGCGGTGCCTACCTGTGTATTTAGTTTATAAAAAATAAGTAATAAAATTAAATACCTGCCCTGGTATTTAATTTTAGAACAAAAATTGTACAGTTCATTCATACATTCATTCTACCATCAATCCGCGATCAAATGGAATCCGCGTTCAAACGAGCATGGATTCGCATTCACGTCGTGATCCCAGTAAGTACTCAGCCAAGGCCCCATACAAGGCTGTCGAAATAAAGGGTCCAACTTGCAAACAGAATCAGTAATGAATCCCGGTTACGTACCACTATCTAGAGCAGCCCCCAACCTACCAATGTCCGCTGACTTTCAAGCCATCGGACCGGCCTTACGAGTTTTACAACTTAACGTCGAGGTTTCTCTCAGCATTCCAACGAACCATCATCAGCACTATAGTCCACCATCACGTTGACATAATCTGTTTACTGAAGGCTCATGTAGCAGACTAGTTGGTAGCACGATATACCATTCGAGGCTTTGACCGTATTTCATCAACACCAGACTCCAATTATGGCCGTGATACGTATGCACGATGTGATATAACTTATGCCTCTACCAGATTTTGCGTTGTGGTCTGAGTTGGAGGGTACAAGTTTGCTATTGTTTACAAAGCGACTTCAGCTCACTGGGGCAACTATATGCTTCTAAATCTCGAACACTTAGCCGTCTATATTGGCGACTTTAACAGTCATCGCTCTGAGTGGGGCTACTCACACTCGATGAAGATGGGGAACATTTGGTAGAGTGGGCAATGAACAATGACCTCCTTTTAACCCACGACTCCAAGCAACGTTGGACCTTTTATTCTGCAAAATGGCAAAAGGACTACTCACTAGATCTCTGCTCGGTCAGTTCCATTCGTGACCATCCTCAGTCAGTCAGCCAAACTGTTCTAGATGGTTTCCCATACAGTCAGCATATACCAATACTTATCCATATTGAACTTCAGCTTCCGGCTATGCACAGCTCTTCACAGCAGCGCGAAAGCAGATTGGACGAAGTACGCTGAAATAGTCTTCATGCTATCTCGCTGCAGCCCAATCAAAATAATCTTGCCACCGCTTCCAAAGAGCAGAGCAATATTCAATGCATCCACTCAGTCTGTCCTTCGTGGTCGTCGTTCAGTCTATGCGCCCAGTTTGGATGAAGAAATTCAGGCTCTGTTCAATGAATATGAAACATCTAGAGACCCAGACATAGCATATCACCTGATTGTTTCACTGCACATTGTCAGGAGCACTCTTGGGGAGGAGGGATTACATAATCATTCAACTTTACGCGCTCCAGCCGGAAATGCTGGAGTTTGATTCGAAGACTTGGCACAAATCAGCAACCACCAGTTCAAGCTCACCCTGTTGTCAAGCCAATTGCTATATCTAGCAACTTATTGCAAGTGACAAAAGAACACATGAAGAAACAGCACCGACGTCAATTACAAAATGAGTGGCAACAATACTGCATTCGGAAGTCAGATGAACTATGTCAAAGAACTCCGGAGGCATTTACAACAGCAGAACTTAAAACAATGCCATGCAGCATCAAATAAGGCAAACCAGAAGGATATGACAACATCCTGCCTAAGTTCCTGAAGCATCTTGGCCCGAAGGCAAAATAATTGCTTGTTGCTTTTTACACCCAGTTTGTTAGGGAAAAGTGCATGCCGACTTTGTAGTACCAGTCAAAGATTATTGCGACACCCAAGCCTGGCATAGATATAACAATACGGCGAATTATCGGTCGATCTCATTGCTTTGAGTCTGTTTAAGGTACTGGAGTGTCTGTTCTCCAAAGAAAAGGTCCTGACTTGGAGAATATCATAACAGATAATCATGCAGGCTTCAGGCTGGCTGTAGCACTTGCGGTCAAGTTCTTGCCTTGACTACGTTTGTTGAAAATGGTTTTCATAGAAACCTTAAAACTGGAGTTGTTTTTCAATACAATATCTAATATCAGCATGTGACACGGTCTGGCATGCAGGTCTGTTGTTGAAAATATCCAGAGTAATGCCATGCTGGATAGTTGAGACTGTTGAACTGTTCCTTCGCACTCGGCGCTTCAGAGTGCACATCAGAGAGATGTTAAACAGTAACGCAAGTTCATGTATACAAGTGGGATTGTTCTTGGGTAGTGAACAAGGACCTGGAGGATATGACGGACTTCTTCAAGAAATAGCGTCTACAGCCAAGCTCAACAAAGGGAGTTTCCAGCGTCTTCCACCTTAACAATTCAAATGCGAACCGTGTAAATTTATTCTCCTCAATGGGCAGCAAATAAAACAGGACCCGACACCAACATACTTTTGTGTGACTCTGGACAGATCACTGACACTCTGCAACCACCTGAAGAAAACTTCAGCAAAACTTAGCACTCGAAACAACTTATTTCACAAACTTGAGCCTGGAGTGCTAGTGCTCATGCACTCTAGACATCAGCACTGGCTCTCTGTTATTTACAGCTGACTATTGCGCTCCTGTCATGGCTAAATCATCCCATACTAAAGTAATTGATGTCAAGCTCAACACTACAATGCGCATTTCTCTGGAACACAATCTTTCTTTCTCCTTTACCATGGCTGCCAGTATTTAGCAGTATTCCTCCTCCAGATCTGAGTCGCCAGGAAGCAACCACAAAAGTGTTGGCTAAGGTCTATGCCAGTGAGAAACTTCCACTATACATGGACATCACCTCACATCCAGCAGTCCGCTTTACTTCGAGACGCCCACTCTGGTTAGGTCCGTTGTCGGAGGATATGACAACTATGCATGGAGCGTTCATTGGTCTTCAACAGACGTTGTAAACCACTCCCTCGTAGCTGAGCCATCTGTCTTACCTTCTGGTTTCAACCTTTCCCGTCATCTGTGGACCACATTGAACCGCTTTCGGACAGGACAGGTTCGTTCTGCAATCAATCTTGTCCGAAGGGGCCAGGCCGCTAACTGTTCATGTTGCTGTGGAGCTCTTCAGACCGTGTCAGACATGGTGAACAACTGTCCACTGACAAAGTTACTGGCGGATAGCAGGATCTGCATGTTGCCGATGATGACTCTTAAATGGCTGAGCACGCACTGCACTTGATGATGATGATGATGATGATGATGATAATAATAATAATAATAATAATAATAATAATAATAATAATAATAATAATAATAATAATAATAATGATGATGATGATGATGATGATGATGATGATGATAATAATAATAATAATGATAATAATAATAATACCAAAGAAAAGCATCAATCACTTTTATATCATAGGCATATACTCTTATTTATTAACAATTTACATAAAACTGACCCCCTCTCTCTCTCTCTCTCTCTCTCTCTCTCTCTCTCTCTCTCTCTCTCTCTCTCTCTCTCTCTCTCTCTCTCTCTCTCTCTCTCTCTCTCTCTCTCTCTCTCTCTCTCTCCAATTTGCAAATACTCCGGATTAGGCTATTGTCGCTCCTAATCTGTGCCAGTTGTCGTGTACTAACGTGGGGTGTGTTTAGCGGATGGTTGCCTCTGGGCGTCAAAGGTGTGGGGGCTTAAGAACAGCTTATAAAAATTGAATTACATAAACATCAGGGCTTTACAGTGTGCCATTTACCCTTAGTACGTCACTTGCATCGCGTATCAAATATTTTGTTTTCACCTCTCGTGCCTTTGGTAGATTTTTACTAGTCCATAAACCTACTACATTATTTGCTTATAACATAGTTTTCTTCACTTACCTCTCTATAGGATTTCTCAATAAAATAATGACTTTCGTATTGGGGTTCAGATGGAACAGAATATCAGCATTGGTAAGTGTGGGTTCCATCTGCGTCATGGTGTCATTAAAGAGCTGGTACTGTTTGTCACACAACATTCGAGCTGACCCGTCACCTGTATTAAAATGAGAAGTTTATTGCGTTCCGCGTTAACTACAAAACAACCTATACAATGTGTTCTGTACAGTACAGACGGTGTTTAATGTCAAGTTTCAGTCCATATACAACTATTGAGCAAGTTTATGGACTCTATGCAAAATAATCATAACTGAATGTTACAAACATCTGAGGAAAATTTGAACCTTTATGACTGCTGGATGTTTAATATGATTTGCTTTTAAAACACTGCAGTCTGTGCTGAATTAGTGCTGAAATGTTTATGAATATTCCGAGTTTGTGTAACATTCTAAAACGAATCCTTCAACCCAATATATAGCTCAGGGATTACTCGGATTGGGGAGGAAGGTAAGGTTTCGGTAAATCACATGTTAGTTTATTATGTATATTTGTAATAAGTTGTAAAATACGCTGCACATTTATAATGGCAGATAATTTAGTCTTGCATGAGGTGGATGAAATCGGAGAACCCGAAGAATACCAGGAACCTTAGGCGAGCGACCAAGTACCAGTACAAATTTAGGAACTGGGGGATTATACAGTAACACTGTCAGTTTATTCGTCTGTTCGATCACAAAATAGGAAATTTCTCCTTTTATTGCTGATGAACTGAAATTCATTGAAAATTATAGTAATATTTGTCCGTATAGAAGCAGGAGAAGTATTATGTTAGGTTCCTTCACATATAATCTCTGACTAATTATCAAACGCTAAAATAATATTCATGTCAAATCGTACAGACATTTTCGAATAGTATTGACAAATGTATATATACGTAAAGTTATAACAGACACCATGCTTGGTGAGGTGGGCGGGGGATCAGGAAGGTCAAGACAATCATACTGTTTCAAAGTAGGCAATCTGAAAATTAACAAAAGGAAGAAAACTGAGATTCTCGACATTTAGTCATTGATGTTGATCTAGCCTGTGTTGTCATCAGAGCATAGTTCTAATTAGTGAAAAAATGCCCTGATATCTCTGAAGCCCATCGGTTGTATGGTGTTGTTTATTTAACGACATTATGTCATCGAAATATTTGTTTTTGCATGTGAATGCCGTACACCAGATTTGTTTAAATCTTCCACGATGAATGAAAAACATTTATATTTGTGAAGAAAGAGTCTCAAGGAATATCACAATCGATATGTATGTATGTATGTATGTATGTATGTATGAATGTATGTATGTATGTATGTATGTATGTATGTATGTATGTCTGTATGTATGTATGTCTGTATGTCTGTATGTATGTATGTATGTATGTATGTATGTATGTATGTATGTATGTATGTATGCATGCATGCATGCATGCATGCTTGTTTATTTGTTTGTTTGTTTGTTTGTTTGTATGTATGCATAATACTCTAATATTTACCCGTGATCATGTAGTGGTAATTACAATTATTCCAACTGCCCGTGCAAGGTGTCATGGAATAGGTTGTGCCGATAACTCCTGTTGATTTTGAAAACTCATCTAAATATCTCTCAAACGTCCAGTGATCCGCTCCTGTTGCTAACGAGAAATTTAATTCTGTATCCAATTTATCAGATTAAAAAGTAAATCTGTATCATATTTAAGTTCATTTCTTTTAGTTTGCCTTCAGATAACGTTTTAGAGAGAAACAGATGAACAAAAACTAATGAAAGAGTAAATGAGAGAACTATATAATACTGAGTTTAAGTTGTTTCAATAGAACCAAAGTAGATTCGATAATGAACATGTGATTTTGGATCCTTTGTAGAAGGTGAAAATTAACCAGTATCAACTGTTACCAAGTCAGACCATTCCAGATGGAAAAAAAATCACTCGCTGAAACAATACTGAAAAAGTTCTTTCAAAATGTAACTTTTAAATTAAAATGTATAGAAGTTTTCATACCATAAATAAATTATTGTCATTTTCAATATCTAGTTACTTTCAGTCTTAAATAAAAGAAGGCCATGTAAGCATAGAACAGTCAGTTCAGTTTAGTAGTATAAACACATTTTACTTGTGTCTCTATGGTTAAATACAGGACTGGGGACCCCGAGTGTCCAAGTGGTCTAAAGCGCTGTCCGTATCACTACCATCTTACCTCTTTCTGTTTGGGTTCGAGTCTAGGATTCGGCGAATGTAGATATGTGAGAAAGCTTGCCAGTAACTTCTCGTGAGTCGGTGGTTCTTTCCAGTGATTTCGCTGTTTCTTCTTCCACCATTAATACTGGCCGCCATGTCCAGCCTATCGTGTGCTGAAAAATGGCGTTAAGCCCAACAACAACAAAAAATACAGGACTATCTGCCCTATATTGGAGCTGGGTACAAGGAAACGTTTTCTATCGCGGTATACTGCTAAGATACGTACCACAGTATAACGCAAGTTATATTAAGGACCAAGAATTTTATGGTCTGGGCCAGAGATCTTACACTTTTTCGTTTAATTTCCATTTGTCAATAGCTAGAAAAATATCTTGCTCTGATTTATAGCAAAATGACACCAAATTATATCCATCATATTATCTATCAAAATATGAATTATCTTGACATAAAAGGAAAGAAAATATTTCAGCTCAAAAAAAAATCACAGCCCCCCCGAAATTAAATGACCAGCATTTTATAGTAGATGAATTTTCTGTGTGTATGTTAATTGTTGTATAAGCTGTAATTTAAAAAAAACTGTAACTAAAGTAGGATGGTTATGCTTACATCGTGCTGACGTTTGAGAGCCTATTGATAACAAGAGGAAGTATTGATAATAAAGCCTCTCAATTTTCTGCGACACTATGGGTGTAAAAGGCAAGGAAACTTTGAGTGGGATGCCTACACACGGGCAAGATATTTATCAGAAAGGGCCAGCCAAAATATAACACACTTAATCAGTAAACGGGAAAACATTTATTGGATTTGAGAAATTAAGTAAAGGTCAGAAGGAAAACATGTGCGCTCTTGAAAATTGTAGTGAGATTCACAATATTACCTAGGAATGCATATACTGGAAACATTCCTATACACTAGTAAATAGTAAATAACTAATGGATGATATGTGCTTTATTTTTTTTAAATTTTTTAAAAATTTAATCCAAATTATTTCCGAAAGTTGAATTTGGTCAGAATATGTTTCACAACTTTCCATTTGGCCACCGCGTTGCCATACATGACACGTGTCAAACATGTTTATTAAAGAATCATAAATATAATTTTATTTGTAATTTACACAATTAATTCTTCACGAATACAACTGCTTTCTTAAATAGAAACAATTTTTTGAAAACTATTTTGTCATGAATAATGACAACGCGTTATCATGAAACGTCGTGACAAGATTCCTCGGAAATGTCCGTACGTTCCTGATCGAAGCTACTTACCAATCCGATACAGTGAAAACATTCAGTGGTATGTACCACCGGAAAAAATACCGCTGTAATACTACGCACCTACTGGGTGTTTAAGGTATCGATTACAACTACATCTTCAAATGCCATATCTTGTGCCATTTTTCCATTGCATGGCGATGAAGCCGAAGTAAGACGGATGAACCCTTTTAATGATCTTGTAGTTAAGTAATACTGGTAATACGCAGTTCAGCATCACTATATATTTTTCACGATTAGTTGACGAACAAGCACAAAAATTTAGACTTTGGTTTGTTCTCTCTCTCTCTCTCTCTCTCTCTCTCTCTCTCTCTCTCTCTCTCTCTCTGTCTCTCTCTGTGTCTCTCTCTCTCTCTCTGTCTCTCTCTCTCTCTCTCTCTCTCTCTCTCTCTCTCTCTCTCTCTCTCTCTCTCTCTCTCTCTCTCTCTCTCTCTCTCTCTCTTTAACTTCAGGAATCTTATTAATCTGTTTTTAAGTTTGGTCAATGATCTCGCTCTTTATTTACAAAACAACGCGACAACAAAAGATCTCTATGCTGATGACAGTTCCCTTTAGTTGTATAACAAATTAATTGCAAGCTGATATATTATGATTCACAAAACAAAATGGAATGATTATATACGTAAAAGACCAAAGGTATTTTGATTGCAAAATCAAGATTATCTTAAACATTTTATCTTTCTTACAAGAATACCTCGCTGCAAGTTGTAACACGATAAGGTTATTGGCGTTTATGTTGATAAAAACCTAATCAGTAATGAACAAGGTCTTTTGTATACTCTCATTGCAATCTAAGATGAACAACTTCCTATATATTTTACAAAATTAAGTTTCATCTATACTTTGTTTACTGTAACTTGGCATCGGAAAACCTTTGTCCAGTGATACTTATATCCTTCTATTGAAAACACTGATTTATTGCACAGAGTACAACAAACTTAAGACATATTGCGTATTCGTGAATACTTACAAAAACGTCTATTGACGAAGTAATTAATTTCTTTCTCATGTTCCCATGATATTTCGGGGTGCTGTTTCAGGCTGTAATACAAGTCTGTAGTACCGCATTTAACTCCGCCAATAATGAAGAAATATGGCAAACAGCGGAGTCCGCCATCATCAGAGAAGAAGCAGGGATTCGTATAATTCATCAGAAAATGGAATGGTCCCTTAAATATATAAAAGGTATAGAAAATCTTCCTTATATTTTGCTTATAACCAGAATCTGAATGATACACTTTTGCAAATAGACAAAAAAACCCTCATGAGTCAGGGGCCAGGTGTAACTTATTTATCTTTTTTCAGACCGTTCAAAACGTTAGACATTTAAGCAGAAGTTACTACAGAAATGATCAAATTCCTTTTCGTACATTATTGGTCCCTATCTTCTTGTCCAGTTGTAGGGGAATGTTTTTGCTTAAAAAATTATTTTTTAAAAATCTTCTGATTTTGAGGCATTAAGGTCAAAGGTCAAGGTCTCTATAATCCAATCCGATTATAAGAAAGAAACAAAAGAAATTAAACGGGTTTTGCGTGAATCCTAGATTTGTATTTACCACAACTACGGTATGTCTTACATATATGACATCTATTGTAGTGCAAAAAGGTTTTCAGGATTTTAAGGTAAATGGTGAAGGTCATTATCAATTTAAATAATAGAAACGGGTATCTTCTCCAACTCCTATACCTTTACTAAAATTTATGAGTGGGTTGTCTATGAGGATAATAAGGCCTTTCACTTGTGAAAAGAAAAATGTGATATGACAAGGCTGCTTCGATTAGTAGATGTCAAATAGGATCCTTATAGTTCTTCGAGCATATACTTCGTAGTAGACCCGTTACATTTTAAGTTCGGATATGAAAGATCATCGCACACTACAGACTATAGAATGTCCAAATTCCAAGTCAAGCGTTTTCAGAGGTATATTATTCTTATCATCTATCCTTCAATTCGTTGCAACAAAACTTATTAGTACCAGTGTCAATTTAATGGGCATTGGTAAACGACTACACTAAACGGACATGAATTGTAATACCGAATAAGTATTAATGTTGGACGTAATCATTCATTTATATGTTATTATATACTCTCTCTATAAATGCTCCTCAAGCAAAGCTCAAGAATGACCCACGTTATAAGTGAGATAGCCTTATAACGAGGTTTGTTCCTATCAGAACAGACTATACAGCCACGTAACTAATGGTATACAATGATGTAAAATCACTTTATAATTGGTTTTTATTAGCGAAGAATTATAGTTAAATCAAATATTTAAAGCAGCATTGATAAAATAAAATTCAAGTAATTTAATAGGATCTATTACCATACCAGAGTTATAAGAGGATAGTGGTATAATGATTGGTTTTATTGCGAGGGACCATTAGACTACATATCCTTGTTCACGCAAAATGTTTGACGATTGCCAGAGCTAAATGAATTTAGTGCACTATCTTCCTGTACTTGCAGAAGAAGCTTGTGTTCCGAATATTTGTCTACTTTGGTAGAATCATCGACTGCATTTGCAATTTGTGTAGTTATTCATCTTTTTCCCTCTTATCATAATTTGTTTCAGAAAGATAAGTTATGTCAGTTAAAGCAAGAACTAGCTGCAGACGGGTGCCATTTAATTACCATTAAACGAGTTTGCAGTTGGGATCTCATAGAAAATGTCACTAGAAACCGAGCTTGATCAAACTTTAAAGAAACCAGTCAATTTTTCGTTGTATTTTAACATTTTAGAACATTTTATCACACCTCCAGATGTACTTCCGAAATAAAGGAATATTCTTCATCCGTTTGCTCATTGTGATTGTTAAAAAACATCTTCACGTTTCATCAAATTTGCAATAATTGTTTACACACCAACTTGGTTCGAATGAATGAATGTAATATGTTATTACATGTTCTATTCTTTGCATTGTATTTTATGTATTGGTTGAGATATTTCATAATTGATAGTTATATTAAGTACAGACATCTTAAGTATAGCCTTTGAAAATTGCTGTGGGACCCAGAGTATTTGGAGAAAAAAACCCTGACGGTTTGAAATTCCAAGTAATTCGAGATATGCATCCAAGAACTTGTATTTGCTATGATCTGTTCGTATTGCATATAATACATTACTTACCCAACAACAGGTTAATTGCAACATTACCTTCTCTAGATCACGGATAATATATAGATCAGACAAATTAAAAGTTAATTAATTATTGCAATATGAAGAGTAATAACATTTGAGCAGTATAGATTACTATTGACTAAAAAGTCATATTTACCATCATTGGTAGCTACTTTAACGACAGGTGTATTAGGTTTTTCATCATCGTGCGAAGTCAACTATCTATGATGTTTACAGATCTTTCCTAATTCTCACAAATTGCTATAGATGCTCGTTGTTTCTATATGATTTGTACCAACCGATTTACTTGGTTTCTTTACTGCTTGTACAGAATTGGCACAGTTGCGTACAAACGTTAACCATGATATCAAGCAATCTCTGTACCTTAATTGCATAATCAATAACACTCCTTCCACATGCTTCCATTCTCACATTTTCTTCGTAATTATAGGGCCGTTGCGAGAGAGAGAGAGAGAGAGAGAGAGAGAGAGAGAGAGAGAGAGAGAGAGAGAGAGAGAGAAATAGAGAGAGAGAGAGAGAGAGAGAGAGAGAGAGAGAGAGAGAGAGAGAGAGAGAGAGAGAGAGAGAGAGAGAGAGAGAGAGAGAGAGAGAGAGAGAGAGAGAGAGAGAGAGAGAGAGAGAGAGAACCTTGGTCATCAAATACTGGTCAGACCAATGTATAATATCTTCAAGCTTTCCACTTTTCTCAAACTGTTTAAATAGCTGAGCAGGAGATATTTCTAATGGCTTTCTTAACTCTCTGTGTTTGTCCGGAGCACGTAGATGGTGCAGTCTGGTGTCTTCCTGTTCACTCTGTCCAAAATAGGTTACCACCAACCAGAACGTGAGTATGCTTACTAAATATACAATATTCTTTCTTCGTCTTTTTATTATCATATCCTTATATTCGTCTTACACTGTAAAATTAGAGGAAGAGATATTCTTACAGATTAGTTAATAATATGAACGTCTGTTGACAAAACTAAGCATATGTGTCATACTGAGTATTATATAAAGCGTTTGTTATCACATAAAATGTAAAATTTACTATTCGTGATTTTTCCTACTCTTCCTCGGCGGTAAACTTTTGTATTCTTATTTCTTCCGCCAAATTCGTTATAATAGTTGCAGGGAAAAAGGTTTCATTTAAGTACGCCATCAACATTCTTCACTTCGTGTCACAGAAAATTGTAAATTTGTTTCATTTCTATATATTTCATCCCGGTTCATATTTAACTTTGAAATTAAATTTTCTTCCAAAATGGGTCGGATTCCATTCCCACCATCGGATCATTCGGTACCAGTTACACTTCTGTGTCCTTGGAAAAGGCACTTTACATACCTTGCCTTGGCACAATATAACCTTCCTGTGTTATGCACTGCCATAAAACACGGAATAGAAGTGTCGTAAAACGCCATACTAAACCCATACCGGGCCATTTTCTTTTTTTAATTTGCATGGAATTCTTTTAAAGAAAATCCAAAAATGCAAAATGAAGATACCCTTGCAGCATCAGTCTTTATAATATATGTCCGACTTTTGACCCTTCATTTACTGGATTGGTAGAAACATATAAAATTAAAACCCAATTATCACTAACTCATATTTGACGACATGAAGGCTACAAAAATAAGATAGTGTACATTATTTATTTATTTATTTATTTATTTATTTATTTATTTATTTATTTATTTATTTATTTATTTATTGTTGTTTCTGTTACTTAGAAATTTGCTTTCGACAAAAAAAATTATGGCATATCTATGGATTATGAGCCAGCGTCATACAATGGGTCGTGAGAGACAATTATCATGGTAAATATCCTCGAAATACCTAATGAATATATGCTTTGTTATTAATTTTACTCGTGCCAAAGGCAAAAAGGAACATCATATAAAGTTATTTCGTTCTAAAATATAAAATCCATACAAACAGATATTAATTGACATAATATCATATGCAGTGTATGACTCTTTTCTGAAATTGTTTTTGAAAGGACTCATATCCCTAAAATCACATAATTCATGGAAAATTCAGCAAGTTATTCTGAATAATTCTTTAAATTGTAATTTGGTAGGATAATTTAGTATAAATGTTCGACTTCCTTAAAAACGATTTTACCTTTTTTAGATTGGAAATATACAAGGTTCTCTTTCAATATATTTTACGTTAAACATATATTTGATATATTAAGGTAATATCATATCTGCATTATATGTAACTGTAAATATTATTTTTATTCCCAATTTCCCTTTTCTGACAAGGGGACGTCCATTAATTATGTCAACAATTTTAGCCATTTTTTTACCTACCTTCCTTGTCAACAACTGTCAAACTTTAAGTTTCCCGCCCCCCGTAAAATTATGTCAAAACTATGCAAATTAAAAGGTCTAAAAATAAATTTCAATACATTATTTTACTCTTTTAACAGATTTTAATTTGACTATAACACTTTGAATTCCTGAAAAAATCGAGACTTTATATTCTAGCTTCTATCATCTTAATTTGGATTAAACCCTCAATCGCTATGATCAAATGTAAAAGGCATACAATATCTGTTCCAAGTTATTAGACAAGATATATATCACAAGCCACGAGACAAGATCTGTCCCAAATTAGTAGACAATATATATATATATATATATATATATATATATATATATATATATATATATATATATATATATATATATATATATATATATATATATATATATATATATATATATATATATCACAAGCTAGGAGACAATATCTGTCCCATGTTAGTAGCAAGATATGTTCCAAACTAGCAGATGCTTTGTGTATGTTCTGAAACGATTCTTCACTAGAAACAAGCGCAAACTAATAAAAGTAATACAAAAATATAAAATAAATAATCGGAGACAAATTGCAAACTTCCAAAATGAAATTGGTACTAAAGATAATAAAATTTCCCGTATCCTTAGAATATATGCATGATCAATAATTTCTATGTCCTTAAACTCTATGTATAATCAATCAGTTCAAAAATTTAAATGAAATGATTTTGAGTCTTTCGTGAAAAGTAATGGTTGTAACGGTTGAGGAATAGATAACGTTGATACAGTTTCTAACTATATTAGTGCATTGTTGTTATTTTATGTGTGTGCTATTATACTCATTACTAAAAAAATGACAATTATATAGAAAATATGATTATTTATTTTCTGATTATTGTAAACCCCAGAAGTTAGGGGTTTTTTTGAGAAGGCAATGATTTAGAAAAACATATTTCTTTGTATATTCGATGGGATAAAGTCAAGCTAGTAAAAGATTGTACTTATATGGGTTGGGATTTGTTCAAATAATGAACCTTTTATATTTGAGAAAAAGAATCTAGCTAAAGAAGCAAACAAATCATTATTTTTCTTGCGTTATTTTGTCCATAATTTGAAGTTACTAACTGACTGCCCCATTAAATTATTCTGACTTTAATGTCTCGAACTTACTGTTTTCTAACTTGAGTATTTGAAAATGGGGATAAAATTCAAAGGGTACATCTAATCTTTAAGAACTGTCCTACATGTTAAGAAGTACTCCAATTATGTGAATAAAGGGCGAGTTGGGAGGGTACCTAATTTTTTATTTATATTTACTTAATTACTATTAAACAGTAAAAGATCGAAGATATTTTTTTTATAAAGGGATGATGAAGTATTGGTTGACAATAGCACGTGAGCGAATTAAGACTTTCAATTTGTACAGACTGATGTTTCTCATAAACACCACTATGATAACCTATAGTATTAACCGGAAGCCATTTCGCGACCTGGCATTTTTGTATTCTTAAAATATGCCTACGGGCAAAACACATACACACATGTACACGGAAGTAGTTATATACTACTTTGTAGTAGAACTCTACTTGGTACACATGTAAAAGCTCATTTTCGCCTTCGCAAACAATCATAGGTTTGCACGAATTCTGAAAATACCCATGGATGGAACAATGTCAGTTTCAGATGATATGGAAAAATGAATAAGACTACGGTTATTCATGTGACTGCAATAGTTTCCATTTTAGAGTTAAGTACATTATGTAACGGGGTCACTTATTCTGGTTTATAGAGCGACCGACAGATTGACCGTTATCTTACAATGACGAACAGCTTGAGTAGCTGTTGGGGAACTAATATGAGACTGCGTCATTGACTCAGCTTAAATAAAAAGAGTGGTCATCTTTACTATAATGCTATGCAACAGGATTATAGTTTATTTTCTAGTGCTAATTTTAAAAAGCCTTAACTGTGTTCGTTTGGTACACAGCCTCCTGTGTCGCTTTCATTGCTTGTTTTCTACACTTCATAGGCTCTTGATAACTTCTACGTATGGACAATCTATAATGACCCTATATTTTGTATCTTATTTCCGTTCGTTCCATATACATTGTTGATTACATATGTTTATGTTGCACATTATTTTGTGATTATTGGTGGTAGGTTTTGAAAAAGTATATGGTAACAAATCGAATAGATTGGTATAAAATTCATACCGGATCAAAGAGCTATATACAAACTGTGTCTCCGAAAGTGTGACTTGCATTGGAATTTCCAGCAAACGTGACATGGAGCAAATAAGTTGATACGTTAGATTGTATACATGACGTAACTAATAAGTTAATACGTTAGATTGTATACATGACGTCACCTTCCATTTATATACATTCAGAATCGATTAAAAATTAAGCCGAAATGTGTGGTATCTCAGAGACGTTATTATTTGGTACTCTCTCTCTCTGTCTCTCTCTGTCTGTCTGTCTGTCTCTCTGTCTCTCTCTGTCTGTCTGTCTCTCTGTCTGTCTGTCTGTCTGTCTCTCTCTCTCTCTCTCTCTCTCTCTCTCTCTCTATATATATATATATATATATATATATATATATATATATATATATATATATATATATATATATAATACGTTATGACGATTAGAATTCAGACAGATGCAAAACAAATTAGTTATTCGGGTAATTGTCATACTCAATAGATTTGTGTTTTTCACACACTAATATTGACAAAAGGAATAATTGATGTAACTCAATAAGTTTGGTGTCTCGAGAGCTATCAGCAATATTCTACAAATATCTTAATAAATGTTTAAAATTAAACTTTCAAAAAATAATTTTTGTCCTTCGCAGTATGCTTATTCCATGCACATTTTGCATGTGATGTAGTCAAGGGAGGTTTTTATAAACTGATCACATGCATGATTTATCCCCTTTTGTACGGATTTCTCGTCATAGATACAGATCTACTGTCTACTGTCGGAATTCTCAAATGTGAAGATTTTTCCAATTTTAACATTATGTACAAACAATTTTATATTTTGTTATGTCCTGTACAGACTGCTTTATTTTCTTTACAAAATACCTTTAGTATTTTAAAAATTTGCAAGGAGGGCATTTTAATTATAGGAAAATATCAGATAAAATATACATACCGCGGTTTCTTGTACTGTTTCTTCGGATTTTCTTGGCGGTTTCCTTTGATTGCAGATTTTATTCCTGAACTGCAGATACTTTTATGGAATTGGGAAAAATAACCTCTTTCGCCTTGGTTTTCTTAGAACTAGTTTTATTTATTAATCTTTATCACAATATTGCTTCGTACACCTTTCCTGTGGTGCTAAATGAAAGAGGAAGTTTTGAAATAATCTACAGTGTACATAACTGTTGAAACCTTATTCATCACTTCGAGGACGTGACTTCTAATTATACACATGATTCTTCGGCAAGCTCATGATTGATAAGGTCATCGACCAATCAGCGTGAAGCATGCTACTGAAAATGTGGTCTTGATTTTGTTTGACAATGTTTTTTTTTTTAAAACTTGTCAAATATATTCACAAACAATAGAGAAAGCTAACCTAAAGCTTTGGTCCTCACGCAAAGGACTTCATCAGCAGACCGATTTGATCTTAAACATCGCCAAATGGAATGTTGAGCCATGTTAGCATATTATCCCAGATATGCGGACGGTTATAACTGCCCCGTCCCTGTTCAGTGTCCGATTGTGCGCACGGATGTAGATCGAGTTCTCAACCACCAACCCATGTGAAGGACTATGTGAAGGTCAATGCCATCATTATCATATTGGGGAAACGGAAAGGACACTAAAAGGGAGATTTAATGAACTTCAAAGACAAAGCTCAAGTTCGTCTGAAGTTTCACGGCACATCCACATTGTTTGCACTGGCTTTACTATAACATCAAACTCAGTAAAAATCCTAGATCTGGAACAAGCCTGGTTCGTGTGGGGGTTTAAGGAATCCATCTACACCTGTTTGTGATTCTTGTTGAAAAGTTAAAAACATTGTCAAATATGAATTTTACTTAACAGTTAAGCTTTCACCAAAGTATAAGCAAAACCCGTTGACTCTTGTCCCTGTCATGATATAATTGGATGTTAGATATTAAAACTGTAACAGTAATTCCTCATGTGAAGTTTCTAAAACGTGCCTTACAACCTACTGGTTACAGAGAAAGTCTAAGCCGCCTACTATTTGGAGCACCTCGAGATTCTCCCATATGTATTTTTTTTTAAAACATAGTTTGATAAGTAATTGTCCGCTGCTTGGCCGATCTTAATTCAACTGTAACTAAATGGCTACATAAATATATATTCGATAGCCTATTATAGATATTATGACCAAAGATAGAGCGTTTGCTCAAAAGCAGATTGAGATATCGTGTTCAAGTCAGGCCTTCAAAATATATATTTGGAAAATATTTTGGGCAGATCCGTACTCTCAGAAAATTTTATTTGACACATTTAAGTATGTGTCAATCTAGCTGTACACATTTATCTCAGTTCAAAAGTTGGGTAAAAAAATCGTCGAAATATATACGGCATCGATCGTATGTGTCTTTCAAGTGAAATAAGTCATGGTCTTCAAAATGATCAAGATGAAGACAAATTTACGCGATTAAACCCTTCAATGTTAGATGTCAATAATAATAATAATAATAATAATAATAATAATAATAATAATAATAATAATAATAATAATAATAATAATAATAATAATATACAATCAACACGACAATCACGTCAATCTTTTCTATATATAAGGTAAGTTAAAGCAAGACAAGATTAAAAAGAAAGCAAATCAAAACAAAAGAAACCCGCCCACATACACAGATGCACATATATAGGGTAGAAAAATGATTTTTTGTGAATATTTTATTTGGCGGGTCTAGTATGAGTGATACCTCAGCAATTTCATGTTTCATGAGCGTTATTTGCAAAAATACCCTTTTTCTTTAAATTCAGAAATTCCGGTGTGATTAGTTTCTAAATTATGATACGTGATAATATCTTTCAGTAGAGATTCTTTGAAAGGATTAGAAATCCTAGGCATCAGATAGATGCTGTTTCGATATTTTGTAATACACATATCTTTACATATTTACTTAAATTGGTTTTTCTAAGAATATTGAAGCCTGAATAAATTTCTAAGCAATTTAAATGAAGATTACATATAGTATGAAGTGTACATTATTCCACACACACGATGATGGTGTTTTTAATAGGAACCTTTTTAAAATTTAATTGTCACTTAAGTAAGTACCTTTCCAATATGTATGGTTACAACTATTTTCATTATCCGGTGGAGAACTCCTTTATTAGAGCGAATCGTGGCCGACCCATAGCGCTATACAAGGGTGCGTTGAGTTGACAAGACTCAGCATTGAACCGATTAGTTTTACCATTGTGTTTCTCTCTTCCTCCAAATACCATGTGAGGCTTCCTCGGCTTATTTGCCGACCATGGTGACTAACTCCTGCGGGTAGGTCCTGTATTCCACATGACTCACAAGGCATGCCATAAGGCATGTGCTGCAAACGCACGGCATCCTATTTCTACCGTCAGATTCCAGTCCTTCCATTCATTTTGTTGGCACTCATGGAATAGTGGCTGATAATTGACCAAGTACCTGTCATGAACCTCCTCCAGTCTAGCTTCCTATGATACTGTCAGTTCCAAGAAAATCACCTGTTTTGTACTTCCTGAGCACACTACAATATCAGGCATGAAATTTGTATTACATATATCTCTTTGATCTTCAGGGCCTTATACATCTGCCTGCATTTCCCAGTCCTACGCTTTTGCCAAGGTTCCTCCTATTTAAGTCTCTTGCCTTTGTGTCTCGCCGCTTCTTCCAAAGCTAATGAAGTTAGGACCACTCTTTACTTGATGTTTCTTTCTCCTGGCTCTATCCACACTGGCTGTAATCTCAGCAAGAAGTTAGTCATGACAACAACGATAAAGTATATCGGTCCGCTTTTGGATATTTTTTTAAAGCCTTTATATATATTTCCTTAAATACAAATCTTCGAACTGCAAAATTCGAACTTTGTTTTTGTAGGTTGTCTTTTAGACTGTGTATTTGTCCTTATATTTGCCTAAGTTTCGTTTAAACGTTTCATCTATTTTCAGTATAAGGAAAACATTAATGCGTTTTGGATAAAATATTAAGAAACAGAAAATTATAAATCCTTAGAAACAACTACTAACGTCTCTGAACGATATTCAGCAATCACTTCTTGGATTCTATTATTAATCAATACATTACAAAAATGTTTAAAGAAAATTTCCCTGGATTTATTTAATAATTGTCTTTGAACAATATTGATTTATTTGTAAGTGAAATGACTTTGGTTACAATTTTAGATCCCACTATGATGACCAATGCTCTTTAGCATTTCTTTATTTTTGGTACATATACATAAATACATATATAAGAATAATATACATAAGTCTTAAGTTGATTTCATTTCATCCTGACAAAATGTTTACACTTGGATATACTATACTGTGGATGTGATTGTTTTGCCCGATCTGTGTGTCATGATAGAACAATAGGGGCCAGGAAATGCACATGTGCTACACATTGATTTATTCAGGGCAGATTATTTCACATTAAATTTAAAGAATTGTTTAAAACGTTATTGCTCTATCGGCAGTATAATAAATGCCCTTACAAGAAAATTACTTTTCTTCATTCATTTCCACAAAATCTCTACCACGGATTTGGGTCCGATTTTGTGGGGAAGGATTTTCTTTTCACTGCTGCATGTGAAGTAATTTCGTATAGGTTGCACACAGTCACGTTGGGGTCTTCTCAATGCATAAGTATGGACTAAGATCTGGGCCTTTTATGGTAGCAGTGGTTTTTAATCTTCGCCAGGAAAGCAAGAGGTCACACTTGCATTTATGCCATAGTATAAATAAATTTATAGCATCGACATGCTGGGTATACTGTTAAAGGGGATAATAATAATTGAGAGCTAAGTCAGTGTGGATTTTTACGGGGCGCTGTGATCAACGTAATTTGTTTTGATTCGTTGTTTGGCGATAGACAATCGACCAATTTAGTGGAATAGATCAGATGACCTTACTTTGTCTGCAAGCTCGACTTTGAGGAAGAAGTATAAAGTGTTGCTGTAATATAGTGCAGAATTTTTTCTTCCGTGGGGAATATTTAGTTACCGAACCTCCTTTCCCTTCAAGTTTCCACTGTTTTTGTTTCTTGTACAACACGGTCACAAGTTTCCAAGGTTTAGCATATTTACCCAAATATATCTTGCTTGCTTAGATGTTGTCTTACATTAGTGTATGAGAAATATTTATTTCCTATGTTTGTATTGCATAATTTTGTATTTTTGCAAATATCTATATAGTTATATATTTTTATACTTTGATACTTTTGCAATATTTCCCTGGGAGATTATATAAAATGTTAATTTACTCGTGGGTCTGTTTCCGTTTGAAGAAAACAACTAGCACGTAAATGAATCTCAGAATAATTAATGCTGTTTCAAAAAGAAACAAAAGAATAGTTCATAATGAAGCGACTACCCACTGTAAAGCAATAATTAAGAAAAAGGTATCCCACCAAGGAAATATTTGCGGTAAATGCTGATTAGTTTCTTGATGAATTGATTAAGAAAGTATTCAAATGTATTTTGTTCAAAATGATGATGACCCACGCCACATTGGAGACAACAAAGGAAAGCCAGCCCGAAGACACTGCAGAGAATAGCTCTCCTTGATGAACGTTGGAAGAACAAATAAAGAATGAATCTTAAAATGAACTGCTCAAATGAAACTTCTCACATTTTTTCTTAACTAAAAATTCCCACGATGAAATTAAGTCACTTTATTACAGCAACATTGGACACTCCTTCTACAAGAAACAAGCTTACAGATAAAAGGTCACAAGATCTATTATATTATGATTTATTATATTAAACTGAACGACTGTCATTGTCGAACAACCAATCAAAACAAGCTACGTTGACCTCAGCGCCCGCAAAAACTCGCACTGTCCTAACTCCCCATTAATATCTATCTTAACCGAATATACAACACATTGCAGCATAAATCCTATAAAATCTAGGCGCTTTTTAGATATAAATTGTTACTTGACAAGGGCTCGTACTCAGTAACAAAAAAAGAGCGAAAGCCAACAAGCTTTGTATATTTTAACAAAACATTTATTTCCCTAGACAACAATGTAAACATTGGTAAATAGGACTTACAGTTTGTGAATATAATCCAAAAATAGGACTTACAGTTTGTGAATATAATCCAAAATTTGATACTAAGAATGAAAACACAAGTCCTATCACTAAATAGTCCTATTAAAATCCAGGTTCGAGTCCCGACGACGTACAAATATGAAGATGATGCCGTCAGATGTGGTCTAATATACGAATAACAACAACTTCTCGCTTGAATCACAGTGTTTTTTTTTCCGAATAATTCCAGAAACAATTTCCTTAAATATCTTTCAGAATTTTTATATAAAAATCAACTGGTTGAGTTTCCAGGAGCATAAATTATTAATAAAATAATTAGATAATGAATAAACATTCTTATAACAAATAAAAAAAACACACCTTGTTCCTTCAAGGTGTTAGAATGACTCTGCCCGAAAAAATATTAAGATTGCATATTTAAAACCCCATACATCATTTCAAGTCTCGCGGGATTGGTCAAGTTGTCTCTCACTGCAATAGCTTTTGCACTTAGGCCAGTTTGTCAAAACATAAGAACCAATCATAACACATTTGTTTACACATAGTGATCACGCAAAGAAAGTATACCCATGATACTGACCAATTATTTTGACTTCATTTTGACATTGTTGCCAGCCCAAGACGAAATAAAAGATAATTCTCACGTAATACTTCTTCGTCTTAAATAGACAAACTTTGTTATAAGAATATATCTCATTACTGAAAAAGAATCCCGACTCCGACAAAAATATTCATTTTTATAAAATGCAATGAAACAAAAATGAAATAAAAAGAATTTTAAAACTTGCAGACATGCAATTTAATCACATATACGTAACAAGATGTTAAATTTGACATTGATTAAGTCTGCGGCGATTCCAATTCTCTATCATACCTTATACTTTTGAGGTGTTGTTTTAGTTTTGAAGATTGTTATAAAGATGGTCTCGGTTATATGGAAGATGGCCCCATTGTCTGCAACTGGTGAGCGGGCGGTTACTGTGATAGGAAAAAATACTGAAGATGTTCAACATACAGTGGAAGATATTTATATTATCAAGGGCATTTATTCGCCAGATAATTTTTGAGATGTTGCAGAATTATTTGAGCCATGATCAAAATAACATAAGCAACATTTGGAAAATGATTTTTGAATTTCTATTCAATAGGTTTAAAAACGAATGGAATAAGAAGTGCATGTACTAGTATTGAAGTATTCACACCATCTGAGACCGTATTGAATTAATCACACTGAGACCATATTGAAATAATCACACTATCTGAGACTCAACGTGCAAAAGCAAGACAAAAATAAGCCAATATACAGTATCAGCTTATTCAAAATCATTTTAAATTTTCAGATTCTAGATTTCGTGTCCTTATGATAATTGTATTTAATTGTATGTTTGTACGTAATTTTGTTAAAAAAAACTTCAATAAAGTTACAATTATACATCTACTGAAAAGCAAAATTAGTAAACTGAGGGGAAACGAATAGCTACAGACATATTTCATACAACAATGATTTCAAAAAACAATTTTCATGCATCATAATACGAAGACTTGAAGTCAAAATCTTCAATTTTTTTATTAGTTTGGATTTAAAAGCTACGGACCGCTCTGATGACCTAGTGGTTAGAGAGCTAGATGGCGATCCCGGGTTCAAAACCCTACCTAGTCATACCAAAGATATAAAAATGGTACTAAAGCTGCCTCGCCAGGCGCTAGTTTTTGGACTGGGCAACCTGGTGTCAGGATAATGTGACTGCGTGATGTCCCATTGCTATTCATCACTCTAAACTGCCACACTGCAGACATCGTAGCCATATGATTGAAAATTTTTTAAAGCTACATTAAAAATCCAAACCACGCACATACTCAAAAAGCAATATTCAACAGATTTATGTCTCTGTGACTTTAAGGAAGCCGTTAGCTTTTATGTAGAACATGGCAGCCCAGTGCTTGCATGCATTTTAGTCGCTAGTATGGCATTTGATAGGGTCATTCAATGGACATTTTTTTAAAAAAGTTGCTTGATATTCAAATACCCATCTACATTGCTTACACTTCAGTTAACTGCTATGGCGTTGAAGAAGTGTTCAATCCAGCTCTTTCCATGTAACCAACAGGGTAAGAAGGGTTGTTTTCTTTCCCCTTTTTATTTAATTTTACATAGATGAGTTAAATCTTAAACTGTGTCAGTGTTACATAGGGTTACATATCACACAAGATGTGCAGTTTTCATAAGAATTTTAGTTCTGCTTATGATATGTTATTGATACGTCCTTCTATCGCAGGTTAATGAAAATTATTACAGATATGTGAGCAATACCCATTAGAGAATGATATCATCTATAATATACAAAAATCGGCATGTAATACCTTTCAATCAACCTTTTTCAAATTACTATCTCCTACCCTTGTACATCTTAGCGGCCATGCTCTTACGTATATCATCGGTTGTAAGTATTTGGGTCATATATTAAAATCGAGATCAGTCATATGATGAAGATGTGAAGATATGGTGAGACATTACATATTTTTGTGTACTCGAACAAACACGCTTTTACGTAGCGAATTATTCATTGAATATCAAAATTAGATTATTCAAATCTTATTGCTGCACAATATATTTTGCTCCTCTGTGGACAAACTTTAATGAATGCATGAAAAGAAAACTAGTTATTGGTTATAATAATAGTCTTCGTTTTCTGTTAAGTCTTCAAAGATTTAACAGAGTCTCGAACATGTTTGTAAATTATATCGTATTCAGTTTCAATGAAGTAAATGAGACTCGCGTTGAACTTGCCAAATATCTGCCATATAAGAAAACATGACCAATGACATTTAAATAAGATGATTGGAATCCGAGAAAATAATGGTTTGGATCATAGTAAACGAGTAAAGACCACGAATCTCTTAAATTAGTCAGAATGTGTAAAGAATTTACACTCATTATGTTTTATGTGCCGAACCAATCGTCCGTGAACTGGTGCCAGAAGTATCCATCTACTCCATGACAACGCATTAAAGCTGTCGTCGTGAAATATTTCGTGAGGAAACAGGATCCAAATTTTTCCACATCATCCATACAGCCAAGCGTTAGCTCCAGGTTTTGACTGAGGGATAGATTATTCGAAAGTCTACATGCACTTGGAAGTGGTTTTGTTTCCAGTGTATAAACGACATACCAACACAAGGAAATGTAAACTAACATTTAATAATTTGCTAATCATACTGAGAAAGTATGTAAGATGGGCATTTGTAAGGTTAGAACTTGGAGAGAATGCCATGGCCTACCGTTTACTAATAAAGAACTTTGTTTTACAGCACACTAATATTCAGGACTTTGTAAATACACCTCTGTACACGATACGTTTCAGTAAGAGAGAGAGAGAGAGAGAGAGAGAGAGAGAGAGAGAGAGAGAGAGAGAGAGAGAGAGAGAGAGAGAGAGAGAGAGAGAGAGAGAGAGAGAGAGAGAGAGAGAGAGATCTTCTTCTTGGGTAATATTTAATACCAACCTTCTGATATTAACGTGGCTTCAAATTCAAACGTTAATAGCTTATGTTGAAAATAAATTTATGTTACTGCAAACACAAAACTATATCTACGTTTTTGAGTGGAAACATTGTATTATCATGAATGGCGTAGCTGCCAGTGACATTACAAAATTTCTCCAAACCACGAGTGAATTAGTTTTTTATATACGCAAAAATATCTTGAAATATATGCATTATAAGGTAAAATTACTTAACTTCGATTAGCGTGGAATTTATTTCTCCATTTTGCATAAATGCTATTATTGGCCGCATTACTTTTTTTAAAAAGAAGTTCGAAACTTTTACAATATTTTTAAGACAGCAATTACTTCCAAATTGTGTTTTTGTTAAACTAATGAATGTTTCCATGAAGCGATTTATTTCGTTAACATATTTCCTGATCGGATAGTAGATACAATGACCATCACATGAGACAACAGATTTTAGTGATTTCCAGTTTACTTGCAAGAGTTTCGTTTCTGTTTTTGTTCTTTATGCAATCAGACGCAAATATTTGAATTTTGGCAACATTGCTGTCTATTTCCTTTTCCATCTACTCCTTCGTTATTCCTGACCACCATCTCTTCCATGATGACTTAGTGAGACAGTTAGTTCTCTGTCATCTCAATAGTGGTCCAATCTGGATGGCCCAATTGTTCTTGGGCCTTAATACAGTTAGCATAGAGGCGTTCTTTCTTCGGATGCCCCTTCTTTTTTTTTCCTCTCTCCTCCTTCCATGTAGCTTTAATTTTCATCTGCTTCCTCTGTTAATACTTCTTTGACATGGTCCTTTGCTGTTTCAAGCGGAGCCTTTTCACGGCAAGCACGACGTAATGTATAACATCCAGTCTCTACTTGTTTTAGGAGCTGATCTAACCCCAACATCAAATCTCCGGCGTTCTGTAACTTTCTAACCTCATAAAGTTCTTGATGTATTGTCATTCTTCTTTGCTTGACGACGAATGGTACAACTAACTGATGTTGAATTATAGTTGAATGCGACCAACTGACCATGTGCAACCGCTTAGTGTAATCACCGCGTACTGCTTAATTAATCTTAGCACTGGTGCTAGGCACATGCACTGTGCTTTAATGTGTGCACTGCACACTTCTCAATTCTATGCCCGCGAGCGGAAACGGAGGGGAGAAAACAGAGTATTCGCGCCGCCACGTCATTGCAAGGCTCCTCTTGGTCCGAGGTTTTTGTCTTTTCCCAAAATTCAAGTTTTGAAGAAATGTTCTTTGTACTTTGTGGTTATTTGTTGGTAGAGAATAAAGTCAAGATAATTTGTATTATTCAAACGGTTTCTGCCATGGCTTTTCTTACTCGGGATGCCGTGAAGCTAGGAAGCGTTGAACCATCTTGATTGGTTTATATTTTGATTTTATTAAATATATGCAACCTTGTGTGGTTGGGGTCTGATGTTTTGTGGGATTTACCTTACAACGTGTAATTTATATAGGCCGAGTATTGTATTTCAAATTTGGTGGTACCAACGCCTCCTTAGTGTATTCTGTCTGGGAAGGTGGAGGTGTCTGCCGCTTTGGGTGGATGGCCCAGATGGTCTTGAAATTTGGACCAACATATATTTGTAAAAATTTTGAGGGTACTAGTTTAGTTTATATTTTCTGTACCAACCATTGCAGTTTTGTATGGTTGGGCCTCATCGCCTGAGGATATCCTTTAACCTCTTAAAGAGATGAAATGAGGCTATGCAATATTATTAGTATGAATTAAGGATGTTTGATTAATAGGGTATAGCTCAGTGATATTTGTGCTTTGGTTATGGGTTGTTGTGCTTTTGGTTATGGGTTGTTGTTTCTATCTATCTATCTATCTATCTATCTATCTATCTATCTATCTATCTATCTATCTATCTATCTATCTATCTATCTATCTATCTATATATATATATATATATATATATATATATATATATATATATATATATATATATATATATATATATATATATATATATATATATATATATATAACATCACGAAACATGCTTTCATTTATCTCAGATTTTGTTGCATAATCGATACTTTTTGCTGCTGGTTGAAAGAATTTTGGGTATGTTAATGCGGCTGTAGAGATTTCGTGATTGACCTTGTCTTTCTACGCTACATCTGGGATAATCATTAACTTTCTTGAAAGCATCTTAGATCCTTAGTGTATTGTTCTGCTGCCATTCTATCTGTTATTAGCTTTCTCATTCGTCAATTATCAGCCAGTAGCAGAGGTAGCTTGAAACGTTATGATTTGCACTATTGGTATTCTGTAGGACTTTCGCCAACGCTGCCTTTACCTTCTGTACCAGTGGTAGTCCCATGTTTTTGTTATTAACCAGTAATGGTATTATTGCTTTTTGATTATGTAGTTTGGTCCATTGTTTCTCTAATTTTTGTCTTTTCATTTCATCATGTGCTTCTTATTCTTTAGGTTGCCACTTCTTATCATGCCCTCTATTTTGGCCCTATATAAAGTTGTGCTCACTGTCGTTGGCATTGGGGGTCGCATCTCAGGATCAATGGCTGCAATTGGTGTGGTGCTGCTTGTGGAGGTGGAGGATTGCTGACTGGCTTCAGTGCCAGGAGCGCAAAGTGACTACCTGGTCTGTGTATCCTGCGCCCTCTGTTGTTCATTCGTTTTTCCTCCCTTTCCCGGTCTTTTCTGAGGGCTCTTTTCCCAAATGACATTATTAAAGTTCTCATAGATTATTAATATCGTCCTTTGTTTTCGCTTGTAAACGAAGTGATGAAATCACACAACTAAGAAATGAAGCAAGAACTATACCATCTAACACCCCAGTCACACTATCTGAAATGCTTTGTTTGTGTCTAAAAGTCTAAACCTACTATTAGACCAAAGGGATGTGATGTTAAAGAAGAGATGAAATCACTCAAGAATACTATCTAACACACCAACTTTATTATCCAACAACCATTTCTCACAAACCCCGTGAATAGTTTTTTTTTTATAAATCTGCAACTACTTTCAAATGAAAGGAGTATGATTCAAATGAAGGAAAGAAATCACCCATTAACACACTAACCATACTACTCAACACCCAACACACTTTATCCTAAACGTATTGTGAAGTACTTGAAAATCAACACCTATTACCAGAAGGAAAGGTTATGCTTATAATATTCGTTTTTCTATTACTTACCAACACACCCTACTATCTAACACCCACGTTTGAATACTATCACACAATAACATTTTACATGCTATCCATTATCCAGATTTTATATACTTGCTGAAACCAACTTTCTGATTAACATCCAGTACGCTGTAAAAGTTAATAGAACCCATTGTACCCACTTACTCTTCCAAAAAAAAGTTCAGCTTTCTTTTCGACTCAACATCATACAATTGCCATTTGAATGCTGACTGGGAAGATCGCTTTGGCAACCAAAATAACGTTCTTTTGTGAAACCTGTAGGTTTTTTCAGCCAGTAAGTAACTAGCAAAACAGGAGAATAAATGTTGTTTTGCTATGTCCATCTCGATATCATGACCGTATTTGTGTTTTCGTTTTCTCTTTAGGTTCTGGTTGGGAAGCATCATAGTCGCTAATCCCCATAGACTTTTCCTGTTCCATCTTTGTATATGATTGATTTCCAGAGTATTGTCAAATCCTGAATACATGATGACTTTCACCATGTTGGTCGGAGATGTTGCAAACTGACGTTCGATACAAAATTAGCCCGATTTTATTCGTTGAAAATGTCCTTCGCCACTGCTTTGGTCACGAGTAAAATTAAACCGCTACAGAGCATATTCTCCTGCATAACCGTCTTACAAAATGTCTTGGCTGCTCTTGTTACTCGACTGTTCCGTTGTTTCAAACAGTGTCAATTAAGATCGAAAGTAATTTTTCTCGGCAAAGTTAGGTTCAAATGATCTGGTGAACAAAGTTTGGCCATCTTGAGTGACTTATGATTATTGAACTCGAACGAACTTTGATCCA
The DNA here is from genome assembly GCA_016746295.1 of Potamilus streckersoni. NCBI lineage: Eukaryota > Metazoa > Mollusca > Bivalvia > Unionida > Unionidae > Potamilus > Potamilus streckersoni. The sequence goes on from JAEAOA010001810.1 coordinate 1,027,881, forward strand.
TGACTCCGTACAGGGAAGCATTGCTAACGATGCCAATGAGAAAATTGTTTTGGTAGATCTCCTTGGAAAATATTATATTTGACCTTGGATAGGAGTCTAGAGGCAATAGTGAAGTTTTTCACTTTCACTTGTAACATAAGATACTGGGTAGTCGCTCTGTTTCAAGATAGAGCTAAACTTTACACATGGTGCACGTAAAGTCGATCATTTATAAACCACACCCTTTCTTATTTTGAAGGTAGCTCAATCCAAAATTATGAGGATCATCACCTTCTATTAACGTTTTATCAGGTTGTAATACATAGTAGCATCCAGATGTGTATTTTGGCTTGTTTGCTATACGACAAGAGATTTATAGTTGCACTCGGTAAAGGTAAGTATCCATGTTGCTGCCGACTAGTTTGTTACTCAAGTACAAATCAACAATCGATGCAAAAATTTTTAAGCTACCCTGATACCTCTGATAACTTTGACTTTTAAGAAACAAGTTATTCATATCGATAGGCCTGAATTTTTACCCATTGGGATTCTTACATTTTCATCATGGTGGGTGGCGTGGCTACAGATTGAGTTCGTTCTCGGAACATTCACAAGAGTCGCGTTGCATCATTTTTCCTTTTGCTTTCAGTCAGTAATCAGACACGTCAGAATCTATGCCAGTGGTTTATCTTTCCTTATTCTTTTTCTGAACGTGTTGATGAAGCGTGAACACTTTTCGACGTCTGTATTTATTGAAATTCAAAACAAAAATGAAAAATGAAAAACTTGTAAATGAAGACCTAAAAATTAATTTTGAGAACTAAACTTGAAGATGAAACATTAGAAAAAAACCAAAAATTTACAAAAAATAATAAAAAAATAAAATATGAAAAATACAATTTGAAATTGAAAATTGAATGTGTAAATGTAAAGAAACAAAATTTAAGAAACTGAACTGAGAAATGACATCGCAAATGGAAATTGAGGAACCCGCATAATTGAGTTCGTAAACATTTTAAATGTGTCTGAATACAAAATAGTCGTCACCCTCTTTTTTGACCAAAATTTCAAAGCAAAGATTTTAAAAAACCCTTACGTTTCTTGTATATTCATGTACATGCATACTTTTTATGGGTAAGGTGTATAAGCATTCCCACCCTTGTATATGGGTGGTATTATATATGAAAGTCACTTCATTCTTCCTTTTTTTACATCATAGCCTCTCGAGTGATTGTAAATTTCCTTGTCTGTTAATATAAATTGCACACATTAAAACACGTTTTTTTGGGCTAGTCAATATGTGGATGTTGCAGAGCAGGTATGTGGGTGTTGGGTACTTTAATAACTTATTGGATATTAAGTATGAGGTATTGGTCGTTCTAGAGTCTTACTGATAATATAATATAGGTGTAGAGTAGTAGCTAACTGGATACTGAACGGTAAATAACGAGATGTAGGGCACTAAAATTGGATTGTTAATGATATGTATGGCGTTCTGGTTAGTAAGTGTAGTTTTAAAATTAAATTATCATTTAGAGGGAATAGAGAACCATAATGTTAAACATACGGCCTTTTTAACATTACATTTTATGTTAGAGGTTATAGAGATCCAAAGCCAAAAATGACCCAAAATGCTTATATGTTACATACTTACTAAACATTTCGCAAAATTCCACTAAAATTTCGCATGCTTATTCTTTTTATAGTTTTTTTTCGACATAAAACCTGTCTTAGCTTTGGGCGATATGAATGTTTCCAATATATCTAGTTTAGAATTGTCTAGAATTTGTTTCTAACCAGTAATAAATATTTTATCACAAGTGAGACTCAGAAGTGTTATATTTTTAAATATCATTAATTATGAAGAAAATCATTTGGTAGAAGGATATATCTACACCAGAATTTGTAGGTAATATGTTCGTTCCAAAATAAGGTATTGAAAATCTACTGTTTGAGAAAAGAACAATTGCATCCTCTATAAAATAAATGTTTTAAACATTGGTATCTGAATGAGGTATAGAAAAGCTGATTAGTTTGAAAACGTTCAAATTGTATGAAGACATTCTTGAGCATGAACAGTTTAGAGGCGCACATTTACAATCTACCTCCGCAGCTGCAACAACACATGTAAAACTACTTATTACTGATATAAGTAAAATGGAAAGAACGACTTGCATCCTATATGGAAGAAACATTTTGAATATTGGATTCTCAATAAGAAGACTAATATCTTTCAAAATGTTCAAGTGGTCAGACATTGATCAAATGCGAAGACATAATAATACTAGTTAGGCCACGACTTCTGTCATCATTGCTACTCCAAATTCCATGGAAGAATGTTAGTTATATTTGTAAAGACTTAGTGCATTTGCAAGCACTATTGAAAGAACTGATTCCACAAGACCAGAGGATTTTCTTTGCATTTTGGACGCCGTCTCATGTATGTATGTATGTATGTGTGTGTGTGTGTGTGTGTGTGTGTGTGTAAGCATTTGTCTACCAACATATTCTATGTGGCAAATTTATCAACATTACATAAAAATATGATAACTACTGGGAATTGAGCTGTTTAAATGCGAACTGTTATTCTACTTTTCTGGAAGTCACTTTTTCGGTAGCTGGAATATAAAAAACCAGCTTCTATCGAACGACTACTATCTCTCAACCAAAGAGAATGCACTTATTCAGTTTTCAAGACAGGAGGAAAGAGAGAAAAAGGAGATATACATGTAAGAAAAAGACACTGGCCTTCACAGCATGCCAAGAGACGCCACAAGCATTCATAAGAAGAAACAGACGAAAATCCCATTTTAGTAAGAGAACGTCAATAAGCAGAGAGAAATAAAAGAAACAACAGAAGAGAAAGAAGCAATATCAGTAAGGAAATTCAAAATAGAAAATAGCAAAATGGTAGACTTTTGTGTTGTTTTATAAGTTTATTGTGACTCACATTTTACTAGAATATACGAAAGAAAACTAAAATCCATCTTAGGCACGAATTTTATCTTTTAGTATAGATAAGTTATTTAACAATATGGGCCAATGCAAAATGGTATATTGGATAGTGAATGTGTGGTGTTGGTAGATAATATTTGGGTATTTGATAGTAGATGATTGTGTGGGTCAATTTATCTTTCATTTGATTGGTGTGTGGTGTAGGTCACTGCAAACAGCAAAAATATTTTAATTATGTATAAATGTGTTTCAGAATTTATTAAAATTTTGACAATATTTTCACAATTTTTAAACAAGATTGCAAGTTCTAATTTGGATGTGACGTGATATGATTATGATTTTTAACGTAACTTAAAAAAATCAGTCATATCGCTACGATGTCTGCAGTGTGGCAGTTTATATTTGGCGGTACGTTGTTCAGTATTCAAGAAATTGCGTATACCTTGTTTATTATTTATTATGAGAAAACTGTAAATTAGTAAATTGATCAAATTGAAAGTTTTTTTGACAATTTGTATCATTTAATTTTTACAAACTTTAAATTGTTTTAGTTCGGTAAATGTATTTAATTTCGCTTCGACTATATTTTATTTTATTTTTTCGAATATTTTTCACAGATTATTTCCACTCTTCGCTAAGTCCGGTGCGATTTCTGAATCTAGTAATACTTTTAATCTTCGCCTATTTTAAATTAAATAAGATAAGTATCAGCCTTCAATAATGTCCACAATAATTTCTGAACCTTTTTGCAAATTTTATTTTGGGCGAACTGAATAAAACCTCGTGTTTCCTTTGCCTCGGATCTAGTCTAGAACTTCTGATAATTTTATTACTGCTTTTAGTTGTAGCTATTTTTTTTAAAGAAAGTAGGATATCTTTGAGTTACTGTTGAAGTCTGCTACAGGTTCGGAATTTTAATGCTGCTTTTAGTCCTGGCCAGTTAAAAAATATTCAATATTGACTAAAATCCCGTACATTTTCTGAATTTTAATTCTACCGTTAGTCTTAGTGTAACGAATTTTCTCATTCTGCGATAGTAGCCGGGAATTTTTTTGTAATTTTAGTACTATTGTTAGTCTTAGTCAATTTAATATAATGTTCTGAAATACTTTCATTCTCCGTTATATTCTGGGACAACTTCATAATACTAGGTTTTTTTCGTCACATCAATTTTATTGTTACTATGAGTTGGTTTCCTTAGTTATAGATATTCATAGAATCATAACAATGATGCAATTTTACGAACAGCGGCAACATAATTTAAAATATAAATATAGAAAATATTTTCTTTTCTTACGTTAATACCGGATATATTTCATCGTGCGGTACAAAAACATGATATTTCAAGGAGTGACCAAGCCACGATTTGAAATATATAGTTTTTAATACCACAACTATTTTCGCTAGACTAAGTTCCGATAGCCCTATCTGCACCTCTACATATCGGGTAGATATTTATGTGCGTCAGGTCTGTGAATTTCATTGGATATGGCGTCATGCCACCGCATCCAATCAAAATAAAGTTGTTCAAATTTGAACACTGTTCCTACGTTATCGAGACAAGGAAACACACAGCTTGAATGGACTGATAAATAAGCACTGTTTCAGTACCGGTCCATTTTTTGTACAAATATCTTACATTTAATGGGATTATCATGGCTTTCCTCTGGTAAATAGTCATACTTTTGATGTTAAATGTACAAAGTATCGTTTTGGGTCAATTGCTATCACCGTTTTCGGCCGATGTACAATGCACCACGCTATTGGTTAGTTGTCATTACATATTAAGTGAGCCAGTAAATGAAATCCAATTGATGTCGCTAGGAAAAAGCACAGAGATAGCTGTTCGATCCGCCAAGTTGTAGATAGGGTGATTGGAACCTTGGCTAGCTAAGATGTACCACATGAAATATATCCGGTATTTACGTAGGAAAATAACATTTTCTTTTTATTTTACACCGAATTTGACCCGGAATTGAAGTCTAGAAGATTAAACTCACTCTTTCCTCACATCCATTCCATTTTTGTAAATTCACATCACTTTCAATGGCTGGTGATACAAATATAGACTGAAGAAAGCGGTAGGACTGTGATGATCTAATCTGTCGCAGTAATTTACATTCTTAAGAGTTCGTAAACAATTAGTAGCCCTCGGTAAACAAAGCAAGTACGACTGAGTAACAGATCACAGCGGGTTTATCGCTGCTGTCAAGGAAGTGAGAGGAAATAATTTCAGAGATGTGCACGACGTCTGGTCAGATTTTCTCTTCAAAATTAATGTCCATATCGGAAAGGTGAGAGAGTTTCTATTTGTTCTTGCTCACAACGTACTCATTTGTAGGTAAAAATAACCAAGCTTGCTGTGGCATGATTGGAAATTGTTTATTTTTAAATGTCAAAATATATGAATGAAAAATATAAAAAATATTTCGCTAATTACTTATATATTTCATTATTTAAGTCTGAAATAAAATTCTTTACTTATAGATGTCAGATATAAGAATATGTTCATTAAAAGACATGCATGCTGGACAGTCACTTCCAACAATGCAACAGTCTTTTATGTGGTCAACCACTTGCCACAATAGTACCGCTTGACCCCATATTGTCATTCCCGTGTTAAACTTACTACGAACGTTATCTAATTATGATATAATCCTCAAGTGCACCTGCCCCCGGGTTACCTTATCGGAGCTTATATTGGCCGGTATGACCGCCTCAGTGTTCAATACAACTAATCACATCTAGGTACCCTACAAAGTGAACAGCAATACGTATCAGAACACTCTGTAATAAAAGGAAGTTCTGAAAGCAACTAATATCGTCTCCAAAAACACTCATTTTAAATCAATCACTAGCATACGGTAATAAATTCGACAGGCTCATCAATAAAAAAGAGGGAAAGGTAAATAAATTTTACACAGAAAATAAAATGAATTTTCAATTTTTCTGTATAAGAAAAGTTATAAACTATGTAGAGATACCTCAAACATAAGCCCACCCTCTGTAGCATTTGTACACCTTCCCATTACTGTTTTAAAAAACGAAAAGAAACAATATAAAAAAAATGTTCAAACCTTAGTGATTTTATTCATCAGTGTTGAATTTCTAATCTGATTGTTGCGATAGAGTCTTTTGCAATGTTAACTTATTGGCGTTTGAAACCAAACAGAAATCGTCCGATGTAAACAATCAGGCAGATTGCTAACTTTAATTTTATAGTTTCTAGAGCAGTCTATTTCAGCGAAAAATGTTGCGTCTGCGTCCAATATTTGCAATGACTAGTTTACATATTTCTAAAATAAACAGAATAAATAAATAGGATACATGTGTTCAAAGATACGTTAATTCAGACAATTAAGGAATTATTAAGATTACGAAGACGGGGATCAACGTCACATCTGTTGCTTGAAAAAGTAGACTTTCCCATGCAGTTATGGCTACCATGCTGCTAAAATAATCCTGTTTAATTCTAAACGCCAAGTTGATAGTGTTTGGTACCCCTTGGCGGCAATCAGGTTAGAAATTATGAATTGATGAATAAAATGACTTAATTTCATGCAGCTTTATATCCTTGATGCAATTTGATTTTTAAAAATAGGATGGAGGGTACAAACGAACGGGGTGTGGGGGATGTGTGTTCGCGAATACTACAGATCTGTCGTCGCATAATGCTCTGGTAAATTTTGTCGCTGTAAGGTACGTGTTACTCACAAACAGAAGTCACGGTAAACACGTACACAGGTACGAAAGTACTTGAAAGCTAATGCTAGATCCAAAGGAATCTAGAATCACTCAGAAGTCTGGCAAGTTCTTCATTATGGGGAGCATAAAATCCGCGCAATAACTCCCTGGTTTTCGGATACATGTCACCTATCATCTGCAGGTAAGACGGCCTCTGGTTTAAATTCGGCCTGGAGACTAACAGATTTTCTTCTGCAATTGTCAACTGCCCTGCAAAATAATAGAAATTATTACATACATACATACATACATACATACATACATACATACATACATACATACATACATGCATGCATGCATGCATGCATGCATGCATGCATGCATGCATGCATGCACGCACGCACGCACGCACGCACACACACATACATACATACATACATACATACATACATACATACATACATACATACATACATACATACATACACACACATTCATGCATGCATGCATGCATGCATACATACATACATACATACATACATACATACATACATACATACATACATACATACATACATACATACATACATTCATACATACATACATACATACATACACACACACATACACACACATACATACATACATACATACATACATACATACATACATACATACATACATACATATATATATATATATATATATATATATATATATATATATATATATATATATATATATATATATATATATATATATATATATATATATATATATATATATAGATGCAATAAACTGACGACGAACAGTACGAAACTAGTAACTAACTAGCCTAAGCGCTTTCGACTCTTAATGAGTCTTTTTCAAAGGCAAATACAAAACATAGTTACGACAAACAAATAAACACAAAAACGTTGTGTTTGTAAACCTCTACATTTCTGTCTTCACATGTGCTAACACTATAAATACAACCAGCTTGTATAGACTAGTTGCGGAAACTGAAAACGTTGTATAATTCCCTAAAAGTCTACAAGCCAATGTAGTCTTCCCTATTCATAACGTCAACAGCGGAACCCTTATCTGCAGGCTTAATTATTATGTCTGTTCTGCTTATGAATAGGGAAGACTACATTAGTGAAGCAAGTAGACAACTAAGTGACGCTAGGTTCTACCAAAAACTGGACCATGATCCAACGCTGGAATATGCAAAAATCATTACTAATGTTATTGACGAGGCGTACCAAAGCGGACACATAGACCAGCAAACCAAAAACTACTTAAGCCCAGAAAACCCAAGAGCAGGTAGATTTTATCTTCTACCCAAAATCCACAAACAAGGAAACCCTGGCAGACCTATAATCTCAGGTAACGGGCACCCCACAGAAAGGATATCAGAATATTTAGATCATTTTATGAGACCACATGTTCACAAATTACCATCATATCTTCAAGACACGACAGATTATCTCATAAAAAGCAAAGCTAGTGAACCATTACTGTCAGATACATTACTTGCTTCCTTAGACGTCACATCTTTGTACACCAACATACCGCACAACGAAGGGTTACAGGCATGTAGCGAAGCATGGGAAACAAGAACTGTAAACAATCCACCCACACACTTCTTAATCCAACTCCTGGAGCTTGTCCTAAAACTCAACAACTTTGAATTTCATGAAGAAAACTACCTACAAATCAATGGAACTGCAATGGGTACTAAAATGGCCCCTTCGTATGCTAACATTTTCATGGGAAAACTTGAGGGAAAGCTCTTAGCATCGGTTGAGCGTACACCATACCAGTGGGTACGCTTTATCGATGATATTGAAATGAAGTGGCAGTATGGAAGAGAAAGTCTGGATGACTTCATATCAAAGGCAAACAACTTCCATCCTTCAATAAAATTCACGGCAGAAATTTCCAACTCAAACCATGTTTTCCTGGACACAACAACCAGACTGGTGGAAAACAAATTACACACAGACATCTACTCGAAACCAACCGACAAACACCAGTATCTTCTCCCAACCAGCTGTCATCCAAAACACTGCATTAAGAACATTCCATATAGCCAGGCACTGAGGATACGCAGAATTTGCTCCGACGATGAAAGATTCCTAGAAAGGTCTGAAGAGCTGGCTAAACATTTAATTTACCGAGGCTACGACAAAGACCTGATTGCGGAGGCAATACAAAGGGCCAAACAAACAAACCGTGATGACCTACTCAGATATGGACAGAAAGAAAAGGTTGATAGGATACCATTTATTCTGACCTATCACCCAGACAATCCCAAAGTAGGTAAAATCATCGCAAACCACTGGCCAACCGTGCAATCGTCAGACATACTAAACCTAATACTTCCGAACAAACCTGTAGTAGCTTACCGGAGACCAAAAAACCTAAAGGACATCCTAGTCAGGGCCAAGCTAACAACAATCGCTAATCAAAACCAACCTAGTCAATCTGGACCCTGTGGCGATAAAAGATGCAAAACCTGTCAACATATGATAGAGACCAAGACATTCACTAGCAGAGTGACTAAAGAAAAACTAAACATACATGGTCCAAACAAAACGTGCAAAACAGAGAATGTGATTTATCTCATCACATGTAAGATCTGTGGCCTTCAGTACGTGGGAGAAACTGAAAAGCTACACATAAGGATAAACCTTCATAGATCTGATTGGATGACAAAAAAGCTGTACAGAAGCCCGGTCGCAGAACACTTCTCCTCCCCTGGCCACACTTTCAGTGATATAATACTTATCGCTATTGCTAACAACCACAGCTGGAGTTCCGAAACCAGGAAGGAAAAAGAATCATACTGGATACGCCGCCTTAGAACATTGAAACCAAGCGGTCTAAACCAAGAAGACTAGAAAATGAAAACTATGCACTAGTAGAATTTAACATTTTCTAAATCTTCTTATTATCCTTCAATTTTTACTATAAGAATAACCGGTATAGAATCAAATATCCGGGATATAATCTGCGTTACATATGTACACAAAGTAAAAATAGATGTCGCTTTGGCTTGTAGACTTTTAGGGAATTATACAACGTTTTCAGTTTCCGCAACTAGTCTATACAAGCTGGTTGTATTTATAGTGTTAGCACATGTGAAGACAGAAATGTAGAGGTTTACAAACACAACGTTTTTGTTTATTTGTTTGTCGTAACTATGTTTTGTATTTGCCTTTGAAAAAGACTCATTAAGAGTCGAAAGCGCTTAGGCTATATAGTTACTAGTTTCGTACTGTTCGTCGTCAGTTTATTGCATCTATTTTAATTAATCCCTGACAAACGTGATCCCTTGGTGGATCCAGTACGCTTGAGAGGGTTGTTATTCGCCATATGATTTGTATTCTTTATATATATATATATATATATATATATATATATATATATATATATATATATATATATATATATATACCAGTCAATCTATCTTTCTAATTGGTTTCGTTAGAGATTTATTCATCTTAAGATATTGAAGTTACCATACCAAGCTAAGGTGACGATTGTTTAAGGTTATCCATCAATCAAGACAATTTTGAAGAGTCCGGTCTGGATCGAATTGAGCACACTGATAGAATTAAAACCTTCCAAATCATCGATAATATTGAAATATTCCAAACTCCAATGAGGAATTTAACATGACCGATGTGCAACATGTTTCCAATGTTAAAAAGCCCACAGAAGAGGTGTCTAAAGAATCAAATCTAATACCAGAAAGAGGTACTGCCGAGGGACTCGCAGTTATTAGAAGAGCATCACCACACAGTGTCTGTGTCTCCTGTCACATCTACTTCTTCGTTCATGATGATGTATGCGAAATCTGATTTAATTCTTCTCTTTCCCAATGTGAAGAAAACAGGGAAAATCATTTCTAAAGGAACTTTTCATTCTCAGTTGTCGATGTATTCTTCTACTGTTTTAGTGACTGCTGAGACAGTTAAAATGGTGGCGTCTCCTGATACAAACGTTTGGGACACATTGTGCGTTGAAAATTTAAAAACTGTTACAATTTAGTCAGTTGAAAAAAAAACTAATCGTCAAATGGTGCCAATACTGAAGTTGATACAACGTGCCGACAATCAGCGGAGATCAATGCTAGTATGAGTAATGAAGTGTGATACAATATTCACGTCAGTGTTCTTGCTCAAAAAACAAAGATGCCATTAAGCTGTGCAAGCCATCCTTGGTCCAGGAAACAAACGTTATCCACGAAAGGGATACAAAAAGATACCACCCCCGTAGAAACAAACATTGGAATATTTTTTCAGTGCTCAACAAATAGATTGATCCAATACGAAAACAAATCAATTAGATCACCCAAAGAAAGCATCGATACTGTGTTCGAATTTTTGTTTTAATGCTTTGAAAGGAACTGTGTCTTTTTCAAAATTCATAAACATAGATTAGGAAACATCTTCACGTCCATCGCCAAATGGTTAAAAAGAAACTGCTCATCAGTAAAAAGAAAAAAGACATATCTGGTTTAATGAGTTTGATTTCTATCCCTGTTGATCCGACCCTTGCTAAAAGTGGCTGATCCTTTCTTATGATCCATTGATTGACCTTATTTAGGAGTTATGACATGACTAACAAAATGAAAGATACAAAGGAGCCATGTTTCTTGAAGGACATCACACGTGTGCATTTGAATATTATGGAAATACTAAAATTGACTTTAGTTCCACATAAACAATAGACGAAATTCCATCTTTTCACGAACAGCGGATAACTCATTTGCGTTCTAATCATAATCACTTAGAAATATACCACACTTACAACAACAATGTTAGATTGAATCTATTTCTCAGGATTATTTTCTTGTGATGTGTAAACGGAACATATGTATTATGTATACCATGAAATTGCAAGACAATGAGCATGTGCTAAATTCAGTGTGGTACAAATCTTTAAACAAATTGTAACTCGAGGATTTTATGCTTTAAAAGGTGCAGCTTTGATGGAGGTAGTGAATTTCTACAAAAAGTTCTCATCGACAAACAATGTCCTAAAGAAGCCTTCATCAAAACTAGAAAAATGTATTTCTTAAAGCTGGAAATATATGTTGGGTCGCAGACAACTCTTTAAATTCACTTAAGACTTTGGGCCAAGGCAATACTTCTACCATTACGTCACATCAAGGAAGGCCAAAAAAACCCTGTTGTAACCAGTTAAGAAAAATGAGAAATGAAGAACAGAACTGGTCAGAGAAATTAATGTTTTATTCCTAACTGAGAAAAGGAATAATTGACTCATCGAGTTTCTTGCAAGTATTCCACGTCAAAACTCAATCTGTTTGCAACGCCTCTGACGATGATAGCAATGCAAGAATCCAAATGGGTCTTATTTCGTCCTGTGTAGTCATCAACGACAAACCAATGATTACAATGATATGAATAATTGATAATTATACCGGAAAGCCAAAGTTCTCGAAACTGACAATACCAATCAAGCCGTCACAATATGATTCATTCGTTGTTCACCGAAGTGAATTTGTAATTGAATGACAAATTCGTGAGCAGAAGTAAGGATATTTACACCGAGCACGCTTACCTGGGGAATCTCTTGACGTAAGTAGTCAATCAAGAGCACACATCTGGTTGCTTCAGTGGTATGAAAAATCTAACACTTTGGACAAGTTGAAAGATACAGAGTTGTCAGCATATATCGAACCACAACATGTTGTATTTACCGACCACCCAAAAGAAAATTATAAAAAGATACACTATAGAAAGGATGGTTTAAGTGCATTTTGATATGTGGATACAAAATATATATTTATTGACCGGAATGAATGTTCGTATGAGACTGAATAGAATCAATACAGTGTTACATTGGATGGCCAACGCTAAAGAGTATAAAAAGCAAATATGAAAGAAACCAGACATGACGTGCGCCGTGTGTACGTCTTACCTAAAGAACGGCAAATATCTTCCATGACGAGTTGAAATGCAATTCTTCACCATTGGCTCTGGATCCGATTCAGTATTTAAGATCATGTTTTGATGGAATGCTACCAAAATGTTGCTCATTGGATTCGTCAGAAATGCGGCCCTTAATGGAGCCATCGATCCTTTTGAGTTACAACATGTCATCATGTCCAAGACAGAAGTCACCCGAGATCGGAAGACATTTTAAACCAAGCTTTGCCCAGAACAATTCTTTGAGAGATAACTTAACACTGTTGGAAGCTATATGACAGATAGGTACCACAGCAACCACGTCTGTGCATTTTCTTCATTAAAATAGTCTTGGATTTCGCCTACATCATCCGGAGAGTTGTTTTGATCGTGATCTCCCAGGAAAAGAATGCTAAAGTAGAACGATGGCTTTGTGAACGTTAATACTATCTATAGCAGCAGGGAGGGTGAACCCTACAAATTTTTGCGACAAAATCGATTAAAGCCTCAGAATGCCAAATGGAACCTTCCTACGAAATCTCATATTTTAACCAAAAAAAAAATTAAAGACCCCATTTTACAAATGGAGCCTAGCGATTTTGTCGCAAATACATTGTCATAACCACCCTCAAATTGCTGCCATCTACGGTCGCAAATATGTTGTCATCTCACCCTCCCTGCTGCTGATTAATGCAAATTATTTAACCGATATTTGTTAGCTTTTAACAAACAGACTAATCGATAATACTTCACCACGTAGATCAATCAAATTGTTTGACTGATCGGTGAGTGTAAAATTAATTCTAGTTAGTAAATCATTTTGACATTGCATATAGACTGGATTAGTCGGATTTTCAACAATTAAAAATCCGGGGGGTGCTGTTGGTGTAAATGAATAAAGAATGTAACCTTGTCGGGCTTGATTTGATTGTTCCATATTAATTTGATAACTTCCTTCGATTACATCACACGTTAAATTAAGTGCGATCACTGATGAAATATTCACATTGTTCGGTGCGATATGTCTACCGTCGCCGTCGGGAGAATTATTATGAGTGAGGATAATAGGCTTCGGCCGGCTATCTTTCCATGATTGATAAATTTTATTAAATCCTTCGTCGATGGCAGTTCTGAGTTGATTTTTTAGTTCAGGTGTGTTATATCCTGGAAATTTATAATTTGGATTTTCATTTATATTTTTTTTTATAATCTCGGGCGGAACTAGTTCTTGAAATTGGGTTATTTTCATCAGTGAATAGATTAGTAATCCTCGAATTAAATATTTCCATGTCATCGATGATTTTATTACCCGCGGAGACTACACTAATGAACTCAGCTTGTGTGAGTAGACCGGATCTTAACGACGGTAATAACAATTTAAAATCCTGATTCATTTTTTTGAAGATATGGGATTCAATATCTACGATTGCTGGACTTGTTTCATGTATTTCCAAAATTTCACCTTCCTGTGGGATATAATCATTATAAAATGGATAAACCCACTCATCTTTACCATATTGATTCTTATATCGATATCTTTTTGTAAAGTTTATATCGAGGAGGGTTTTATATCCTTTTGATGGATTTTCAGGTCCTATTTCATCAGTGACATAATCAGATTTTACAGGCTCGGGCGTGGAATTACCAGCACTTCTAGGTGGATCTTCGGGCCATCCTAATACTGTTCTTATTGAACTGTTATAAATATCTACAACATACCCAGGAGAGCCTATTTTAATTGTAGATGATAGTGTTGGTTCATGAACTGTTATCGCAATTTTTGATTCTTTTTTAGTAATAGATTTTATTCTACGTTGTAATTCATTATTAATTTGCTCAATTTGATAGGACCCAGTTGGTATTGAAACAACGTTCCAATCTGGAGTGTCATCTTTTTTATTCCTATATGCAAATACCAGAGAATTATTAGGTCTCTGACCGCCAAATGGAACCGATCTGATATTAGGCCAACTATGATACACTCGTAATTTTGCCAACGCGATTTCCTTTACTGAAACAGGGGAAGGAAAATTCACACTGAATTTAGGGTTTGTTGACGATATTGATATCATGCTTGTTTTCCGCGGAGTGGTATTTTCTGCTATCCGCTGAAGTAGTTGAATCTCTTGCGACATTATTATTATTATTTACAATGTCTAATTTTGCAATAGATGAAAAAACTCTAGCGTTTTTAATCGTAGTATCATAAATACGTATCATCGCGGAGAATTCGTCTTCGGTAATTATCGTATCATCAATCGATGATGACATCAACGAGGATAATTGTGAGTAACCGTTAGATACTGCTTGATGTTTTACTATATAGTCGTTAAGTTTTTCTTGAGAACACGATGATATTTTTTTTAGTAATAGCATTTGCAATTCCAGCAAATGTTGTCACCGCGGAAATAGCAATTGGGACAGCAATCGGAGCTACCATTGTTACTGAAGATAGTATAATACCAGCACCGGCCATTATACCGGATACTGAGTATACTGTAACATCAATTACGGTAATTCTCCTGCGATACTTTTTAATTTTTATTTCATATTCATCAATGAGTGTTTTGAGTTTTGTTAAGAACTCTTTGACGGTATCATAGCGATATTGCGATGACGGAATCATATTATTTTAAAATCTCAAGTGGTTTCTAATTGTTTAAAATTCTAATTTAGATCAGCTACAAACTCCATGTACCATACAAATGATGTCTTATTTAAATTAGGATCAGTGCTTGTTATTGTAAACCGTTTATATTCATCCAGGTCAATAATCGTTGAAATCACGTTGTTGTATCCATATGAAGTCGATGATGATATATTAAACTGATTCAGTGACACTATTGCTAATCGATAAATACCCTTCTTTGACACAGTGAGAGTTATTGTATTCTTTTTAGGTTCCCAATCTAATGATCCAGAGAGAACTGTGTATATCATATTTATGATATTCCTCTCATGAGGAATCTTTATTCTTTCATGTAGCGGAAGATTGTCTGTTTTAAATTTTGTAATATCCTCGATAGATTTTTTAATACTATTAATGTTATCTCTAATAATACTAAATCCAGTATCATTAATATTTTTAATATTGGATTTAATTTCATCAAAATTGGATTTAATTTCAGCGAGAGATGGAGAGGTTACCGCTGGTGTTCCAAAAAATTTATTGATAATATTTCTACGAAGGGAAGTATATGCTGTTATATGTTTTTCAAGTTCTTCATTTAAATTTTTTAATGCATCTGTGATTGTAGAAACAAGTACACCTGGTTTGAGTTTTCCATCATTTGAATATAACGCTATTGTATCTTCAACGACGTCACGTCTTCGTATTAAGACATCATCCAATGAAACATTACTAGATTTCAATTTGCCCTGGCGATCTTGAAATACAACGATTTCCCCAGGATCTACACTTGACAAATTTAATGTCTCGGCGATTTCATCTTCGATTATTTTTTTTACACTTTCCACATCGAATTTACTATCGGTTTCTGTTTTTTTTTTTATTCTGATAAAGGTCGTCCCCAAATATCAATCATTATACGAAAACGCTACGTTTTTCTAAATCATAACGCTATCGTTTTTGCCATTGCCTGCTAGTATATTCATTAACAACAACTTGTGGTGGTTTCCTTGGAAATTTAGATATCTCTGCAAGGACATTTAATACTTCACGACCGCATATCGGTGGATCATTTAACTGTTGTGTTGGTAGCGTGGAATAAAAAATTGGAGATGACTTTGTTATTGTGGATACATATCGCATGAATTCTTTTGGTGGAGCTAATCCATATGAATCAAAATAGACAATTCCACGTGGATCAATTGCATATGCGACCCAATGAGTTCCTTTTCCGCTGCTGTTATCAAGATTGATAATACCCGTTTCATTTTTCATTGGTTTTGACGGTAATTGATCTCTCATGAAAACTCCTCTAAAGTTTTTTATTGATAATGATTTTACAGCATCAATTAAATCAAAATTGGACATTGGTGAAAATCCTAGGGATTTTTCCACTAGTAATCCGTTCCTGGTATTCTTAGGCCTGTGCCCTTGTACCAATTGTGTGGAGTTCCTGGTAGTCTTAGACCCTTTCCTTTTTTTTATAGCCTTTCCCAGTAGCTTTTTTCAGGGCCATTCCTGCAGCAGTACCAACGGCTCCTAACGCTGCCGCCTTCGCAACCGCTGGGGCAGCCGCTGCAATCAATGCTGGAATAGCAGCTAACAGCGGGAATATACCACCTGATTTTATCATATTGGCGATTGCTGCTTTCGAAAAATCAATTTGAACTCCTCGTTTGTTCTTTAGCGCATCATTGAAATGTTTTATTTGACGATCTGTCAATGATAATTTATGTGCACCACCGGACATTTGAGTGGGTTTCAGCGTTATTGTAGTTCCACATTCTTTAGCCGACTTTGATTTCAATTTCTTGACCTGACCATCAGTCAACTGGACATTAACAATACTATATGTCATTCTATTCTAAATGTAATTTACACTTTCAATTGATCTTATTGTGAAAATCCTAACTACATGTTTGGAAAATCAAAGGTTTTCTACTGGTGCATCAATAAGTCTCATTCGTCCGCCAACTCCTTCTAACAACATTGATTTATCACTGAGAATGACAGCAACTGCTCTATAATCGGCTATACCAGCAGGGCGTTGTACCCGAGCTTGGAAGTATATATCAACAACAGATTGTCTCATCATGTCAAGATGTTCCAATGAAAAGTAATAAATCGGATAGTGTTTTTCAAAATCAATTTGCGATATTTGCAAACCAGTATCAACATTTTGATCACGACCCATATACGACAATATTCTATGATATACACGAGCTATGTTGTTGTTTTCATAATTAAGATGTACAATCTCTGCTGGCTCTTGTTGTCCGTTTATTCTCAACGAAACTTCACTTACCCCTAATTTATCAAATATCATATGACTAGATACTTGATGACCCACTCGATTTGCATCCTGTAACGCTATAAAGATATGACGTGGAGCTGAAACACCTTGTTTTGATGCTAAGTGCCATGTAAATGTGCCATTTACATTATCCTGCTTCGTATCAGTCGTTGTTGTTAGCCAACTTAGCAATGATTTTCCACCTGTGTCCATAAACGATAGTAATTGTTGCTCTATTGTAACTGCTGGTGTCAAGACGGGTATCCATAGAACCAATTTATTTAAAATGACTTTACCATCATCAACATCATCATCACGCCAGATTGCATCATTGTCATTTTCTTTTCGCACTAACACTACTGTATGCTTTGCTCCATAGATGACTTTTCTGACATTTCTACAGAATCCGAATATATGATGTAACGGAATAGCACATGAAAACCGTCGATGTTGTCCTTTTAATGCTCCTTTTCGTGTTGCAAATCCTAGATTGAAATTATCATTGACCCTTTTTAAAATGTCGAAATCAAGGACTGGTCTATCTTCACGCTCTGGATTAGCTGCGAGTTGTTGATCAGCCAATGCAGTATCTCTTACAGTTCCTACTTTAACAAATTGATAATGGTTCGGATGATCAGAAGTATCCTTAGCAAACATCATAGACGGACCGGCCGACCTTGTATAATCATCAGAATATCTCGCAAGTGCGATTATTGTTGTTGCAATATCAACATTTTGTTCTATTGATTCAATTTCTTTTCCATCAATGATATATCTTGCACTGTTAAATAGCGCCATAATGCCATTATTTACGAAACCAACTCGGATATTTTGGTTATCCCCATATGGCGTATCAGCTGCAACATTTGTTACAAGCTCTCCTTCTACTTCAATAAACGCCTCACACGGCAAAAAGTATCTACTTGTATCTTGAACTTGAAGTTCAACTCTCCCCCGTTGATTAGGCTCTCTTGCAGGATAGGCATAATACTGATAGTTAATTTTAGAATCATCTTTATTCACCGGTGCTGCCATATCAAACGCTGGATCAGCAATTTTTTTAAATGCCATTTATACTAAAACGTATCGTTTTTCTAAATCATTTTCTTTTTCGTCTGACATTTTTACTATTTCCTCCAAGACCGCTTCCCGCTATCATACTTGCAATATTACTACTATCTGGTGAAGTCATTGCTAATGATGCTAGTTTTTGTTCCACTGCGTTATTTATCACTTTACTGACATTTGCAGGCATCATTGTTGTTGAAGGTAGCGGTGTTGAATGTATTTGTGGTGGTTTTCGTCCGAATCTAGATTTCACCAATGACGTTATTCAATTCTTTGCGGTAGAAAAGGCCGTTCCTGCAAGATCTCCAACAGCGTTAATTCCCTTATTACGAATAACATCAATGGCTTTCATCGCTAACTGTTTAGCAATTGGTGCTACTTTTGGGGCTGTTCTTGTGAATAAACCCGCTATGGTATTTCCAAGGCCGTCTCCATAGTATGCCTTATAAACGGGCAATCTTGAGTTTACTACATACACGTTTGTTGGTTTATTGTGATTATAGTGTACTATCATCTTATTTGAAATGACTTTGTAATTTCTAAATGCAATTTCAATCGCTATAATAACCACTAAATCCCCCCGGAATTCCGTCCATTAACTCATCCAAGAGTTCTCGATACGTATGAATATCAATTATCCCACCTTGGAATAATCGACTGCAAATATCAAATGCTTCATTAGTTATTTCGACTGAGTTATTCCCAGCTCGCTTACCTCCCATAAGAACCTCAAGTCGTGATATATCATTAATGATATTACTAGGACACATATGAGAATCATGATGAGAACTTCCATAACCCTCTCCTGAAGTACTTTCTGATTCGGAAACGTTTTGAATTTCTGGAGATTGTCGACCTTGACCTCGACTTCGACCTTGACCTCGACCTCGACCTCGACCTCGTCCTCGAACTTGTTGTTGTTCTTTTTGTTGTTCTTTTTGTTGTTCTTTTAGTTGTTGTTGTTGTATACCATACCTATTAACTCCCATTTGAAAAGCTCTGTATTCCAATGTATCCTTATTTAAATTTCCGGGTTCATTTTTATTAATTTTAAATAACCAATCCACCCATTGATCTCGTTTTATTGTGTTTTTTTTATACTCGTCTTTTAAAAATTCCCCCCTGTTATAATAACTTTTTATAGCGAAGTCACCAAATGACGCATAGTCTTCAGGTTTCAGCAATTGAATTCGTTTGATTTCTTCTATAGCTTCATCGGTGAATTTCTCGTTAAAAGGAACACTTTTTTTAGTGGAAACTTTTTCAATAGAATCACTAGCATCTTCAATGGGGTTATCATCAGTATCAATATTACCCATTTGTTGTATTTCTCGCTGAGTTTGTAACTCACCTGAAAGCTGTTTTATTCCCTCGTGAGTTTTTTTCAGTTTCTGTAGCAATCTTTCCTAATACATCAATAATAGGTACTGCTCCCTCTTTAGAGATGTCGACGTATATAGCACGTTCTGTTGCAAGTTTCATATCTTTAGTGGCTTTAGTTACAGGGGCAAAAAGTTGTTCGCTTCCAATAGAAAAGTCAGTCTGCGCTTGCTGTCTAAGTTGTAGTTTATCTCGCACGTTATCTCGAATTGGTATAAACTTTTTCAGTAATGCTAACCTCTCACGGGCTAGTCTGGTAGTTAATGCTTCTGATGTCATTATTGGAAATGCTAACGTTTTTTCAATTGTGGGTTTCAATGCTTGCATCAATCAAACGTCTTATAGATTTCACTTTCAAAGCAATCTCTGACCGAACTTGGTACTGTTCCCCGAGTTTCTTTCTAATGGCTTCAACTATACTAAATAGCCGAATGAATAAATTAATATCATTGTTATACAAAGAATCATTAACCGCTTTATGGATTCTTTTTATCAGTGAATACATTTTAGGTAGAACATATCTTCCACGTTTCAATTGTATATCAATTTGTTCAAATTCATTCAAAAGTCTGTCTTCATTCAAAAATTCAGAAAGTACGATTCCTTGATTTCTTAAATTTGATTTTTCTGTGATGATAGATGTAATATCTTGAAATTCCATTTATTGAATATTATTACTAATGTATTTGTATCTTTAAAATATTTTTATATACAAAAAAAAAACAAAAACATATACAATGCCTGTCTCTTCCTCATTCGAGTTCCGAGGCAAGGGAGGCATACATCAAAGACTTATACAATACCCTAACTCCCCAACCGAGTTCAAGGGCGGGTTATATGGGTATTAGACGTGAAATCCAAGTGATTTCTTTACAAACATTGAACATATAACATAAAGCCTCATTTGGAAACCTCATTTAGTGCCTTCGCATTATATAAGCCCAAGGGCCACAAACATAGATCTCCCAATTGGAACAAATGCTATATTAGGTCTTCCGGAAGATATGTTGTGGGGGGACAGTACATTACATATATACAATGCGATTATATAGGATATACAATGAATGAATATTTACAATGCGATTATATAGGATTTACAATGAATGAATATTTACAATGCGATTATATAGGATTTACAATGAATGAATATTTACAATGCGATTATATATATATATATATATATATATATATATATATATATATATATATATATATATATATATATATATACTAGGGACAGTACATTACATATAGGATGATATATATACAATGAAATGATAGGATGGTTATATATACAATGAAATGATAGGATGGTATGATAGGGACAGTACAGGACGATACAAACATGAAACGACGGGGCGGTCCTACACCCAATCTACCAATCAAAAGCAACCCAAGAAATTAACCCTGGTTGCAGTTGAAAAAATTCAACCACACCATGTCAATGGCGTGGGAGGTTTGATTGGTAAATTGGGCTTCGTTTTAAAGCCCCAAACTTATTACGGCTCATATTATATATAAGGTGACTAATACTGCAGTGTCAATGTGTAGGTGTGTATTTATTTTCCTAGCATTTCATGATGAATATTGTGTAGTAATTTCAATGGAAGCTAAGTATTTAAATAAAACATTAAAACAAGAAATACAACTGTTAAATAATAGCAATTTTTTTATTAATTTCTATAATATTACGATTAAATAATCGTAGTAATAATGGATTTACATGACGAGATAACTCTGTCATGGGGATCCCTGTCAATTCAGGACCTGCTATTTCTTGAATCGAGAATGATATTTTTCTGAATTTTATTACATGTAGCCACACTAAAAAAACTAAACTACATGTAGCGCATTTTACTACCCTGACCTCACATACAATCTATTTTAATTTGTAATTATAAAGTAATTTCATTTTCATACAAAATCTAAACAGCGCTGTTAACGCTGTCCTTGTAATTGGGATTTTTAAAAAATCTATTAATAGAACCTTGACCCAGTGTCTTGTGTTACACGCGCGCGTTCCGGTACAATAACTATATTTACTATGTGGCTGTTCCGGCTGTTCCAGTTATTGTCATTTACTCTTTTAATGCATATATAAGTGGATATTGCGAATAAATATTGAAAAAAAATATGTACACAATGATATTAACGCGCGAAACGTTTTTAGTGTTTTGCCCTATGGTAATTGATCTGAATGGTAAAATCATGCAAAAATGACTAAAATAGCATAACTCACTATTGAGAGTTATCTTGTAAATAGGAAAACTTTATTCTATGTCCATTTTTCTTTGAGATAGCTGTTTGATAAATCCCTTCAGCAACTTTTCGTACTGAAGGAATACATATTCCAAAATATTTTCCCGCAGCATTCATTGAATGAAAAACTCTTTCTTCATTCGTCGTTGTATCAAATGACTGTACTGGTCTCTTTCCAACTGACTTACAAGTCCCTGTCTTTCCGTTTTTTATATTCTCTCTTTGAGAAATGCATTGTAAATTGGAAATCGCGTTATTTAAGGGATTAGAATCAATGTGATCAATAACACAGCCATCTTTAATCGGTCCCATATAACACTCAAAGACTGCCCTTATGACAGAGATATCCCTTTCCTCCAGCAGTAAATTTCAAGTATCCCTGATTATTAACAAAACCAATTGGTTTTTTCAGTCTACAGTGTCTAACAACACCATTACGAGATATTTCATAATTAACGAGTATTGGATGTGGTCTGAATTCTTGCTCCATTTATATATAATAATACTATTTGTCTAATTCATTATTTGCTTTATTTATAAATCTATTAATGTAGTCTTGAGGGGTTTTTATGATTTTGTCTTTGACAGAGTCATGGTTAGGGTCAATGATAGCGTTTTTTATTCGTTTATCATAATAACGTTTTAATTCTCTAAACCGCTTACCCCCACAATTGATACATAATTGTGATTTTCCTCTCACACCCACCCCACAATTTATGCATGGGGACGGGCCTGTCGAATTATTTCTGACACTCTGTAAGTGATATCCACAGAATTCACCTCTACACGATTTATTGCATGGGGTTACTGATCCGATCATAAGCCATTTGCAGTGATTCATTATATATAAACAAACTTTTCTATTTAAATACTTGTCTTATTTATATGAATGAAGAATTCAAGAGATTATCGGCAATCAAGCCTTGGAAAAATATTAAATTCAATCTTGATAGAACTCTCGAAGATGTACCAAAAGAGAGAATAAATAATAGAAGTCTGATTAGAAAAATACGAGATTGTGTTCAAGAGTTTAAACAGGACGGCGCATCACACACCTGGTCAACATTTAGAATTGATGGTGTTGTTGATGCTAGAATGAATGATGAAACAGCAGCTATAATACTATCACAACTTGGCAATAAACGGTATTTTCTCAGAGTGAAATTCATTATCAATTTAGAATCGGGCGAATGGGTTATAAGAGACAAGTTTGAACCAATTCTCAAAGATAGGACAACAGTTATTGTTAGCCGTGATTCCAGACCAGGGCTGTTAACTGGAATTGATAAACCATACTATGAAAAAGCGTATCCAGAAACAGCAATCGTTTATGGGATGTATCCGTTAAATAACCCTGACATTGGAAAACTAGCACCAATGGAACAGTCAACGTCAGTGGAAAAGCCACTCAACTGTGTGGCTCAACGAGTCTTAGAACACTTTACAAATGCACTCCGTGGGAATAAATTAACCGATCTAAGACATAAAAAAAATAGATCAATGGGAGCTAACAGTGAAAGAGAACGGAGCAACTATTTCCGATATAGCTAGATTGGAAAAGTCGTTGAGATTTCCGATAACCGTTTTAACGATAACTGGCGAAGTATTATACGAATCGAAATACAATAAAAACGGAGCTCCAATCAAAATTATTGATCATAACAAACACGCATGGACATCCGCGGTTACAATATTCCCGCGAGACAGAACAGTGAAGTATATCCCAGAAGAATTCACCAAGGATGGCATTCTCACTGAAGAAAGATTATTCGATGCTATTGCTAGTTTGTGTAAAAACGACCCTGTATCAGTATGGCTACTTCATAGTTTTGAAGATGAAGAATGTCAATTCAATCAATTTGTGAAACCTAACGGTGAATTATATCGCAGTGAAAGTCTACATAATAGGATGAAAAATCTAGCAATAAGTCTCAGTGAAAACGCTAGCGTTTTTAATGAAAAATCCGAAGATTACGAACAGTTACTTACAAATTGTTTTACAATTCCATCGGTTGCAGCTCATTTTGCAAGAAAGAAAAATAATTGGAAACCAACACGAAAAGAGTTTTTACAGGATGTTCAATCCAGCTGTTTGGAATATTATCATGGCGGTCTATGGAACGTTAAATACAATCGTGAAAGTATGATATCAGTTGATATCGTTGCCTGTTATCCAGGAAGTTTTCTAGGATATGGATTCGCTGGTGAGTATTTTAAACGGTTTGGACATCCCACACATGAAATGACTCGCGTTGCTATTAATGGACCACTGCCTGACTTTGATTTGACCGGTTTTGCTTGCGTAGTATCATTTGAATTCGCTGAAGGACTTCATCCGTGTTGTTATGTTTGGATTGGTAGACACATGGCTGAAAGGATGTGGTTACCAATAGTGTTATTGCGATGTATGATTGATTGTAAAATGTTAGTTTCGTTGATTGTCAGCGAAGCGATTATCTCATATCAAAAACAAACCAATGTCTGGTTACCAGAACCAGAATGTCTTGATAGTATAATCGATAAGTCTAGAAAACATATTGATGCTGACGAAGAGTACATCATTGAATGGTCAAAAAAGATATTTAATCAACGAAATAATGAAGCAAAGGATCTCGGCCGAAGAATAATCGTTAAATTTACACAAGGTGGAAAAAATTTAACTTTAAAAGACAATCCTCACGATTGATTATAGATGATGCCGAATACGACTTCGTTATTAAAGATGCAGTAGAGAAAAATAGATACGCAAATTGTAAAACAGCCTTCTTGTCCAATAAAACAAAGTTAGGTAGAATTGTTACTTACAGTGATGGAGAAAGCTCTGGATATCTACATTTGAGAGCTTCTATGCTGGGTTATGCATCTATCAATTTATTTGCAATGATAAATAGATTTCCTAGTATAGCAGTCAGAGTTGCAATTGATTCAATGTATGTCGATAAAAAATATATCAAAGAGATAACTAAATTTACTAATAGCGAAGAGACTTGGGGAACATGGCGAATTAAACATGAAATACAACGCGATTATTCTGAATCAGCAGACCTTGAGATTAAAAGCAGTTACCTGAAGAACGATAATTCTATCAGTGAAAAATCCGAAGGATTTTCTATGTCTAAAGCACCACCGATATCAGATCCAATTTGTAGATATAAAACAGTTTATTTTAACGGTTGTGGTGGATCTGGAAAGACAACACGTGCGATAGAATTATATCGAGAGAGAACGTCCATGATTGTACTCACACCAACTCATAGACTAGCGAGAGAGATCAAACAACGAAATGTTGAAGCTTGCACGTATCATAGTTTTTTTCGATACAAGGGTGATGCTTGGACTCCTGAGCGAATGGGTGAGAAATTTATTTCAGCGGTTATTATTTGGGATGAAGCATGTACTGTTTCAGAAGATGTATTAAAAATGTTTCTTGATTGGTTATTGCAAAATAATACAAAAATTATATTGTGCGGCGATCATGGTCAACCACCACCATTTGTTGGTAGAAGTCCACATAATTGGTTAAAAGGATTTGTTGATTATTACGAAGAAATTGATACTGACTATAGAGCACTCGATGAGCAGTTACGTGAGTTTAAAAAACTAATTAGATTACAACCCGATAGAATTCAATGTGAAGTAGCGCGTGAAATAATTTCTGAAACATCTTTGAATGATTTTTGGGAAACATGGAAACCAAATGATTTTGTAGTAGCAAGTAGAAAGATAGTCAGAGACGCACTTCAGAAAAAGTTGTTTGAGCTACACAAGAAAAAATTCCCAACGTTTCCAGTGCCGTTGTGTTATAGACCATTGGATACACGAAAGCAGAATATTGAAGTTGAAATTCCAGGCCAGACGGAGAAACAGATTCTAGTGTTAAATGATATTGTGCTAGTTGATATCAATACTGTAGAAGATGCATTATACGCTGATAAATCACCATGGACGCTTGGTTATGTAACAACAATACACTCGTCACAAGGATTGACCATCACGGATACAATTGTTTGGATAGTTGATAATCGCATTGAATGGTCAAATTTAGTCTATCTCGCAGTGTCCAGAGTACGACGAATAAATCAACTACGAAGGATTGTTTTCGATGATGATTTTAATGCAAACGATGATAACACTGATATTAGCATCATTAATAAAAAACTCTCTGGTTACAAACAGCAGGACAAAAAAAAACAACGAGAATTTGATATTGATGCTGAAGTAATAATCGCATTAAAAGAACAACAGAATAATCACTGCGCCAGTTGCAATTGTATAATGCACTGGCAGTATTCGGATAAAGACCCTCGACAATTCACCGTAGACAGAAAAAATAACAGTCTTGGTCATGTCAGAAACAATGTGATGTTGACCTGTCTTGAGTGTAATAGACGTAACGGAGCTAGTTAAGACCATGTGGCGGTAATTGAGTATCGTCCGGAATGACTTGTAGTTGTTCGCGTGTAAAACCACGCTGAGGTGCAGTTGAATCCAATCTGTAGATTGGAGGTCTACCAGTTGATCGCGTTATGGTTGAAATTTTATGCGTAGTAACACTCCATATAGGATCAGTAGCTCTTCTTTTACCGCCTTCAAGCTCTCCTGGTTCGTATAAATATCTCACAGTAACATCACCGAGAAGTGGCTGAGTGCTAACCCGCTGTGGTTGTTCGGGAATATATTCTTTTTTTATTGCAATATTTGGTTTCATATTAATAGTTCGAGTAATCTCGTTATTTAACGCTGCAACTACACTCGGTAACCTTTGGACCCATTCACGAGATCGTTTTTCTTGGATGAATTCTTTTGCATATTGATATCCAAATAACCGTTCTGCAAGAGTTCGATTAAATCGTTCTATAATTGCCTGATCACGATGTAACGCAGTATGTCCCCGTCGTATTGTAACATTATGAGTTTTCATTGTTGATAGAACAGCACCTTGAAACTCTTTGCCAGGATCAACTTGTAATAGATTTGGCCATCTTAGAGGACCTCGTCTATAAATCCTTTCAAATGCAGAAGCGACTTCAGAAGCTGACTTTGTTTTCAATGGTTCTGCTTGTTTAAATCGACTCGCAATATCAACTACAGTTAGCGCGTTTTTGTAACCATGGTCATGTGGTAAAAACAATAAATCAGCCTGATGAACTTCATTGGGTACGGTAACATCAAAATGAGAATAATTAATTTGTTTAGGCGGTGGTAGATAAATTTGCCATATAGCCTGTTTGGATAACCAATCTTTTGCAGTGGATTTTTTCACTTTTGCAGCGTTAGCGAGTTTACTAATTGCTGCTTTACCCCTCCAGTATCCTTTCGGAGAATAATAAATAGATTCCATACTATAAAAACACTGGTGTTTTCAATTACCAGCACCTAACACTAATTTGCCTTTCATAGCTGATTTGACCAACCATGAAGCCAATTTTTCTTTGAAGGATTTATCGGGAATAGCATTTAACGCATGAATTAACTTTACATCCGCGATATGTCTTTGTTGCAAATTATTGCTTTTATATGCAACATCATGAGCATGACATGCCTTATCAATAGCATTTATCGGATACTCACCAGGCCGGGGCTGATTTTGATCATCAAGTCTGATATCTAATCTCGTTCCGGGACCACAGTAGCTATATCCTGGAAGGTGTTTTTCTCCGGGGTATTTTGCCCATGGGGTTCCGGGGAGTTTTCCAAGTTTTGCGGCAATATCACCCCCGAGTTGCTTTTTTTTAAAAATCGAATTTTTTTTGTACCACATGTTACACACTTACCAGTAAGCGCTAGTCTATTGTTTTTAGTTGTAATGGTTGTCTGATCGGTTGTATCAGTACGCTGTTTACACTTAACACAATATAGATCCATAATTTATATATAGCGTTATGAATATAATTGATTTTTCAGCGACTAAAAGAAGAGAACCGGTAAAACACCACGCAGCACTTCCGAATTCTGTCCGTGCCATTATAATCGGACCATCTGGATCAGGCAAAACACAATTACTGCTTAATTTGATAATGCGATTTATGAAGTGGGATAAATTATATTTAGTTGCCCCATCCGTAGATGATCAACGGTGCTATGAAGTGCTAAAAGATTATAATGAAAATGCATCAGAAATTATAGGTGAAAGTGTAATCGACTTTATTACTGATATTAATGATGCACCATCAGTAGAAGATCTCGATGGAGACATAAACAATCTTGTAGTGTACGATGATGTAATGTTGGATAATCAAAAGAACCCTGCTAGAATATTTTCCCGAGGTAGGCATAAAAACACTGACGTGATATATGTCACTCAACGATATACTCAAATTCCAAAAGTGATTCGCGATAACTGTAATATTCTTGCTGTATTCAACGGCGTTGATACACATACGCTACGAAATATTTGGCAGACATGGTGTTCCGATATGGACTTCAATGGATTTAAAAATTACTTCGGTCATGCTCAGTCTGTCCCATATGGATTTATAACAATAAATTTACACGACCCTCGGTCACGATATCGTATTGGACTTGATCAAATATTCGGTTAAATAATTTGTATTAATCAGCAGCAGGGAGGGTGAAATGACAACATATTTGCGACCGTAGATGGCAGCAATTTGAGGGTGGTTATGACAATGTATTTGCGACAAAATCGCTAAGGCTCCATTTGTAAAATGGGGTCTTTAATTTTTTTTTGGTTAAAATATGAGATTTCGTAGGAAGGTTCCATTTGGCATTCTGAGGCTTTAATCGATTTTGTCGCAAAAATTTGTAGGGTTCACCCTCCCTGCTGCTTCTATTTTGTCTAGCTCAGAAATGACATGTACTTAGATGACAAAATGACCGGACACAAGCAGTCAAAGGTAAAGGAGTGGTAAGAGAGAGATACCATCACAAATAAAATTTGCTAGAGAGTGACGGTTGTGGAAGTAGAGAATTCAAAGGAGATGAAGGTAACGAAGCAGGAGAGAAGGGATAGGCAAATACAGTGCCGGAATAAGAATGAGGGTACAGGAGAAAATATATAACATGGTTCGATGGATTGGATCCCAGATTAGGAACTATCGCAGCTGCTTGAGTAGCAACAGCAACAGGAACCACATCAAATTCGACAAACCTATGCATGGAAAATGGAGATCAGTGAGACTACTTTTAGGCTCACGGTCTTCACCAAAACATCTTTGACGAGGAATGGCAAGAATGAGTACATCGATATTCGTCACGTGGTGCCCGATCCAGAAGTTGTAGGCTTTTCGGGGTCGCACAGACCTCCAGAAAAGAGAGATACTTTCACTGGCCTATTTTGTGAATTGCTGTGTATGTATATATCTATGTTTACAACTAAAACTTAAATACCGTGTTATAGTATAGTATGTTTCTGTGTAATGGTACAGTGTGTCAATAATCACTATTACCTTTCGGAGATAGCATATTTCTGTGTATGAGGGTGTATTATGTTTATGAATACCCTTCCTCTTTCTTTTTATGTGACAGTGTGTGTATAATTCATCCCGCTTCACGCTTCAATTGCGTCATTCCCCCAATCTTCTAGGACAGTACGTTTATATATTTATAAGTATAACATGTGCTTAAACACTAATACCTTTACGGTACATATTAGCGGTGAGTGTTTGGACAGTATTCAATAAGCGCAAACTAGATAGTACGCGGGTGTATTGGATTGTACGTTTGATCCTATAAATTATTTCCATAGTTAATTCGCGTTATGATCACGTAGTAACCTAGTAATAGTAATGTAAGCTTACGGTGCAATGTTAACTGTTGTAGGTCAACCAATTACAGAAATGTTACCATAAAATCCCAATCATGGTCACCGTCTTCAACCATTGTTACAATGTGTCGTCAATGTTAATTTCCCTTATTTCCCTACAGTGTCTCATGTATACTGAATTCCTATAGAACTGCCAATAATGTATACCAAATGTTAATCTTTTTGACAATTTTAACAGGATTTTGAACGTACAATCCCATCGTGGTTTCTACATGTTAATCTGTGGATTAATGTTAATTCCCTAATGATCTCCAGAAACCTAGTATAACTGATATAATGGCGATATAAGTGCGTAATTTGGATTTCTAAGCTAACTATAACAATCGATCAGTTAAATCGCTACAATGTCTGCAGTGTGGCAGTTTATATTGATATCAAGCGCTAGAGAATCATGATACATCATGTCCCACGTAGTCACATTATCCTACCACCAATTCGACCTCATTAATCTAATATCTTAATGCTAAGCCCCAAGCGGTAGCTGTTAGTATCATTTTTAGGTCTTTCGTATGATTTGGCAATTAAGTCGGACGCTCTAACCACTAATGCATTGTGGTATTTCATTATGAAATATTAAACAAACTTTTATTACATTTCTAATATTTTAACAGTAACAGCTATGTGACAAAAAATGATGAAACCAAAGAAAAGGGCAAGCAATTTATAGATATTATTGTAAATTTCAAACCTGTCGTAAATTGGTCACTAAGACTGCTGTGTTGCAAAAGACAAAAAAAGCAAACAAAAAAGAAAGCAAAAAAAAAAAAACAAAAAAAAACGCCGTGATCTCAATAATTGTCAAAGTTAAAACATTAATTCACCAACATGTAACTTTTTATTTTGTATTTGATATACAGAATCTTTGAACTTTTACCTGAAAAACTGTGATGAATACTCATTCAGCCAACGGTTTGTGGACAATTGCTGATACTTTTTTCTTCCAAACCCTTTTATGCAACGACAATTTATGCAACAATTGGTATATCATTGATACAGCATACGAACTATGCAAATATTTTATTTATATCATATACCAATACATATATTTCCCATTAGAATAGAGTTAGATTGACGAGAAGCAACAATGTATTGACTTGATGGATGAACTCAACTTCTGTCTTTTGTACCTATTCACAATCACCTTCTAATACTGATAATTTGTTTTCATTTTTGAGCATCTATTTGTATTAACATTGATTGAATCAATATATGTTATAATTATGATTATAACTGAAAAAGGGTTTTAATGAAGGAAGTAAAGCACTAGACATACAGACACTTAGATTTTTTAATAATGAACGCTCATCAATGCTTTGACGCACAGGCGTAAGGAAAATTAGCGCCCAATAGAATCTAAGCGAAACGACTAACCAACAAGAGGCCATTAATTTTTTTAAACATATTCAAAGTTGATCTAAGTCATTATTCTGCTTTAATTAACATTACTGCTGACCATAACAATCTCTCTCTCTCTCTCTCTCTCTCTCTCTCTCTCTCTCTCTCTCTCTCTCTCTCTCTCTCTCTCTCTCTCTCTCTCTCTCTCCCCGGTTTGACTTAACACTTAACAAGTAACATCATTCTTCATAGGTACAGAGACGTTGTGTTATTACAAAAGCAAAAATCCTCTATTCCCGTCTATTCAAGGATTTTCGCCCATATCTTGGGACGATGGTCAAGAGAGAGAGAGAGAGAGAGAGAGAGAGAGAGAGAGAGAGAGAGAGAGAGAGAGAGAGAGAGAGAGAGAGATTGTTATGGTTAGCAGTAATGTTAATTAAAGCAGAGTAATAATTTAGATCAACTTTAAATATATTAAAATATATTAATTGCCTCTTGTCGGTTCGTCGTTTCGCTTAGATTCTATTCGGCGCTAATTTCCTTGCGCGTGTGTATGCCTACAGAGAGAGAGAGAGAGAGAGAGAGAGAGAGAGAGAGAGAGAGAGAGAGAGAGAGAGAGAGAGAGAGAGAGAGAGAGAGAGAGAGAGAGAGAGATTTTATAGTCTTTAGACATGTTAATTATAGCAGACAAATGACTTAGATGAATTGTCAAAATATTAAAATATTTTAATTACCTCTTGTTGGTTAGTCATTTCACTTAATTTCTATTCAACGCTAATTTCCATACGCCAGTACGTGAATGCCTGACAGTCTAGGTTCATGTACAAGAGCTAAACGTGTTTGTAGTGCTTTGCTTTCTTAATAAAAGTCATGTGTCATGTTTAAATCATTAGTTGATCTTATATTGAATTATTAAATGTGAATAACAATAGAAACTCGAAAAGAAAAGAATCAACTTACCAATTTGCATATGTGAATGTGAAGAACAAGATAAATCGTAGAACTACAATTTGTAGCAGACACACTCGCATGGATGTGGAGTTCATTCACTCAGTCAATGCACGTTTGCCCGGAGCAAATAGTTACTTCATTGAAAATGCATAAAAGTTTATTTGTATGTGATATAAATTTTAAAGCAACTAGAAACTTTTTAGAGTAGCTAGAAACTTTTAGCCATATAAGAGTAAAAGCCAATACAATTTTTTTTTCAATACTCCAAACGTTTCACAAACGTCAAACCGTCAAGCGGGTACGGTTTGATTTCATCCCATGAGAAAGTGTTGAACGTGCAGATTATTAGGTCAAAATATGCATGACGTCAAAATTGATCGTAGACAAAATTATTCTTTCCAGATTCGTTGTAATAAAAATTCAGATTAGTTACAAATCCCAAACAGTGCAGCGCCTCGTTTTTGCCTTACTTCGTTATTTCTACATATGCTTAGCTTTTCATTTCATATTGATAAGACCTAAGCGGGTCCGGATATCTTGGCAAAATAGAGGTTTATTTAGGTCTATTCAAGATTGCATTCTGCACGTACATTGTGAAAGTGTGAATTCGTGAATTTCTGAGATTGTTCTCCTTTCGAAACAGAAGCCAAGTTTATAAATTAGTTTAAGTTTATACTCACTTATGTCGAGAAATTTCAGGATTTCATTATATGTTTGCCTTTTGTTTTTGGCCCAGTCTTCAAATCGAAGAATCAAAATTTGATGTCGGGGAAAAACACGTAGCCAGTCTTTGATGAATATGTAGTAAACGCCAAGTCTGAGGAATCGTTCCTGTTAAAAGATGATTACTTGACGTTAATAACTGGACGTGTATTTGCTTTCCGACTATCCTGCATAGTGAATAATTTCGTATAATCCAAAAGTCGAACTGTGTAGATTGCTTAAGCTAAATATTTTCGATAAGCTGAATTTTGCGATTCGAAGTAAGAGGGAAAGGCCTTTTTAAAAGAGATTACTGATGAGTATATTATAATTACTACTCTTATTACTAATCACATTATAATTACTACTCTGTATTATCTGGCACAGCAATGTTATGTAATGTAACATAAATTATCTCCTTTTAAAATAAATCTGTTGGAATTTTAAATTCAACTACAATAGCATTTAGAGGATATCTTGAATGGTTTAAAGTATTGTTCCTAGAATCAAACCTTAACTTAATAATAATAATAATAATAATAATAATAATAATAATAATAATAATAATAATAATAATAATAATAATAATAATAATAATAATAATAATAATAATAAAAATAATGATGATGATGATGATGATGATGATGATAATAATAATAATAATAATAATAATAATAATAATAATAATAATAATGATAATAATAATAATAATAATAATAATAATAATAAATAACATATCCAATTACTACTACTACTGCTGCAACTACAACTATAATGTTTACTGTGTACTTCACTTTTCTGCTGCTGCTGTTGCTGCTGCTGCTGCTGATGATTATAATAATAATAATAATAATAATAATAATAATAATAATAATAATAATAATAATAATAATAATAATAATAATAATAATAAAAATAAAAATAATAATAATAATGATGATGATGATGATGATGATAATAATAATAATAATAATAATAATAATAATAATAATAATAATAATAATAATAATAATAATAAATAATAATAATAATAATAATAATAATAATAATAATAATAATAATAATAAATAACATATCCAATTACTACTACTACTGCTGCAACTACAACTATAATGTTTACTGTGTACTTCACTTTTCTCCGTGATTGAGGGTTGTAGATGAAGGTTTTGCATATCTGACGCGATTATAATTTGTAAACTAGACGTTTACAAAAAGAAATATCGACCATTTGGCCTTTGTTTCACTCAAATATTCAAAAAGTTTCCAAAATGTTATTGATCCGTCAATACCATGGCAAAACGTTGTATACAAAAATTACAATTGCAAGTGATTGTTAAAATATATTTCTCCTGACGTCATAGGCATGTGCTCATAACGTCACGCTTTGCTATAAAATAGCCACTTTATGCTAAAATTTGAGCTATTTTATAAGAATTAATGTGGTCCACATGCGGCACCAAAATTTATAGTCTTACAAAACATAACATTATGTGTGAAAAAAAACTTTGTTTTGATCGCTCCATTTGAGAAACGATCAAATTTGAGTGCGTCAACGTTCATTGGTACCTTGCATCCCTATGATGCATTAATTACATCTGAACCAACGTTTCTGATACAATGAACGTACGCAATTATTTTGACAGCAAAATGTCTATATATACAATGCAACAGTATTACACAATATATGATATAGTGAAACCATGAAATAAATATTCAATTTTTTAGCATCTTTGTCAAATTTTTGCCATATTGTCTGCATTTTCGAAAGACCTAACCAACTACCAGCGCAATTGAGAGAAGGTTTTAGTTTTTGACAGAAAGTACTTTCAAAAATTTAACACATATGCACATTTCAAATGTATTCTGATTTACGCTCCTGAAAAGAAAAGAAATTATATATATATATATATATATATATATATATATATATATATATATATATAGAGATATATATATATATATATATATATATATATGTATGTATATATATATATATGTATATATATATATATATATATATATATATATATATATATACATATTCTTACACTTTCTTCAAAGTGGAAAAGATTATTTTAAAGGTTTATGTAGAGCAAAATGACTTTTTAAAATCGACTATTAAATTTATATAGAGCAAGATGACTTTTTAAGATCGTAGTGCGTAAATATCATATAGAAGTGATACTGGCTCTCAGTGCTTGAATAACGTTACTTTGCAAAAGGCCACCATAGTTAATCCAATCCGTCTTTTAATGAAGCAATAGCTATAAAAACTATGTACTGTGTGCACTTAGCGGTGGTGATTTAAAACTTCAAAACCTATTCAAACTTATTTCTTGCCGCTGTGTCCGTGTATTGTTTGGGTTTTCTTTCAGTCGTTGGCATTTCAACACGCTCATAAATTGGTTACAAACGTTACTGTCCTAATTAGATATCTTTTTTATTCCTCATACGATCGATGTTTTTAAGCATGAACGAAAATTTAATGAAAGATTTGACCAAGTTGCAGGTGCTATTGGCCCCAGAGGTAAATTTTCCAATGTTAAAAGGACAGGGTACCAAGTAGAAGCAAAAGGTTTACAAAATGCGAAATCAGATATTGTGATGCAAAATGTACGTATACTCAAAAGAAGTTGTCAGGTATCACTTAAAAAGGTAAACTTTTCTATTTTGCATATTCTGGTAAAGACAAGTTTCAGAATTAGTGTTTTTAGCTTTGTCATTGGTTAAAACTTTGTTTGAACCAGTCAAAACCATCGATCATAAATCAGAATTATGTAATGCGAGCGTAATCCGGGAGGACACTCCCATAATTACTAAATAAGGTATAAGAACATTTACTATCTCAATCGTATACTTTATCTGAAAATACAACCAGTTTATTAAAATTCATATATGACTCTTTATTTCCTTATGATTCTAATGGTGAGATTGCAAATGCTCGCGGACCTTGTCTCCTGACGATTATAAAGCTTACACGAATTAAGCCTTATTGTGTAGTCGTAATTTATCACCGATTAGATTCACTAGTTATAAAAAGTACATTAACCAAATGAATTGTCAGCAAAAAATGAATACAAATAAAATTAATTTCGACAAGCAAACATAAAACATAACCTTTGAATAGACAATATTGTTTTTCAATTGAGTTAACAAAGATGTTAAAGTAACGATGAGATGATACAAAAAATGTCTGAATAATTTCATGTAAAGAGCACGTTCGATTGGAAATGTTTTAATGATTAGTTTTCTTTGCCTCTGTCTCTTAAATATATATATTACGTTCATTTTTTTGTTACTACTGACTATCATTACAGTGTCATTGTAACTGACCTTAAACGGAACTTCCCCGTGTTGGTATGCACAACTCCTTATTGATGTTGCTTGGCAACACTTCGTAAATCTGGAAATTTGTTCCACCATAGTGGTATGGAAATGCTCCAGGGACGCATTAAATAATCTTCTTACCCAGCTATTAAAATGATAATCCGAATATGCCCTGGAAGTACAAAAAAACATGTAGGTGCATATGTTTGCCGTGCAACAAACATTTATAGGTTGCTGCATTTGTTTGGGAAGATATTATTGACTTTCTCTGAGCAATACTGCATAACGTTAGGAGTGAAGTATTACTTAAAAAGACTTCGTATTATCTTTTAAAATGAAGTTACTGTTTTATATATATATATATATATATATATATATATATATATATATATATATATATATATATATATATATATATATATATATATATACACCTTTTTACGTAAGGCTGAATAAGAAAAAGAACAAATTACAGGGAACAAATAAACAAATATTATAATGGATTTAAAAGTATATACACAACTGTAATTTTAACACCACGCAGCAACAGTATTAACATGCACACAGCACCACCCTGTGATATTTTAACTTGTCGCTCGCTCGTTTAACAAATTCTCGTTTTGGTCTACTTAAAATTTAAATTTAGAGTCATATTGTGAATGAACTCGCATTGAAACAACTTATCGAGTTGGTCCGAAATGTTTATTTTGTCGATTTAACTAAACTCCGATATATATATTTATGATGAACTGGACTTATTAATTGAGTCAGTTGGGTACAAAGTTCATATGACTAGAGGCATTACCCTTAATGTACCTGCATGCGTGTTTCTGTTTTGTTATTTACTGCTTGGAATCATAACGTGGGGAAAATTAGTTATTTTAATGGAAATTGTCAAATTGTTGAATATGTTGCCGAAATTACATTTTAATTTTGCGGTGATGATCAATGATGGTAACCCATGTAATTCGGTTTAGCACATAGGACCAATAAAGTACATTTTGACGAAAAGACGCAAAATGATAAGTATATTTATATCCATAGTTATTAACAGGCAAAGATATACGTTTATGTCCTGTCTAATCTCTACTATTTGTTGGAGGGAAAACAGCTATTCACGTTACTTATCCGCTTTGGTTACACTGCTGATTTTTTTTTTATATAGTCAGTACACGTGCGGACATTATTTGGTTTAGGCTCAAGAATACATGGCAAACTCGTTACTTTTACCTCGTTTAATAAAATCATTCTCCAATAAATGCTGATTTTTTTCCAAATATTCCGACTTGAAAGGATTCATACTGTGAGGATGATGTTATATAGGTGAGGAATCTACAAAATTAATGTCATCATGGATTTTATTTGTTCGAATGGAATATCAAGAAATAAGTGCTCATTATTGTAGTTCAGCCATTTCCTGTTGTGGTTGATATGAAAGTTTCTGGTCAAGATTGTTTAACAATTCTGAATTCAGAAGATTGGTTAAACCAGAGCTACTACAGACCGATTGCATTCCGTCGTTTATATTCTCAGTTTGGGATATGTACAACTAAATAGGTAACTTCTATATCTATCAAAATGCTCCTTTAACATATCTGTATAGAAACGTTTTTCCTGTTTTCGCCTAATATGAGTGTTAATGATATTGTTTAAGCAATACAATTTCTTTTCGATTTTGTTTGGACCGTAACATTTAACCCGAAAAAGGATTTTGCGGAAAGGCAAAAGAGTCAAAACATTTTCACACCAGTTTTCTTTATTGTTCTGTCGTACTTCAAATTTAGTTTTTGACTTAGTAGGCTGACGATTAGGTTTTATTAATTAACAAGCCTTCGACAACATATATCTGAAATAGTAGATTCAGACAAGAAGACCAATCTTTGAATCTGATTTGAAAGAAGTTTTTCTTTGATAACTTCAATATTCCATGGACTGTATGTCCAAGAAAGCTAGTTTAAAATA
Organism: Potamilus streckersoni; assembly: GCA_016746295.1. Taxonomy (NCBI): domain Eukaryota; kingdom Metazoa; phylum Mollusca; class Bivalvia; order Unionida; family Unionidae; genus Potamilus; species Potamilus streckersoni. The sequence goes on from JAEAOA010001810.1 coordinate 1,066,112, forward strand.
ACTAATGCACAATGTTTCTGGGAATTATTCCCTAACAGCAAACAACAGCTAATGAACACATTCATTTCAATCCTTAACTTTATCAAATAAATATTATCGAATTCTGTTCTTCACCTCTTGACGGCATATTTCCAAAGCTTCTTGACTTTCATGGTGATAAGGCAGAATATTTAAAGAGTTGAATTCTCAATTTGTGCATATCTTGGAAACATCTATACAGAAATATTAACCTTTCCTAAGAATGGAGAGATTTTGGATGGTCAATAAAAATGTAAGAACTTTACCAAAAGGTTCTCAATTGTTTCAATTTTTATATTTCTCAAATGAATTTGGCTTTGGAATACTTGTGGATGCACACATTATGTTAGCTGTCTGACTTTGTTTTAGGTAAGGGACCGACACAATCTATCGTAATTCTACGAAATGGTTCGTCTAATGCAGGGATAGGCTGCAGATGTACTTTTGATATATTGTGATTGTGTTTTTCTAACATTTGACAGGTGTGACAAGATCTGGAGTATTTGGTAACACAGGTCTAAAGTTCCTGCCATTAAAAAATGTTACAAGATCTTGTGATAAGGCTTATTCACTTTTAAATGACCAGGCTATGGAGTTTGGACTATACAAAGGATTTTAATAGGAATATGCTTGGCGAATAATTATAGGTGATGTAGAGACTTCTTATATTAATGGCTCATATTCTCCAAAAAAGACTGAGACAGGCTTGTTTTACCTAAGACACGTATTTATGTAAATGCATTAACGTAACCTGACTTTTTGAGATAGGAACAGTTTATAGAAATCTGCTTTATTTTTATTTTGATGATTTGTTTTTGCAACATGTTGCGATCATAAATAGAAATAATACCCCCTTTCCTCTTACAATAAGTGCACGTAGGTAGAGATATGAACTTCGTATAAATCTTGTCAGATGTTTGATTGATAAAGGTTCTTCCAGATGGAGATTTGCAATCACTAATTTTAGACTGAGATGAACGTTTACCATAATAAAACAACAACAAAAAAACACCGAGTGATAGACTTAATGATACATAAAACTTTTTGAATCAATGAATAATCATCTGCTGTTCGAGCAGCATTGTCTAAAATTTCCACATTCACTTCTCATAATATGCGTTGACATCTTTATGGGTGGAATTCTTAAGCTTCTCAATCATAATGAGCTTTCGGAGATTTTTATAATCTTTGTGAACCTTTTAGGGAAAACATTACCTATCAAATAGATCTTCTTTTACCATTGCAAGAGTGAATTTCAATACTTTGGAAAGGTAGATGTGTATTTAAAATTTCTTGCTGAGCGCAAACGTACAATATAATAGTGCCCATATTGTAATTATATGCATACATTTGAAGACTGCCAGTTTTCAGTTCCATTAGCTACAACAGGTAGGAAACACGACCATTTAATGTATCCCTTTTATCTCCATTCCATGAATATCGATAAATAGTTGGACAGTTACATATTACACACCACGCAAAAAAAAAAATTATTTCCGTCATTATTTAAAAATTAACCGCTCATTAGCACAAAAGGTCACACCGCCATCAGAGTTTTATCTCCACTTACCTCTCTATAGGGTTTCTCAGTACAATGATAATATACTTACCTCTCTATAGGGTTTCTCAATATAATAATGAGTTTTGTATTGGGGTTCAGATGGAACAGTATATCAGCATTAGTAAGGTTAGGTTCCTTCTGAGTTATGTTGTTACGAAAGAACTCGTACTGTTTGTCACCCAGCATTCGAACTGTCCCGTCACCTGTATTAAAGAAAGCACCGTTCACATTAAATTGAACGGGTTAAACGTTGACTGCACAACACGGTCTTACAACGTAAACAGCGATCTCTCTGTGATTCAGGTGTTAGTTTAATGTAACATTTCTGCCCAGTGTATGTTAGGATTAAACATTAACACGAGTTTAAAAACAATAAAGACCGTGTGTATTAGCAATCAGTATTAGAATGCGCTGCAATATAAAGGCAAATAATTTAATTCTGCAAGAGGTGTGTGAAATAGATGGGATGTGTGGATAGCAGTGACGATTGTCGAGTGACCAAGTGCCCTTACACATTTTAGAATTGTTGAATCGTGACACACTATGAGTCTGTTTCGCTGTTGTCTACTCGTTGAAAAAATTACACCCTTCATCGCAGATAAAACGAAATTCATTGAATATAATGATATGTATTTGTCCATATAGTAACAGGAGATGCATTAGTATGTATTTTGTCACATGGTCATTAACAAGTGGGTTAGCATGTGGATGGTAAAGATCTTCATTACAATACTGCAGTAAAACGTTGAAATATTTGTTGGTAAAACAATCGAAACAGTTCGAGAAGTGTTTTCCTCGGAGATATTCACTAATTAGTGGAATCATCCCGATATCCTATAAGCCAATACTATATCTGTTGTTTTTATCTTATCAAGAGATTTTTTATCTCTGTGGCTGCCGTACATGAGATTTGTTTTAAATTTCCACGATGATTGAAACAGTAATATATGCAAGAATAAGTCTCATAAGAATAATGCAATCGGCATTTCAAAGATGTATATGATGAAAGATTTCAGTTATGGCATGGTAAATTATAGAGCCATGAAAAATAATAATTATGAAAATAATAATCATTCTTTACCTGGTTAAAAAAACTAAGGTGCATTCTTTAGTAAAATAACAAAGCAAACATATACAAATAGTTCCAAATTCTGTAGAGCCACGGTATTCAATCAACGTTGAATAAATTTGCTGATCTGTTAAAATATTCAAGTTTTCTTAAATTGCAGTCAAGACAATTACAACCATATTATGTAGCCAATAATTTATCGTTTTCATTTGAGAGCACATTTTGTTATACATATTCAATGTATTTACCTGTGATTAGAGGGTGGTAATCACAATCTTTCCAACTGTCTCTGCAAGGAATTCTAGAAATTGTTGTGCTAATAGCTGCTGTTGACCTTAAAAACTCATCCAAGTACCTTTCAAACGTCCAGTAATTGCTTCCTGTTTCTAACAAGAAATTTAATTTATATCGTCTCAAATTTAGCAGAATGGAAAGGTAAATATACGTCATATATTAATATGTATTGTAAAAAATTGGCGTCTGTTAACGATTTAGAGAGAAACAGTTGGGTAGTATTAATGAATTGGGTAAAATTTAAAGTTGTATAATATTGGTTATAGTTATATGTTAAATAAGCTAAATTTTTCTACTATGAACGCGTGATCGTTTAAACGTGAAATTAAATCCAAAGAACAGCAAAATATTCATGTAGATACGATATCGCCTGAGACCAAGTCTGACCATTCAAGAAAATTACTCGCTAAAATTATACTTACCAAAACACAAAATGCATTACACGTTCAAAATGTTAAGTTGTAAGTGACACTTTAAATTTATACTTTCAAAGGTGAATTTGATATTATAAATTTATTGTTCGTTTTAGGTCTTTCCAAAAGTCCGGCGATTTTCAGTATTAAGAGCAAGTAAGCTATGTTAGCATAGTAACGTTTAACAGCAAATTCATTTTGGTGCTAAAAGCACATTTGTCACATTGATGGATCTCTCCTGTGTCCGTAGTATATATATATATATATATATATATATATATATATATATATATATATATATATATATATATATATATATATATATATATATATATATATATATATATATATAAACTAATAATAATACTAATAATAATACTAATACTAATACTAATAATAATAATAATAATAATAATAATAATAATAATAATAATAATAATAATAATAATAATAATAATAATAATTATTCTTACCCTAAAACTAAAAGGTGTGTAAAATATGTATTCTCAATTGAAATACAACTCCGTCTCCCATAAAGCTTGACGGACATTAGGCGAACTCTTGATTACAACTATTGATATAAACACTACATTGGTTTGTCGAATCATAATAAACCGTATGTGAATCTAAAGTATCATAAAAGATGAACTCATGTAAGATGTGCCTGTTATAAGTTATGTACATTGTTTAGTAAAAGTGGTAAAAATGGCACGCTGTTGACTGCTTATACACAAAACATAAGAATAATAATTGTGGTTCTATGTCGGTAAGCAATTTTTTAATTTCCCTTTTTTATTTTTTAGATGGGCGTTTCTTTGTTCTCACTTTCAGAGAAACGTATTTATGATACCGAGCTGAGAATTCACTCAGTTGTAATCCAGACGTTATACTTCAAGTCTGTAGTCAAGTATTAACACGTTTAATGATAAGTTTAACAATTAGATTTAACTTTGTAGAATTAATTTTAATTTTCATCATTGTATCAGTCGATGTGTCACATGATAAGGCCAGTGGTAAAAATTCTTATTTTACTCGACATCTTTAGCTTTTTCTTTGCATCTTTAATGCGCTAAAAATGGAGAGCTTTGCCAAGAAATGAAGGAAACTAATCTTGATACAGTGTACAAGGAGTTAAGTTACACTGTTTGATCTAAAGCAGGGCTGTAAAGTCTGTTGGTTATGGTGCTACTAAGTGTAAGTCACCAGTATCTGACACCAATATCCGACAAATGGCACCACAGACTCAGTTCTATTGTCTTTAACGATGTCAGAATGGAGATAAACAACTTAGAAGTGACGTTGCTCTGTTATAACTGTGTGTATTTTTAAAGGTTACTTGTCTGCTAGTACTTTGTGGTGGTTACAGAGAAAATTAAATGAATAAAAAGATTTGTTTGCAAAGGGCATAGTGAAATTTCTAGGTGCCTACTGCATTTAAAGCTGTAGAGGAATTAACAAAGATATCATGTTCGATTGATAACATTCAATAACATTTATCAATATTACATTTAATGTAGGCGTAATACATTAATAAGTAACTGAATTATCTTAACAGTTAAACACATAAAATGACGAATTTTAATTTTAAATGTTCATCATTTTATGTTCTTAAATCGAAGCGTTGACTGACAGCAGTCCATAAGTAAATATCATATCCAGAGAATTGTCCATTTTCACATTGAATATTGTCAACTAAATTGTACAGTCTTTGAAACCTTGTTGAGGCTTTTGGATCCAACTATCCCTTAATGTAATCTGAGTAACACGTATTTAACTGCTTACAAATCAAAAGTTCAGAAATGAAATTTCTGTTATTTTTCCATCATATTGTCTTAGTTGATGAGTATTTTAAAACACAGCTTCCCTCTCCATTTGATATAATGCATATTTTGCACGCGATAAATGTTGCACATCAGAATCCTCACATTGTGTAAAAGATGATGTCCCGTGGTTGTTATTCAATCTGTAAATGACTGAAGAAAATCTGCCAATCATATTCTCAGAATAACTCACACTGTGGCAGTGAAACAATGAGTGATCTGTTAACTATGCCACATGTCAGAGTATAAGTATACAGTTTAATCGTTTCGATTGCTCATCTACGCAGTTCGTCTTCAAAATTTCAAAACGTAACACTTTGCCACATTCATGCATATTTATGCTAGTGATTTTGTGCTTTATGAAGTACATGAAAGGATACCACCAGTATCTGGTCACTCGTCCAGCTCATTCGACAAAGTATACTGTACACAGTGAACAGTCTGCACCATATCATATCACCTGCAAGCTATTTCAGTAAATCCATTGGAGTCCGATCTACATTTTACATCTAGGCTCAAGGCCTTTTGTGCTTTCTTTTGTTCTGCACAAATTTTCTAAGAATCATATTCGAGCTAAAATGTGTATTGTCAATGTCGAAACTGATATTGTCCTAAAAAGATTTTATCTTGCCGGTGCACTTTTCAATGGAATCAGGAGCTCAAAAGATATCGTTTATTTTTTGAGATTTTCCTTAATCTCCATCTGTGGTAGCATAATTTATAAGTACACCCTGGAAAGCAAGCTGACTATCGGTTTCCCTTCATGTGTCAAAGAGATATTCCGAATAATTACCTTGACATTGCACATCGATTCCTTACTCTTCAGCCAAGCTCCAGTTGAGCAGAGATTATTCCGGAAATAAGCACATATTAACTTCTTGACAGGCATTTTTTCACATATAATGTTAATAACTTGAAAAGCATTCTATTCGGGCTTTTTGCCTGATTAACTGTAGCAGCCATCGATTCCAATGTTTATGGTACCTGGTTCATTTCCACGGTTCACATTAATACCTTTCGATAATTTATTTTTAAAAGCCATATCCCTTTCATTTAACTCTGATACATTCTTCGCCAGTGTTGGATGTCATATGCATGCTACTTCTGGCAGGATATTATCGTAGCAATATTAAGTCATTCATTGTGTGTCCTATAGACTGACAGTAAATCCAGTATAAGGTGTGACTGGGTTTGCTTCTGGCTTGTCTTTCCTTCCTTAATCAGTTTTCATCCAAGTGCGGTAAAGCCACACTTTACATAGTTAAGTATTATTTAATGGCAGGCTCCTCATGTTGTCTCTGTTGCATTTATTCACTGTATATATCTCGTTTGTGCAAATTCCCGAAATTAGGTTGTCTTACTCGGGTATAAATTGGCACCGGGAACTGATTACAGCAGTTGAAGTGGCTTGGATGCACTCTCACTCTCTAGTGTTGATACAGAGACTCCATTAACACTTGATCTGAGTATTTGGAAAACTGGGCTTTACTCATTCTGGCGGCAGTCATATGCTATGTTGAAATAGAACCTGGAGATGAGTTCTCATTGTGCAGAGTAATGACCTTTCTTAAAGGACAATAACCTCCCTGGGACTATTTTTCTGCTCTTATGGTTGCATTTCATCGTTGTTTGCCGCGCTGCATTTTGTATATATCTGACAATCCTTGATACAGCTTCTTTAGGTTCCCAAATTCAGTCGATGACATGAGAGATGAGAGACAGTTGACACTGCATTTGTATTGCAATTAAGAAAAGAGGATCAAAATACATTTATCTTTTATAGGCAAATACAAGAAATTATGATATCATGACATACATTTGTGTGAATGAGGCATATATTTTTCTGTTAGTCCTTTGTGAAATTGAAAAGAAACTAATGTGTTATTTAACACTATGATATACAGTTGTATGAAAGCATACACCATGTTGTTGTTGTTGTTGTTGTTGTTGTTGTTGTTGTTGGGCTTAACGCCATTTTTCAGCACACGATAGGCTATTCACGGCGGCCAGTATTAATGGTGGAGGAAGAAACCGGGAAATCACCGGATAGAACCACCGACCCAAGAGAAGCTACTGGCAAGCTTTTTTACATATCCACATTCGTTGAATCCTAGACTCGAACCCACGCGGAGGTGAGATGGCAGTGATCCGTAACGGAAAGCGCTTTAGACCACTCGGCCACTCGGGGCCCCAAACATGCACCATAAGATGCATGTGAGGTAATATACATATTTATTGTATGTCAATTTTATTGAAATTTATTTAAGTTTCTTAAATTTGTACAATCTGTCAGTTATAAGATGAACATACAGACATAAAAGCTAATTAGGCATGTTTCTAACTCTTTAAAGGTAGCATAATTTATTAAAACAGTTCTGAGCCTAGATTTAGTGGCAAGTTGCTAAAATAGTGACAAATATAACACGGCATCTTTGTATCTGGTACAAACTAGTTCAAAACAGAATCATATGGCAAGGGAGCAGTAGGTTCATATTTCATAATTGAAGATAGCTGTTTACATATTTTTACTGTATACACGAGAAATGTAGAATATATTGTACAAAACTAAAAATGTTTACTTACTTCATTACATACCAAAGAAGAAAAATTTTTCTTAACTACGATCGTTATCAATAGGGTCATTGACAAAATCTCACATGGTGAAGATAATTCTCTCAGTAACAATTTGTATGTGTTTATTAAATTTTAACCGGTTGTATTAAATCTATTAAATAGGAGGCATTTTGAAAGACAAGATTAAATATTTAAGAAACAGGAACAAATGCTTGTATTTTGCTAATTTGTTTCTTAAACATTTTAATATTTTGAAAGGAAAACTATTTTAGAAATCTTAAATGCTATTTTAATTTTTAATTATTTTTATTCAACTGTTATAGAGATTTGTTATTTTGAAAAACTCTCTTTTAATAACAAGCGGACACACTTCTTATAATTTTATTAACTTTATATTACACATCTTGATATTTTAACAGAAAACATAACTGTTTAGAAATAATTCTCATTTGCAATTAAATTGTACTTTTTGTGAAATTTCATGGATGTCTCGTTGCTTTTTCAATACATTTCCTCTTGAATAGCATTAGTTTCAAATAAATTTGGTTCAATTAAATTGATCTTATTTTAATTTTATAACTTTTTATAGAATTACTTGATCTGTTAAGAAGGAAAAGAAAATACATTGATTTATATTCATTCAATCTTCATATAATTTGAATTATTTTTCAAAACTTAATTATTGTTTCTTTCTGATTCTAGTTATTATTTTACAAATAGCATAATTGCTTATTGGTGTGGCCCCTCTCAGAATTTTCATCATCTGAGGGACCCCCTAGTTCCGAAAGTTTAAAGGCTTTTATATCATTGGGTTTTTTTTAGGCGTGTGTGCTATTTGTATTATTTTTAAGAAATTTCATTTTTTATTTTTTTTTACATTTTGATTTAGGGTTTCTACATCATTCCTATTCTATTATGAAAAAGACTCCTTATCCCAAGCTGGATCCGGAGTTTACTTAAAGTCTGTGATCCTTGCCAAGGATCTATGCTGCCCAGTGTTTGCTATATGCTTCTGCTATGTGTTATGTACGCTGTTTTGTGTTTTTGTAGGGCTGGCTGCATGGATCAAAATTTTAAAAGTTGTTCCTTAATTTAATTAGGGTTTTTTGATTCGGGAAACCGGTTGTGATATAAGATCGATACCGGTTTCCCAATCCTTGAAATCCTCTTTGTAATTATTGTGTGTTAGGAGAAGATAGTTAGATTGTAGAGTAGATTATATGTGTATTAAAGACAATGCGAATGTTTAGTGCTATTTAGGTGGGGAAAACTGGTACGGTCCGTGCTACCCCACGTGAGTCACGTAGCATTGGCTCCGCACCTTGTTCTCCTCCTTTTAAATTCTAATTCTTTTTATATGTAGTTGTGGTCTATAAATTATTAGAACAGATCCCACAGGCATAGTGTATCTATGAATGTATAGTATAATAAAATTCTTCTTTTCTGTAAATTTGATAAAATATATATTTCTATTCTCGTAGTGTTTTCATAAATTTGTTAATAAAACCTATTAATTCGTTATATAATTTGCTATCCATTATACCATTCGTGTATAAAAGTTGTGAAGTTTAATTATTCCCATATTTTGTATGAATTTGAGTCAAAAAACTCAAATAGCATAATTTGATATGTTCAAAGAATAATAACCCTTATATAAACAGTTCATACAGGTTCACTTTTATTCTAGTTGATTTTCTTTGAGCTTTAGTTACATTTTAATTATTTTGCTAAATGTTATTTCCATTTTCAGCATCTTTTAATAATTTTATTATTTTCTGTACAAAGTGTACTCAAATTTCGTTGATTCTAATTAAATGTTATTAGTTAGTAATGAATTTCTTAACACGTTTTAATTAACGTGTACAAAAGAGAACTATATGATAAACAAGTTACATAATTGTAATATATGCATTCATTTTCATTTTTGTTTAATTAAGTTGAATTATTTTAAAGTAAATTAAAACGAATATGACCTTTCTGTGAATAATTTATCATTTTATTTAAATATTATTGTTTTACAAAATTTGTATTAATATAGTGGAGTAAATATAGAGCATGTGCCATTTGTATTTACGTCTCCATTTGACAGATTTATTAGATTTTAGTAATGACTTATTTGATTATGGGAATCTGGAAGCCTGAGTACTTAGCCAATAGATAGGTGGCAGCATAGAACAAAGCAGTCTTACTTCTGGTTTACTTTATGCATAACAAAACAAGCAAAAAAGATAGATAGCATCTTCATTTTGCTTCATAAAATATTTTTGTCGTGCGGATCGAGGATGTTCTTGTAAGGGAGAGAAAACATGAGCTAAGTTATCTCGGCGAAAGAAGGATTTAATCGATAGGAAAGCAAATAACAATAATGGTCTTCGATGTTGTTGTCCAAAATAAAAAGTTGTTGTTGGGCTTAACGCCATTTTTCAGCACACGATAGGCTATTCATGGCGGCCAGTATTAATGGTGGAGGAAGAAACCGGGAAATCACCGGAAAGAACCACCGACCCACGAGAAGCTACTGGCAAGCTTTCTCACATATCCACATTCGCCGAATCCTAGACTCGAACCCACGCAGACAGCGGTGAGATGGCAGTGATCCGTAACGGAAAGCGCTTTACGCTACTCGGGGCCCCAAAATAAAAAGTAACATGTCTGCAAAAAAATGGAACGCGGGCCATTTTCATATATTCATGTCCCTAAATTTAGTGAAAATTCTAGACTTCCTTAGAAAGGATTTTAGCTGTTTAGTTTTTGAAAATACGAGATTGTCGGTATTTTGGTAATACAGTCAAAGGTAGCGGTTACTTTCCTCAGGTTGGAAGTATATGGATATATGTTTCATTAAAGATGTCGTACTTGACAAGTATTTATGTTTCATAAAATAAAAAAGTTTGTTATGTTACTGTTGTTCTCCTCCAGAAAATAAGTTTTGGTTGATACAGACAGAATATTATTATGACGACTTTGTTTCCTATTTAAAACGGGTTTAATCTGATATTAAGCTCATGAGTTGCTGAGAGAGAGAGAGAGAGAGAGAGAGAGAGAGAGAGAGAGAGAGAGAGAGAGAGAGAGAGAGAGAGAGAGAGAGAGAACGGTACAAATGAAATATTTTATTTTTATTTTATTCAGACGAACCTTTACCCAATACATTACTTGAGAAGAACAAATGGAGAAACCTTATTATGGTTAAAATAAATCTGTACGGTTCTTAGCGTGTTTTCACTTTTGCAAAGACGGAATTTAAAATGTACTGATCGAGAAAATGGCATTGGATTTTGTTGCAATAGAACATATAATGCAATATTTTAAAAGGGAATTGTTTCTGACACACACACACACACACACACACTCATACGCGCGCCCTGTTCATTGATGTATTAGTTCTTTATTTATTAAAGATTTGACACTATTTTATGAGGCAATTATTAAAAATTGAAGTCATTCTATACGTGACTATTTAACTCAAATTCGTTGGCAAATAAATGCAACATTCCAAAACTTTTGTTTAAGGTTCAAATACGAAACCGCACATTTGATGCGCATGTACTTACTTGTCTTATAATGAGTGAAAACAAATAATAAGGTAATAAGTTATTTGTTTGTATTTAAAGTGCTTCTTTTATACTGAATTGTTAATTGCCGAATTTTTGTTCAGGAGATCTACATTAAGCTACGCTACTCAGGTATTCAGTCAGTCACACTAATCAAGATTTCACTAAGTCGCACTAATCAGATTTTCACTAAGCCGAACTATTAAGAGTTTTTCACTCAGCCACGCCAAAAAAGAGATCTTCGCTGTCTCGGAATTATATATCTCTATCGTTTATTTATTATTTTGGATTAAATACATGTACTCAGGTTTGGTTTCTGTGTACAGAGTTGCACGAGGGTGGTTTATGTATATCGTATATTATTTAGAAATGGTGGGTTCGGTTCATCCCATGCTGCACGAGCAAAGTGCATACGATGGAAAAACCGATATACCTTGAGCGCACAGGCAGTATTCCTACATTGTCTGTTCATAAATCACATTATGAAGAGTTTTATTAGTGAACAATCCACTTTATGACGCGCGATATCCAACTTTAGAGATATATGTAGGTTAAATATAATTTTTCTTTTTTGTATTATATGGTAAAATTGTTTGACTATCACATTTATCTTGTATTTCTAGGTAATTCTTGACTCGTGTCGTATAATGCAAACTTATATTCTGTTTTCTAGCTTACCTGTATGTAACTTAACAGAACGATTATATTCGCAGTAATGTTGATATTATTAAGTACTATAAGATTCTTGTCAGACACAGGTTCACTTTTAAACCGGATTATCACCTTGTATAGTAATCCAGATAATGTAATTTGTATAAAATAATAAGCTCGAGTTTACAAAACATAACGTCATTACGTGTTGTTTGCTATACATGATCGGGTCATTTATGGTACACGGATTCGGATATTATATTTTCAGCTGACTGATTAGTGACTGATTGATTGCTGGCTAGTGGCTGGTGATGCTGAAGGTGTTGTTTAGCCGTGGTGCCAGTTTGGGTTGTTATGTCCAGTGTGTTGATGTCAGGAATGACGTTTGCCTGAAAGAAGATAAAGGTCATCACGTGGTGAAGAACTAAGTCTTTTGGACCAACGGTTCTGCACAGAACTAGAAATTCTACTGATATTAAGGCAGACCAAGAGGGGCAGACCTTTCGTATTGGCCCCTCGACCATTCGAGAGAACACTGGGGCTGAGAAGAACTTTCGGATTTGTTTGACTCCGCAAGATATATGTCCTAACGTTTCATATCATATTTAACTATCTGACTGAAAAATCGTCATATTTCATTGAGTGAAGTGGAATATATCGTAAATAACTATTTGAGTGAACTTTATCATTTATTACTATTTGTCTGGAAATTGTAACTGTTTATGCGAATCCTTTTTCCATTGTGTGGAATCACTTGAATCATTAATCATTGTATCTTTTTATTATATAAGTTTTTTGCATATCAGTTCACCTATCATTTAAATCGCAATACATTATCAGGTTCGTCTTTCAAAAATATGAAATATTTAGATTTTGATGGTGCACGAATCAATCTTTAACATAGAATCAATCATACATAGTTCTTTTATACCATTATTAGTGGTCTTCGTCCTAATCCCTCCCCAACCGGTTCATCTTGTTACATTCGCCAAGCCACACAATATCAGCTTGTCACCAAGCCATACTAATCAGCGGATAAGAAAATAAAGTTTATAGCTTAAGATTTTATATATATATATATATATATATATATATATATATATATATATATATATATATATATATATATATATATATATATATATAAGGTCGGCGCTATTAAGGTTTGCATATAACAGTCCAAAGTAGTAACATTAATGTTAATTAACCTGGAAAGGAAGACAAATGATATTTGTACTGTCCTATAGTTCTAAGTTACTATATATTTCGATTTACTTAAAAGTGAAGTAAGACCATATTTGTTTTCAGCAATAACTGTATCATTGTAGTTTTTAATGGTTTTTTATCGCTGTACTGATCAACAAATAGATTGTTCTGAATAACGATCAATTCTATGGGAAGCCAAATATCTTGACAGGGTTTTTGCTTGGCTCCACTTATTGGAAAAATAACTGGCTACGATTATATTCAAGGGTCAAACGTCACATATTGATGACATTTCATGATGGCATGGTTTAGTTTCGTAGCTGAGTTTAGGTCAGAGCCGTATAAGTGGACAGGGATGGAGAGGAAAGTAGTTCCTGGTATTTGAGTTAAATTTGTTTCTTATGGTATTAAAACACTGACGTTACTGAAGAGAATTCTAACAAGGAGTAACCATGCAGTTGTGAGGTTACCATGCAGTTTTGAAGCTGTGATGCAATTTTGAAGTTATGATACTTGTGGCCATTGATTGATTAAAGGAAAATTGAGTCTTTTATAATTTTCAGCAGACGGCTAATATTGTCGAGAAGTTCATGGAAATAAGGGGAAAACAGACTTATTCTAGCAGCAGGGTTTACGCTCGCGCGCGCGCACGTGTGATTTGGATTTTTAACTTGGCATTAACAATTTTCAGTCATATCGCTACGATGTCTACTGTGTGGCAGTTTATAATTTCTAGCACTGAGGCATCATGCCGCAGACATTTTGCATGATATCCCACCCAGTCACATTATCCTGACACGAGGCCAGGGGCGTGCCTAAAGTATTTGGCACCCAGGACGGTTCCTTTATTTGGCACACCTACAAATTTTAAAATATAATCACATAATAATATAATTGGAAGTAGATTTCTAAACAGTACAGTGCTGTCATAAGCAAATTGGAAATAACTTTTACTTTGGCGATTTTTCATTTGGTTTGAAAACTTGTTCTGGTGTTTCAACTCTATTGATGTCACCTCTATCTTGCTTTCACACGGAGATGACCCCCTACCTCCCTCTCCCAGAACCGCGATCCTTAGTCCGCCATTGCACAATGCCGACCGGTCCTAACAATAACCACTTAATGCTGAGGAACTAGCGAGGCCAGCTGTTAGTATCATATTAATGGTAAAATTTAAGTTATCCAAAATGTACTGAAGAACTAAAGCACAAAATTAGAGAATTTCCAGAATTTATGATATCATTGAACGATATTTGACGATATCCGATACTCATACTGAGTAGACGATAAGGTCCTATGATAACCGAAATTGAACAAATAATTGATCTACAAAAATTCATGGGTATGCAAAATTGGCAATATACTTAAGAAACTGAAGTCATAAGACTTCCAAAAATTGTTTGATTTTGCGATAAAAACTGAGGATATCTGAAATAAATAATTGAATGAATGATAATATCCGAACATATCGGGAACTATTATGACAACTATAAATCCCAGAATATCCCGAAAGTATTTAACTTACCGAAAAATTAGTGTACATCCAAAATTGATATTATCAGTTAACAATTATTTTCGAGGATGTAAAAAAATCAATTATATAAACGAGAAACGGCGAAAATATCCAACATAATTTATTTCACTTAACGATCAAATGTAACAATCAAAAATTTTACTTAAGGCAAAAATTCGATGATATTGCATAGGTCTCCAGATCGCAAGTCCGTAATGGAGGTCTCCATTGTAGATATCAATATCCCAGAATGTATTGCGATAGGTGATCTTGCCTCGTAATGAAAATTCAAGACTCGCCAGGAAAGCACTGAGTTTGGGAGTCCATAAGAAATACACTAGAAAACCAACCGAAAAGAAGAAAACATCGCACCCAAAGCACCCTATATCATAATTCGTCGCCTTAGCGTCACACATAAGGTTCTTGGTGTGAATCTTGATAACAAACCGAAATAATGAATGAATACAAAAGACATATGATTAATGCGGCTTACAGTACACCGTGGTTGCTGTCCCAGATGAAACATTTCCTACATATTCTACAGTTAGGTTTTATTAAAGCTATGTTCATCTTTATTTTGATTATGTTAATGTCGTTTGGGGGAAAATACCAAACTCATATGATAGATTCCAAACATGGAGGATTAAGATTCTTTCTCGGTAAAAGCTGTAAATTTCGTTCAAACAATGGACCTCTGACAAATATTTCCAATTAAGAAAATCTAAAAATACACAAAAGCTCACTAGAAAAAGAATTCCCCTAAAAGAATATTTATGAGACAGTCTCAACGTATCTACTACAAAGTTTAAAATCAAAAGGGCTTTCAGTACCTCCTAATTACAACTATGATCAAACAAGCTGATCGTGATTTCAAACTATTCGCCCTCTTCTTCATGTATAAACTTTCAATACAATACAATTCATAATTAAAGAAAGGTTTGTTAACATGTCCCGTGTACTTGAAGTACTTTACCTAAACATGTTAAATAAGCAACTTAGTTAACCTGCTCTTATTCAAAGAATACTGCATAGGTAAGAATAATTAGTACATTCATAAGGAATCACGGTACTAATTCAGTTTCCATAGTAAACCTTTGCAAACACCAAAATATTAAAAATTTAATAACTTAAAGTTTCTGAGTGCCCATGATCAAAACCAATATTTGTCAGTATAGATGAAAACTGGATTCAGCTTCTGTGCAAAGTAAAGTATGTGAGCCGAGTCATTTTTGGACCTGCATGAGTTTGAACCATGTGCGTTCAGTTCCGCACAAATCAGGTGCGAATTTTAGTACTGAGTGTTCCAAACTCAAAACTGTTAAAGGATTGGAATTCCATCAATAAAACAATGCCTTTATTTGTTTTCGCTTAAAACTAGGATAAGCTCTCAAAAGATTTTTTTTCCTAAAACATAAATTACGTTATTAACCAATTCTGGCCAGCCAAACATATATATATATATATATATATATATATATATATATATATATATATATATATATATATATATATATATATATATATATATATATATGCAATAAACTGACGACGAACAGTACGAAACTAGTAACTAACTAGCCTAAGCGCTTTCGACTCTTAATGAGTCTTTTTCAAAGGCAAATACAAAACATAGTTACGACAAACAAATAAACACAAAAACGTTGTGTTTGTAAACCTCTACATTTCTGTCTTCACATGTGCTAAAACTATAAATACAACCAGCTTGTATAGACTAGTTGCGGAAACTGAAAACGTTGTATAATTCCCTAAAAGTCTACAAGCCAAAGCGACATCTATTTTTACTTTGTGTACATATGTAACGCAGATTATATCCCGGATATTTGATTCTATACCGGTTATTCTTATAGTAAAAATTGAAGGATAATAAGAAGATTTAGAAAATGTTAAATTCTACTAGTGCATAGTTTTCATTTTCTAGTCTTCTTGGTTTAGACCGCTTGGTTTCAATGTTCTTAGGCGGCGTATCCAGTATGATTCCTTTTCCTTCCTGGTTTCGGAACTCCAGCTGTGGTTGTTAGCAATAGCGATAAGTATGTGAGAATGTGATTTATCTCATCACATGTAAGATCTGTGGCCTTCAGTACGTGGGAGAAACTGAAAAGCTACACAAAAGAATAAACCTTCATAGATCTGATTGGATGACAAAAAAGTTGTACAGAAGCCCGGTCGCAGAACACTTCTCCTCCCCTGGCCACACTTTCAGTGATATAATACTTATCGCTATTGCTAACAACCACAGCTGGAGTTCCGAAACCAGGAAGGAAAAGGAATCATACTGGATACGCCGCCTTAGAACATTGAAACCAAGCGGTCTAAACCAAGAAGACTAGAAAATGAAAACTACGCACTAGTAGAATTTAACATTTTCTAAATCTTCTTATTACCCTTCAATTTTTACTCTAAGAATAACCGGTATAGAATCAAATATCCGGGATATAATCTGCGTTACATATGTACACAAAGTAAAAATAGATGTCGCTTTGGCTTGTAGACTTTTAGGGAATTATACAACGTTTTCAGTTTCCGCAACTAGTCTATACAAGCTGGTTGTATTTATAGTTTTAGCACATGTGAAGACAGAAATGTAGAGGTTTACAAACACAATGTTTTTGTGTTTATTTGTTTGTCGTAACTATGTTTTGTATTTGCCTTTGAAAAGACTCATTAAGAGTCGAAAGCGCTTAGGCTAGTTAGTTACTAGTTTCGTACTGTTCGTCGTCAGTTTATTGCATCTATTTTAATTAATCCCTGACACACGTGATCCCTTGGTGGATCCAGTACGCTTGAGAGGGTTGTTATTCGCCATATGATTTGTATTCTTTATATATATATATATATATATATATATATATATATATATATATATATATATATATATATATATATATATATATATATTGTTTTAATGTTCACCCATTTCCAGGCTGGTTCCCATTTTTCCATACCATTAGTACAATGTGTGTCCTTTAATTTCTCCACTATTCGATCCCTTTCTATTCTTTTCAACACATTTTCCTTCTTCCTTTATTTCTGTTTTATTAAACTGTAAATAATTGTTCATATTTGTTCATATTTTTTTTTCAAAACATTTTAATAAAATGAAGGGAGGTTATTTTATTAAATTGATATATTTTATAAACTTATTGGGCTAATTTCGGGACAAATATTATTATTATCATTATTATTATTATTATTATTATTATTATTATTATTATTATTATTATTATTATTATTATTAGTATTTTTATTTATTATTATTATTATTATTATTATTATTATTGTTATTATTATTATTATTATTATTATTATTATTATTATTATTATTATTATTACAACCATTACTACTACTAGCAATAATAAAAAGTTTAATGTCATCAAGGGTTATGGAGTTGTTTTGTTTCACACACACAAGCATGCAAATGCACACATATGCAGAAACGCATCGGCTATTGGGCTGTTAATGATGATCTGGTTATCAGATTGGTCATATGTGTTTCTTTTTACTCCACCCACTCATACTTCTATCCTTCCATTATAAATATTGATTTTTTGGTAGTCACTCGCGCAACCATACGGCAAAAAACAAGGCATAATGCGCTTTTATGTTTACTTACCAAAACGTCTATTGCTGAAGTAATTAACTTCCTTTTTATGTTCCCATGATATTTCAGGATGCTGTCTTAGGCTGACGTACAAGTCTGTGGTACCACATTTTGGTTCACCAATTATGAAGAAATAAGGCAAACAGCTTAGTCGGCCAACATCAGAAAAGAAGCAAGGATTCCTAAAGTTCTCCAGAAATTGGAATGGTCCCTTAAATACACAAAAAGTACATAACATTTTCATTATGACCGTATGCTTTGTATACAATAAGTATATTCTAAATACTATATTCTGAATACTACATATTTGCCAAAAATCCCCAATAAAATAAACCAGCCTTATGAATTGGATGCCAAGTGTCCTGTATTTCCCTACCTGGGATTTGAGCTAGAATAGTTGTCAACTGTATTAATTTGAAACTAGTATAATGAAGATTTTAAAAGTAAAGTTGTTACATTGTCTCATCACAGTTAAGATTGCGGATCAAGATCAAGGGTCCATCTTAACTCAGAACAATATCAAATTTACTGAGGCAGCATTTATAACGGTGTGAATCCATACAATCCTTCGAAGCATTTGATTTTTAAGCAAAGTTACTCCAGAAAGGAACAACGTTTTTCTCGCATATTATTCGTCTCTCTTTTCTGTGCGAATATAGACCAAGCTTTGTTCATCAGTCTACGCTTTAGTATATAGTATACTCGAAATATACTTTAAGTGCCTTCACCGAAGTTTGAATGTGTCTAAGAGAGGGTGGGGTGGGATAGGGGTTGGGTGTATTAAAAAATCCCGCTGACCGTGAGTTATAAAAGTGTTTAAATATTAAAGCTACTATAAACCGAGAGAGAAAGAAAGAGAGAGAGAGAGAGAGAGAGAGAGAGAGAGAGAGAGAGAGAGAGAGAGAGAGAGAGAGAGAGAGAGAGAGAGAGAACCTTGGTCATCAAATACTGGTCAGACCAATTTATAATATCCTCAATCTTTTCACTTCTCTCAAACTGTCCGAAATGTTCAGCAGTCGACATTTCTGATGGCTTTCTTAAATAAGCGTGTTTGTCTGGCACTCCTTGATGTAACAGTCTGGAGTCTTCCTGTTCACTCCATCTGAGAAAGCGATAGATTACCAGCATCCATAGCGAGAGTATGAGAACAAAACACACCGTGTGCTTCCACCGTCTTTTTATTATCATATCCGAATCCACTGTACGCTGTAAATTAGAGGTATAATTACTCTTTCACATCTATTTAAGAAACTAAAGGTTATTGACTGAATCAAGTCACTGATTAATTTTCACCAATATATAAAGCTTTATGTGAACATACTCTAATTGGATTACCTTCCATTTCTCAAACTGAGGGTTCACAGATACTACTGTCATCTTGCCAAACTAACCATTCCTAAAAAACTATCAACCAGATGTCTATCAAACTCGATAATTTTCAATTTTGCTAGCTAAATTCTGTTGCTAAAAGTTAGTAAGTTTATTTTCCTATTTTTGTTCAGTTTTTTCGTGCCGTATATTTTGCACGTTGGGTACTCCTTCGAGAGAGAATCACCCTCTCTGCTGCTATAATAAAATTATTGTCATATCAATAATGAAATCTCATAAGCTAGACTAGCTCAAGAGCAACTAGAGACAATTAACAAATATTTACCCATCCGTGATTCCGTCAAGCAACAACTACAAGCTCGCCAGGAATCTCAGGTAAAATTCAAAGAAAGTGCCGAACAGTTATTTGAACCTGTTACAAAGGCTACCGAAGGTCTTCTCCCCAAACTAGAGAAAACCTCTAAAGCAACTGGAAAAAATATCTGAAAGATCTAAGAAAACAAAAAGGATTCTACAAGAACTTCCAAGATGCTGAAGAAATACAATAGGTACTTGAGAATATTGATAAAGTTTGTGAGAAGGTTGGTGATGTAAGAGATCTTGTTACGCCAAAACCAAAACCAAAACCAACACCATCTACCCGATTTACCGAAGAGGGTCGTAGGATACCATCTTATTACATTTTTAGTTCAAGACACCGCCATTTTTTAGAAAAAATTCGAAAATTCATTGGTATACCAAGAATTACTGATAAATATAAAAATAATTTTGAAAATTTTGTGAGACAAGTAGAAGAAGTTAAAAGAGCGCCATTACTCGGAGATACATTATCGCCAGGAAAATCGCCATTCGGCCAACATTGTATTGCAAAAAAAGAAACAACTGGAAGTGGTCTTGGTACAGGTATCATGGGTTGTGGTCTTGTTACTCCATGTCTTGAAAATGCTATAGCCGATGTAGTCAGACTAGAAGTTCTCACTGGAGGAAAACGAGCTGGTAATAATCCCCATAAATCAATAATGAAGCAGTTGATATTTGTCAATGATTATTCACAGGCGGTGTTATGGATATTGATGTTTATCGGTTACTCATCGATGAAAGCATCGACGATTATTACAATGATTAAATTCAAGATTAAACAAATAAAAAAGATGATCTTGCATAACGCTCAACATGGACCTACCATAGTCAGGGTAATAAATTCGCGATTACCTACATCTAAAGTGATCTACGGGGATGGTCTCGATGATGTTGTTTAAGGTCTATTTAGAAGGTTAGTCCTAAAAGTATTAACGATTGCACAGCAACTTGGAATGAAAGCTATTGACGTTGTTCGTGATAGAGGTTGCCGGAAAAGTATTATCAACAATCAAGGACAGACTAATTAATACGACGAAAGACTCAGCCAGTTAAATTGCATAGCACTGAAACGAATGTTAGTAAAGTAATAAATCAATCTTAGAAAAAAAATTATTAAAGTTGGTTGCCAGCACTAACGGTGCTGAGAAAGAAAAAATATAACAGCAAGTCTGACAACGGGTATGATCTTCGTGTTAGGCGATAATAATTGTAACGAAAATGTTCAAACATGTGTCTGATCCCGTATTTGACATGGACGCACCAGTTCTCAAGGATGAATCTGTGCGCGATTCTCCAAGCCGAAATATAATATAGTCCACGTTTGATTTTGAAGGTTTGCGAATTATTCAATATAACGATCAAACATAGTGAACCAGTTGTTAATGTTTCATAAGTAAAATTTTAGTATCTCAGTATGTTGATAAATAATCGCTAGATCATTTCCACGGCAAACTCCTTAGGTATCATTATTATAATTTCTTCAGCACTCATCATCAGTAAAATTTGATTTTGGCCACACAGAATAAGACGTATAATCAGACCTCGCAGCATGAATTTTATTGCTAAACGGTAATAAGCTCCAAACCCCTTGCATATCAACTTGATTTTTTCAATGATATTTCCAGTAGTTAATTTCTTTGTTCAAAGTTTCGTCTTAGGAAATATGCTGGACCAGATTTTCATTATTTTGTTCGCAATATACAATGTGAGATCCGGCCCTGGTATTGCAATTGTTGTCGTCAGAAGATTGTCAGGAACTATATCCGGAAGATTTAACATCGTCAAAAAATTTCTTACAGAATTAAGTATTCACGTGTGCTAATTTTATCAGATTGAAATAGTGCAGCATCAACTACATCACCACAATTAAATTCATCCACGATAACTTTCTGATTTCGTTTTAATCGTGCTTATGATTTATATATCCATTCAACTTCATCTGTTGGTATTTTTCCAACATCACATTGAAATAGAAGATTGAGATACAATTTCTTGGCTGCATATGGTTCTATTTTTCTTTTGGATTTTATTTGTAATAGTGAGGCTTTGAAGTTCAGATTTTATTTCATTTGTCTTTTCAGATATTTTATTTGATTACCTACACTGGTTTTCAGAAATTCATCAACGCCAGGTTTATTATAAATTTCCTCGCGAGTTAGATTTTTTATATTTTTGTTCGTTAACCAATTATCATATGCATAGCGGATGTCTGTGTGATTTCGTATCCGGTATTTCTCATTGTCGCGGTTAATCTTGGTGTAAAATATATTTTGGAATTAATTTAGTCGATGATAATACTGATGCAAGCAAACCTATATGATCTCGACAGTTCTCCGGAATTTGGTGCTCTATATAATTTTGTTTTCTTGTCAAGAAGTTTTTCACCATCGATAATAACTTTTGTTTTTTCTTCACGCGATGTAGGAAGTTTTTTGTTGCCGAATAATGACTCTTACTAACGCATCTGAACCTGTATAGTACTTGTTTTGTTGCTTCGACCGATCATAGTTCTTCTGAAAACACATACAAATGAGTAAATTTCTCATCGACGATACGAACTCCAGCCTTGAGAGTGTTTTTAAATATAACTTCGTTATGAGTATCATATGCGTGGTCGGTGTTATTAAAAACTAGCTTCTCTTGTGTTTGATCGGTATCAGCATGATAGTGTCTTGCACTATGTCCTAGATGTTGCAATTGTTTTACTAAATTATCCAGGGAAATACATTGTCCTGGATTTATTATGAGTAAATAATTCGATTTTATTTCCAGATTTTAGTTGTTCTAGCATGTTCATAAAATTATCCTTGTGGGAAATTTCGACGTTGAATTTCTTACCTTGATATAGTTTATAATCTTTGAAGACAAATCTCATATATTTTCTCTCCATATGGTAACGAAACAGCAATAATTCATTATTGTCCGCATCTGCATTAAGAACTATTAATCGTGTACACGCAGTTACTAATCCTGCAAATTTATTTATACCGATCGTAACTTTTTGTACCATCTCGTGCCATTCATCGACAATCAGCTCGTCGGGTATTCCCCTGATCCTGAGGGATCATATTCACACTGAACAGCTACTCTACGACTTTTACTAGGTTTAAATATTATATCAACGACAATATTCGAATAAGATTCGATATTAGAATCTGTATTTTTTCTGTAAATGTTTTTTTCTTCTGTAAATTATAATAACCACAGGACTTCATTGTTGCTTTTGATTTACCCATTCTACATGCACATCTTTCAATGAAGTCTTCATTATAATTGACTCGACATCCAGGACCTCCTTCTTGTGCTGGTAATTCAGCATATGAAAAATAAAACTGCAGTCCGGCATATTCTCGTCGCCGACGATTCAAATTTCATTAAGTATTTTATGAAAGCTGGATCTCTCTGAAATTCTAGTAATTTTTGTTATTGCTTGATGATTCAATCCTCCATTGAGAAGTTTTCTGATTTCGTCATCAATAGATGATCCATCGCGAAGTATTATTATTTTGTTACCATGAAATCTCAGACAGACCACAACATAACAGTTCTCACATCTGTCCTCGATTATAAAACTCATTCTATCTATATCGACGTTCGCAAATGTCACAGTAATGTCTGGGCCGCCTTGATACGATAAATCTGTTTCCGCCACGCAAAACAATGCCAGTTAACTGATCTGGCTGTATTGTTAACTTTTCAGATATTATATTTACTGTATCCTCTGAAATATCGTCACTGCAAATACCATAAAATCTACTATCATCGCTGTTATCAGCATTGACATATTTTTCCTGAATATAAGTTTGACATACATGTAATTCAGACGGATAAAAATGATAATCAACATCTGAAACGATTGTTTTACAAACGGTTATTTGTCCTGGTTTGTGATCGTGTGCCAGTTAATTTTATGCTGTAAAGTTCCAGCTTGTATGTCTATAATACATTTGAAATTTTTGTTTTCATGAAATATCTTGTTTGTTTGTTTTCGTATTTCATCATAACTTACCGGTGTTGATTTACACCGTACGTAATATCCACTGTTTGCATCAAACAAGAAAACCGTATTACGAGGACAATCACATAGTTGTATAAAGTAATCAATAATTTTAACGGTGTTGATTCTTTTTTGATTAACTTCTTCAAGAACGTATTGTGTATCGAGATCAAATATCGTATGTCCTTTCAAGTATTTAGGAATAATTTCAGTAGATGACGATTCGTTAGGTAATCTATTAGCAACACGATCACAATTTTCATCCGACGCAAATAAATAAAATTTATCAAAATGTTGGATAATTAGTCCCTGACATATTTTTTATCACATATATTTAGGGCAATAGGAAGATCTGTTGCGTCCTGTTAATTATCAAACCAGATAGAATCACCGAACCAAATGAAATATCTCAGCGAGTACTCAATGAAATACTCGTAATTGCGTTTAGCGGTATTCGGGGTATCATCAAAATTATCCTGGATACTCACAAGACTGGGTCTGATAATATCATCGTCAGGTAAATTTTCATCTTGAATATTAACAAATATTTTCCTTGTATTTCTTGCATGAGATAACATAAATAGTCGTCATCCAGGTTTGGTTTGTTTTCGGCGATTCCGCTTCACGCGACAAAATCTTCACACAAATTAAATTATTATTATCATATATATATATATATATATATATATATATATATATATATATATATATATATATATATATATATATATATATATATATATATATATATATATATATATATACAATGCCAATCTCATCATTGTAAATGGTTATATCAATGAACCACTTATAAAAGCTGCTACAGAGAATATTGCTCCGATCATGATAAGTTAATAAAGAAAGGATCTCATGGAATAAAACCGTGCATGAAATATGAAAAAGGAAAATAAGGAAAGTTAGATATTTGTGCAAAATGTGGCGGACAAAATATACATCAGTATTACATTATTCCGAAAATAGAACACCAAAACGCCGCAACACTGAAAGAAAAGCCTCCAACAACCGAAGAATATTTGCACGCTCAGAAACAAACAAGCAAACAAAAAAAAATCATGTTGGTACAGAAATATAGATGTGGAATCACGAAACACAAAATCACCTTCTGAGGCCTTGCGCTATTTTCATATTCCACAACTGAGATAAATCGACATGAAAGTTGTAAACCAAATTATCAGTACACTGCCGCTCTGACATAGACATCTCTATGTTGGATGATGGCAGTGAATATCCAATCTAGCGGGAAATGATATAACAATTTATTTCTGATTCTAACGGTTACATTATTATGCTAAACGATTTATCAGAACAAGTGTTGTAGACATTGCCGCGCTGGAATAGAAGTATTCTGAGGCCCCTATGTACAATGGAGAATCGCGCCGTTTTCACATATGTATGTATGTATGTATGTATGTATGTATGTATGTATGTATGTATGTATGTATGTATGTATGTATGTATGTATGTATGTATGTATGTATGTATGTATGTATGTATGTATGTATGTATGTATATATATATATATATATATATATATATATATATATATATATATATATATATATATATATATATATATATATATATATATATATAGTGCGCGATTATTCAGACCACGATATAAATATTATTTCATCATTCTGAGATCTCTATGTTCGATGCAGAATCGCAGCATTTCAAGTATTTATGTCATACTTCACCGGTCATTGAATATTTTCTTATACATAAATACACCTTCGGGTAATAACAAAATAAACATGCTCATACGGAAGCAATTACCAGTTTGTGGTAGGAATCTACGTCATATACATTTCAAAGCTAATCTTCACCCTAGTAATCAATCAGAGATAATGCAAAACGTACTAAAACTACCATAGATAACACATGCCAGTTTCAGATGTAGATAAAATGGTTTAAATTCCGAGAAATAAAATAAGATTAGTTCATTAGTGTAAGTCACATATTCAGGCGAAATCTATTTTGTACAGAATGATATTGACGTAGCGAATAATGGATACAACATGGGTCCTGAGAGGTACATTTATCATCAGCTTAATATCTTAATAAATATGTTGAAAGTATAACTTTTTATTATAACTTTCCCTAGCCGTACGCTTTTTCCTTGCACACTTTGCAACCTTGGGGATTTAGCCAACTAATGAATTTACAGGTTGACCACATGCATGATTTCTTCCCGGTTGATGTGAATTTGTCGTCATGGTTGCAGATCTGTGTTGGGATTAAGCAAGTGCACTGATTAATTTATACGTATTTGTAATATTAAATTTGCCATGTCTTTCGAAATCCAGTCCCTCCTGCTTTATTTTATTTACAAAATTACACTTGTATCAGGCACCAATTGCATGTAAGGGATTGGGTGAATTACTGCTAAATAACAAGCATATGCTACATACCTCAAATTCTTGTTTTATTTCTTCTGACTTCCTTGAGGCTTTCCGTTCATTGCAAATTTTATTCTTGAACTGCCGATAACTATATGGATTTTGTATAAAGAAATCGACGTGTATTCCGCCTTTGTTAATTGTTTTTTAATCTTAGAAATACTTTAATTTCTTTATTGTCATCAAAATCGTGCACCGTACCACGTATACCTTCCATGTGGTGTGAAATAAAAGAGGAAGTTCTCTTGAAATAATTTGCTATATAAATCACTATCAATAACATGTTTCATTACCTCGTTAGAGCTGACTTTTTTCAGAAGCTAATACTTGACATTTTATCGGCCAATCAGCGTGACTCATGCTAAAGGGCAGGTGGACCTTATAACATAAAATAAACAAAGTCCGTCCACTCTTACACTGTGTGCTACCCGGGATTATAGTCATGACCAGAGAACTCAAATTGTTGTTTTCGGGATTAGTCGATATCTTCTAACGCAGATGTTAGCTCTCGACAAATACTAAAGTATATGCATTAAATAACGGCGTGGTTAAACTAGGAGTTTTGTAAAATCGTGTACCTTGGGTTGAAAGCATCAAACTTGGCATGGACATCCGGTGACATCGCTTAATCATTTCCTGTTGTAAAACCGAGCTCACATCTACTGGTGGTTGAAATATATGAGGTGCAATGTTTTATAATGATATTTGCTTCTAAATGCTAGCTACATCAAGTGGTTGTCCCAAATATTGATTTTTAGGTACAAACATGCATAAATGACAGATGTTAAAATGTATGTACATTGTAATTAAATACCAAAAACCAAGCCGTATTCATGTTCAATGTATAAACTGCTACACTGCAGACATCGTAGCGATATGACTGTAAATTATTAAGCTACGTTAAAAAAATCATAATCACATTACATCACATTACATGTTCAAGGTGTATTATTAATTCATATAATATTTCTTTCAATGAAGAAATAAATACGTCAGTAGTTCATTTGAAAACAAGATTGTTTAACATTTTAATAATAGACTGTCGCTCGAAAATCATTTTATATTCATCAGTGACCTACCATCAGCATCAAATATCCTTAATCCAAAAATAAACTTGAAAATATTTTGGATATATGTGCAGACTGAATACAGTATTATAAGACATGGACATTGCCAGGATCCATTCGAGGACAGTAGGTTTTATAGGCAATCCCTATTTGTTAAAGTCTTACCTTGAGCGCAAGTGTCACTTATATCCTGCTCGACAAAACATTTTCACAGGTAATTAAAAACAATAAGTATAGTATCATACATAGCCTTTCCCACATATTTGGATTCAGAAGTGAAGGTTTTTTTATGCATCATTAATACACATGCAAAGAAGAACGTTCAGAGTGTGAAGATAATATTCAAATATTTCAGCTGTTCGTAAAGATTATAACATGTGCCGTTGTTGGAATACACAATGTAAGGTCAACAAATCATTACCTAATCCACAACACACAAGCATCCAATTCAAAGTAAGACAGGATGTGTTTATTGATTTTTGTTCATTTTGTAAACTATGCGTGTCATTACCACTATTCAAGGTCAGTTAGTCATGAAAACATATTTCTTCACATTTGCAAAAAGTAGTGCACTTGAGTCTGGCCTTGTAGCAACTGCACATACTTTCTGTAGATTTCATACAATGCACTGATGTATATAAACTTAGTTTCCTCGGAGACTGCCTATCTTTTCCCAACTCAGTTATGCGGGATTGGGTACATTAGCATACTTTCCTCCACACCCACTGTGTGTTGTATAAAAGCCGCCTGCTTTGGTAGAGTATTCTTCAGCGTTTGTGTGACTTTCTTGAAGAAAGACGCTGCCTTGCCTCATTTTCTTTGCATTCACCAGTAGTTCTTTCATACCAAAGTACCACTAACGTTTCATGTAGAGCCGTTGTATTATCGGAGACATGTGTTCAGGTTTTTTTGCGAGTGTCAGCAATGCATCTGTAACTTCCGGAAACACACTGAATGTACCACAATCTGACTGTTTGTCTTCTATACAAGTGATTAGGTTACATCAGATCTGATGAATGCACGAAACATTGTCAATTCGCTTTTCGTGCATTAAACATGGGTTCAACTTTATGTGCTACAACGTATTTGTGGTGTTTGCCTATATCAAACGATACTCACGCCTCAGTCACTGGAATGTATGCGTATCCAAAGTTAGGTTTTACTATCATACCTTTAAGGAATGCCAGACCATTCTCCCACGGTACTGCTTTGATTGTTTTATCCGTTACATCTGCGTATCTTTTAATTCATTTTGTACGTTGATGTAAACATTTATTGCTGATCTGACTGAAGAATGCACCAATAATGTCATGTCAGGAGCGGTAACTCTTTCTGTCTTAGTTTAACTTACGTACATTTTACTGACTTGATAACATGTTTACAGTCGTAAATAAACTGCTAATTTATGTTTAATAAACCAGACTTGGTTTATGTGTTTAAGTTTATATTTAAATATTATCTTATGTCTAATTTTATTTTCTAAATTTTAATAAAACGTAGCCGTTCAAATCAGATATACATGATTCTTTCGTACCGTTTTTCATCGATACAATACTTTAAAAATAGTTTTATGGCTCAGTTAAAAAATAATTTTTTTTATTGTAACACCAAATTATAAATGACTATTGATGGGCATGTGTTTTATCTTGATAAAGTACATAGACAAATATACCCCATCTCTCCAAAAATTATTATTTTTGGGTGGAGATATTGGCTAAAAAAAAGATACTAAGAATATTAAATGCATTTGATACAACTTTTGTCAATTTTCAATATGCATCACTTACTCTCAATATAAAAATCTGTTGAATGAATCTCCCTTTGATGGAAAATTCCAAAATTCTCTGGCTATGGTTTAATTGCAGTAAAGAAGACATTTGGTTTCGAATCATAATTAAATATGTTTTCTTTGCGACCATGTTCTCGTCAGATTTATAGATCCTCCCAATTACAGCTATCCCACCAAAATTAGAGACATATTAACACGTTCTTTTACAGTGTTATACGAAAATTCTTACTCCGTTTAGAAGGCTATATCTGAAGAAAAAGAAACAGTCTCGCTATATTTTACCAAACCCACCATAAAATGTACTTAATGAATTCACTATAATATTTAATTGGTTTCAGAGGAATGGAGAAAAATATAAACACAGCAAATTATAATATAAAGCTAAAAAATGGAGGCCCAACCATTATACACGTTCTGAAATGTATACAGGTGTGCTTAAAGCATAAATGGTGTAGTATGGAAATTTTAAATGGAAAAGTCTATTACAACTTAGATGGCTATGCATAATTGTATATGGGAAGTCTAAATGGAGAAGTACAACTCCAGTAAAAAATATTAATGGTCTATTCTTGTTTGAAGAGACGTTGTTCAGGCAGTAAAAGGATTAAAACTTATTATGTATAGATCTTTTGTCGCCTTTTCAAAATTAAATATATTTCGCCTGGATATTTTTGCAAACATATGTACAGTACAATTCAAGCATGCGGAATAGTATGTTTAACAAAATATTGTTTTGGAAAGATGTCATCTGTATTTATATATTTTAATGAAGATGGTATGTTTTGACACCATTTCTCTTAAAATCCTAAAATCAGGATCGTAGATATTCAACGCATTCTAAGGTCGCAAAGGCTTTAAGAACGAAATTTAATTACAAATGTGGATATAGTTTACAGTAGACGCAAGTGTAATGGTGTTTTATCTCCTTAATAAATAGTTAGTTCAGAGATGGAAAGGATTGATATAAATTCTTTAATCTTTCACATATAACAACAAGGACCACAAACTTTAAATGTGAGATATAGATTATGAAAAACCTCGGCTACAAGGATTTTTATTTTCTGTATCTATTACACACTGAAACAACATTACATCTGTTTGTTCCAAGTCTGTCTTATACAAGATTCATTTTATAATGAAACGCTACGATGAGTTAATATCTAGTTCAGGCACAGCAATAATTACGTATTTTCAAAGAAAAATTAATATTCGAAATAAAAGAAACAATTATATTTACCAAGCTTATCAGTGTTCTGCTCAAATTATAGCAGTCAGCACCAATCTATAAATATCATTCACCAACTATACCACCCAACAGGTAGCAAACAACTCTAATCACTATATATCAAAACTACCAAACTTATTTATCAACACACACACACACACACACAAAACATACTCACAAGATGCTAAAAAGCAACCAAGCTTGGCAATGTATTGATTGTGGGGTAAACAAAATTATAAACTTTCAAACTGTCAATTCTAACTAAAACTGTCTAACAAAGAAACAAATAAATGTATTGTTTTTGTGATTAGGCATAAAAAGGAAAGTATAAAATTGTAAGCAAAATATTTTTTAGTACGGTATACATTCAGGTGTTTTAAAGATGCCTCTAAAACTGCATCGTTCTCAGGACAGATCGTTGCATAAAGCGTTCATATATCTGGTTATACATTATGCAAAGTAAGGTGTTTGTTACACATAGAGAATTGCAGTAAACATGAACACCATAATATAAATAATTAAAAGTTATTGCTAGTGCCATAGGAACCTAGAATCTTTTAGAAATCGAGCAAGTTCTGCATTATGAGGAGCATAGAATTTCTCCAATAACACTCTGGTTTTTGGATACATGTCGCCTATCAGACGCAGCTTCAGTGGTCTCTGGTTCATAATCGGCTGTGACATTACTCGATCTTCTTCTGCAGTGGATAATTGCCCTGAAAAATGAGTAAATACATTGATAAATCTATACACTTGTCAATGTACCTATTTACCAGCCTTGCTATCCACCTTCCCATATATCTATCTTTCTGTTTGTCGCTTGTCTACCTATTTATTTCATGATCAAACATTATTATTCGGAGTGGTCCTGATATGTAATAGAACAGAGAGTGTCTTTTTTAAGATTTTGTCAGCAGTGCTTGTTGTGTTTGACCAGTTTTACGATATTTCCAGGCAACTGGATGAAAATGGATGCACACATATTGTAATATATTTATTATGAATATTTATTCAGAAATTATATGTGCAGACCATTTATCTAACGCCGTTTCCTTTAATTTTCGACCATTGCTTCTTTACAGGTTGAATTCATCTATCTCATTTTCTTGAAAAGAGCTTCGCTTATATTGTAATCAGTATTCTCTTTATTTATCAATTCAATGAATGTGTTTGATTTGTCGATAGGTGCTATTACCATTTCATAATGTTTTAAAATTTTGTTTCGAACAAATGTTTCTTCAAACCTTACAACCGATCTTTGTAAGAGAGTAGTAAATCCGTTACAATTAGGGGAAAACATATACCAGTAGTTGTTAACAATAAAAGAAATTTAGATTTTGAAATATATACACTAGATGAAACTGTTTACAATACCGAAGCGATGTATAATGTGCTGTATGTTTCGCATTACTTTAAAGTGTTCAATCGCCTTGACTGAATTAGCTTTAACATTTTTAGTATAAAGTTGTACCACTGTTTCACGCACAAGCAGTTCACACAGCAACAAAATCTTTATATTGTGTCATAATTTTAACAGAACAAATCTTATTCAATAGTATCAACAACACTTAATATCACACAATAAACTGCGTTGACTTTTTTGTTTCCTTATTCATGATGCTATTTATATAGCGAGAAAGTTAGTTAACGCCGCAGAAACTAAAATATGCCATTCCATATGCTTGATTTTGCAAGCAATTATACGGTTTATCAATGTACAAGGCAAAAGTCGATGTTCTATAACAGGCATGGGAAACTTCCTCAAGGGTGCAGGCTTTATTTTTAAAGCCACACACTGTGGTGAAAAGTAACAGATTTTAAGGGATGAAACTAGGTCACTGACTGGATTCAGCACGCGATTCAGCCTGCGGTCGTAATTTGCCATCTCTGCCCTTCAAGATAAAAAGTTGTGATATAAAATAGAATTATTGCCTTGGCTTTTCCTTCAATCTCAATTGTTTATTTAGATACAATTGTAAACTTAAATATTATCTCTTTAAATGAATGGTCCAAGTGACTGTGAGAGCAAATTATAATATACCACGTGGAACATTATGTCGATAATTTGATTTTTGTTTCTCAGGAGATGTGTCTATAGATTTCTTTCAAACTAGAGCGAACTCGAAATAAAAAGATTAGAAGTATAACTGGAAATTGGTTTTACAAATTGATGGTTTTATCTTGTATTTGTTCTTTTAATTCACTGATAATTTTATTTTTAACACATTATATAAATGTGTATTGAAGTGTTGCAGCAATTTTACATTTTAGACGATATTAACTAGATACCCAAAACATCCACTCCTGCACCTACCAATAATAAATTGTATTGTGTGATCTTCTTTCTTTCTTTCATGTTGTTTTGATAGGTATAGTGTAGAAGAATATTGTGTCTTTTTAAATAAAATGTACTAGCAGCTGTTTCGCTCTGTACTCAACAGAAAGAGGTTAGTAATAGAACTGGTAAGTCTGGTGACAGGATAATGTGGCTGGTGGGACATAATGCTACATGTCAGCAGCATGATTCCCCATTGCTAGACATCACAATAAACTGTCACACTATATATATCGTAGCGATGTGACTAAAACAATTTAAAAGCTACCTTAAAACTAAAAATAATTAGACACACACACACGCTTTTCAGGCTCTTGTCGTTTCTCCAAAAACGTTCAGCGTGTACTCTTTCAAAACTCTACGATCGTTTACCAAGTTTTTCTCAAGTTCAGCGCGTCTTATGTTCTTTGTTTAAAATGTGTTGTTTTGGCGTGTGTTGCCTTCGCTCTCTTCCAGCAACTTTGCATTGAAATTTAGAAGGTATGTGATTCTAATAATATAATCTTTTTGTTTTGTAAAATGTCCAAGTTCTCGATTGCAATAAAAACATCAGCAATTAAACACACAAAAATAAACGGCTGTTGTAGAAGACGATTTAACAGCTGGTCATCTAATACAGCCAGATAAACGTTAGAGAGTAAGAAGTTAAAAGCAATGTTTGAATGGGGGAAAATCGCCACAACGTGGTTGGCTGAAACAACTGTTCAACTGTTCAAATAAACTGTGACAAATTTGGTAAAAGGCACTGTTTTCCTACTTTACTTATTCCCTTTACCTCAACTAAGCCAACGTCAAGACGCCCCCCCCCCCCGAAAAAAGGAAAAAGAAAACAACCAACCTCCAAAACAAAACAAATAACTGCTTTATAATGTAGACTATCTTTTTGTTTGTTTTATCCAAAGTTCAACAACAGCGTTGCCTGGAATTGTAATGCGTTAGCCTCGTTGTTAAATAGTGTTGCAAATATTGTTACGTTTTTTTTTAACAGATTATGTAAATTGTCTTGTCTTTACTTTGTTTGTCTTTATTTTCAACCTCTTCATTCTTTTGTCAATTTTTTTACTATTTACTTATTAGCCTCAGATAAGGTTTAATCCTAGTTTAAATTAGTGACTGGTCTTCTGAAAAACTCTTGTTTTAGCATACGATGCCACCATATTCGTCACCATGCAAAATAATGTTAGTCTCAACATAATTTCCAATACGTTTTGAAATCTTTTTTATGTATTGTTTGATTTCACAATGATATTTTCATTTTTGTTATATTTTTGATACACAATAATTAGTAGCGACATCAACAATTTAACGCTTACGATAATGACAAAACAGACTGATTAACAGATGTTTTGTCTTGAACTTGTGCTCCCAAGGTGAAAATGTGGCTTTTTACGTGGCTTTGTATTCAGTCCAAACATTCCGTCGTAAGTTAAATCTTTTCTATCGATAATGAAATGTATTTCTGTCCTATAAGTTCTTCACAAGCTTCCAAATATATAGATGAATTCATTACATCAACTGGCAAAGTTCTCCAAAGCTTAACACTGCCCGTACGAGTTATAATTATGTTTGCTAGCGCCTAATACAACATCTTATGTAAGTTATCCAAAACCTCAGCGTACTGTTTGATGTTCTTCTGGGCCATTATTTATTAAGTATTTGTTTTTATTTCATTTAGTTATCACCAGTTATGCCGGTGAAATTTTTCAAACTAATGCATTAAGAAAAATTGTTTAAGGCCTATATTGTTTTTATTCGATTTGAATGTATTGTTTTCAAGCATAGGTGTTTTACATAGAGACCGAAGCTTTCGCACCTCGAACTAATCGTGACATTTGCATACTGTTTTGGTCAACTTTGGTACTTTAACTGGTATGTGTTTGTCTATTCAACAAAATACAAGATGTTACCATTCATACTTTAAAATCAGTCACAAGTTCATATCACATTGTGATTAGTATCTTTATTTATTGATTACTGTCAAATTCTTCAGAGCAGTTTTCACTAATGTTCACTAACTTGAATCATTGAGTTTCAATGTCGTAATTTTCTTTCTTATTAAATATTTGCACTTATTCTGTTTACTGAAGATTTAACAAGATCTATGCGACAAAGGTAAAGATTTATTATCGTTAGGTTGTGTGTTATTTTCATTTATTAAGCTGAAGTAAATTATTGAACATAAAAGTTGACTTGGAATAGGCATCTTGTTAGCAAATTCTTAGATCCTTTATTTATTTTACTACACTTAAATGCAATTCTCTGTTTATTTTGATCTCTAATCCCTTCACTTCTTTAATACCCTATGAAGTTCGTTTGTTTTATGCTCCCAGGTAAATTACATAGCATTTCTTTTATTTTTTCCACCGACAATATTCATTTTAAAACCGTGTAAGAAATTTTTTTCTATTTTTTAAGTAGCTAAATTTCAATTACTACTGGATATCAATGAATTCTGTTTATATTGCATGGCTTAAAATCTCTGAATTGACTTTGATTATTGCTTTGGTAATTCCTTGTGACTGAATTCTTTTGAAATGTGATAAAATTGTTTGTGCTAAAATTTTATTTAGGAACAAGTTTTATTTATTGGATATTTGTTTTAAAACATGCAGTATATTTTTGAAATGAAGTTTGAAAGAAGTTAAAATACCCTGATGTTTACGTCAATATCTATTAATTTGTCTTTGCCCTATATTATGTTTGAAAGCTGGTCTATTTTTAGATTTTATTTCTGTTTTCACTTTTCATGAAATGTGGTTAGAATCGCCTTCATCTCTTCTAATATTATTTTTCTTTTCATTCTTGTGCAATGTTATTTATTTACTTAACATAACATAACCTTGCCGAGAAAACTTCATATGTACCATTTATTTGTGTAACCGCTCCGTTTATGATCGTATTTTCTTTTTCCACCGTGATCTAGTGACCAAAACAAAGCTGCTTGATGTGCACTTCTGAAAGCCATTTTGTTTCATTGTACTCTGTTTAGCTACACATGGCAGTGGTGTGTGAAGTGTTATAAGGTAGTGCTGCCGTTTAGTGAATGTTGGTATTCCGAAAAGTAATCAACAGTAAAATAATTATTCATTTAAAACTAATTAAATTTATCAATTGAAAGGGAAAGAAAAACAATAATCACCCTGACTTTAAAGTGAAATAAAACTAGGATTTCAAGATGTTGTTTCATTTAACATCATAAGGTTAATTATGGTTATACGAAGACTAGAAAACTGAGCAGGTTGAAGAATATTCATAAAACTCTTAAATGATAATACAATCGAATTCAATAAATGGGCTAAAATATTAGTGAGTGTGTAAATTAATAAGTTTATTTATTTCAAATTACCTTTTATGGTTAATTTTACCTCTGGACATTGCAATTACATTGTAAAGGAATTAAATTGTACAGTAACGTTTTATAAAGCATTCGACACAATAATTTATTAACGTGGGAAGTTATGCGACATATGACGTAACTAAAAATGTTGCAATGTACAAAATAAATTTATTATTTATACTCAACAGTTGTTTTAGAAAGTTACGTGGAGGTATTCCTTCTTTATTTATAACGGAGAATTCCCTGATGTTGCACGGTCTATTGAACAAATTTATAACTTTTAGACTACAACAAATATAACCTGACTTAATCGATCATGACGAGAGGCATCCCAAAGAACAATTGATATGTATTTGATATATGCAATATGAAAGCTCCTGATTTCCGTTTCAAAAATATAATTTAACGTTTACGATTAGACTCTGGATTCTGCCACTAAAACTAAACCTAGTTTTGTAGACGTTCATGTAGTATATAGAACATGAAATCAGCTTTTAATGATACCAAATTTGTATTGAGTATATAATAGTTACTACTGGAAATTGTTCAAGTTATGTCGAAGATGAAATAATATGTTCATTTTAGAATTCCATTATACTGCCCTTAAATGTTGCTTTCAACGGGAAGTTAGCTGTAGTGACGGGCCATAGTTCCTTTTTAGGATATAACTCGCAGTTAAGCCTAAAATCTACCTGATATTGTAACTGACAATGTACCTAATAATGTTTTAGATTGCCTGTCATTGTTATTTTAATGCACACAATTGTGGAGGTGCTTATCGAGTGAAACAGTTTTAGATATTAACTATGGTGTACGACATTTTCTCCTAAAACACCTTTACATTACAAAAACTAAATCTGTTCCGTGTGGTGTTTTTCAAAGTAAAAGTTTTGCTCCAATACGTGTTACAACGTGTCAGATGTTTTGTTCTAACACGTGTCATACCGTGTCAGGTAGCCCATGTTAAGCAGTTCTTCGTTGACTGGCAACACGACACGAGATGCCTTTGACATGCGTACTGCGAAATTATACATTTGTATATTAACTATACAAAAGGAACACATTTTATCAATGGTTTAAATATACACTTACTTATGCCAAGAAATGTTTGGATCTGACGATATATTTGTCGTTTGTTCTTGGTCATGTCTTCAAATCGAAGAATCAAAATCTGCTCTCTAGGAAAAACACGTAGCCAGTCTTTGACGAATATGTAATAAATTCCATGCCTGAGAATTCGTTCCTGTTAAAAGATAATTATTGATCGGTTATTGAACGTATTATAAAACTAATCTTCCAGTGCCTGGTTTCGTTCAGTAAGAAATTTGCTAAAGGATACTCTCTTGATTACGCATTAATAAATGTAAATGTTTGAGAAGTAAAGAAATTGGCGCTGATGCTGTTGACGAAAATCAGTTTAAATAAGATTACTGATAAAAGAAGGGCTCTGATGACATTGACAGTATCTAGCATAGGTCTGTAATGTAAATTATATATATGTGTGTGTGCGTGTGTCTGTGTGTATGTGCGTATGTGTGAGAAAGTTTAAAATCTCAGTAAAATCACACTTAGAAGATATGCCAAATGTTAAAATGTCTACTGCACTAATTCTTAGAACTATAGCTGGGCGCTAGGTCTACTTCAAGGTATTTCATTTGTGGTAGAACAACGTGCTTTTTGTATCAATCAAGATAATAATAATAATAATAATAATAATAATAATAATAATAATAATAATAATAATAATAATAATAATAATAATAATAATAATAATAATAATAATAATAATAATAATAATAATTACAAATTAATAATAATATCTCCGTTTTATTAATCTTCTTTACTATGTGTCTTCTGATTGACAATAAGAAGCTGTGTAAAGTGCAGTAGTTTATTTTTTATCCCTCATCCAGCTTAGCTTTAAGCTTAACACTTCAATTTCTGGGATCTTTCTTCTACATAATCAAACTTTTTTTATCGTCCTCTTTCTCAACGGGCTTCTTGTGTTGTGATCTAAAATCAATGAAAGCATTTGTATTATATGACTAAGTTCAGTGAAATTAAATCTCCATAACAGAAAGAAAGATAAATAGTTACTAAATTATACTTGCTTTTCACGGAATCAACATTTTGGACAATATTTTCATACCTATGTTCTAAAGGTAATAATGTTTCCTCAAATGGGAAAGTTTATAGTCAATTCTAAGAACAAAAGCTTTGTGGCTCACTATATATAAAATACAATAAACATGAAACCCTAGACTCTTGTATTCTTCAAGCAGATTATTTAGTCTATGATAACAGCTTTCATCTATGCACTGTTCAGAGACATTGACTTTTCTTTTTTTAAAATCTTTCGTTTGATTGCCAAACTTGGGAGCTGAAACGTACTATAAAGTAATAGACTATTTGTCTGAATCATCATCTACAGCTGGAAGTTCCAGTTTCAATCCACATTGAAAATGAAAGAAACAAACGAAACAGTGACACGTCTTTCACCGTTGTCTAAATATTTTCGACACGATGATATAAAGCAATGGTTCACAGCCTTTTCTTGGACGCGTCTCTAAATTGGCCACCGACAGAACTTCTCGACCCATAGGTTTCTTTTGTTTTCGTCTGATAACTGTTCGAACCTCTGACCCTGATTTAGGCCGCGTCTAGAAGTTTGGAACTATTGGTGTAGAATAACCACGTTATATGCATCATATTGTCCACATATCACGTCGAAAGTGTTTCGTTTGTCCGTAGAGGAAAACCAACGTGTACCTGAACATTTAGACTATAAAACTTCAACCCAATATAACTCTCAACTGAGTAATAGCAATTCATGTACTTACTAAAGGTTATGAATAACCGGAGGGACAAGTTATCAAATTCTTTGAGGCTTTTTTCTGTTTTTCATGATGTGAAAGAGGCTGGATACTTGTTAAAGCCTGTTAAGGCAATCTAGTTTGCAAACGTGATGATAATTAGAGCGCAATTTCAATATTTGACACTACGGTCTAGCAGAAAAAGAAGACACGAACAAGAAAGTAGTTCCCAGCTCTATGAGATTGAGAAAGAGAATAAAGTAAACATGCTGTTAATTCTAACTTTATGTTTGATGAATGAACACGATTCATATTTCCTCTTTTACATTAGTATAATAACAGTAGTTTTGAATTCTTATCACAGAAGACTTTTAATCTTATACTACTTTGTTCTCACATAACACGCACACGCATGCCAAGCCATACGAGCATATTTACCTGTGGTTCTCATGCCACAGGAAAGCCATGTAGAAACCTTAAAGTCACATATTAAATTATTATACGAAATCGATATTATTCTAATATAATCAATCACTCTATTGCGAAGTTATGCATGTGATGGCAAGGGTTCCAAATCCTGAATTTATAATTGCATTGGAAAACAAAATATTTACACTATTTTCGATGCCTGAAAATCTCCATTATTAATGCTCCTTTTTTGTATTTACTTTCAGAGTTGCCGGTGGTTTTTAATTTTGTGCCATCACAGTGTCGATCACACCCGTCCTTAATAGCTATCGAGCACAGCTTGGTAGTTGTATTAAGACTACACTATGCCGCCATGAAAAGTTTTGAATAGACACATATTCGGAAATGAGATTATTTTACCAACACTGCCATGACTCTAATAACAGTACGCTTTGAAGTGATTCCAACTGCACGAAGGTCCACAATGGTTGCAGCAGCGATTCCACAAATAGAACCACCGATTTTTCTTACTCGTTAGAGCTTCACCAGTAGTTCTGTCCTCTTTGTAATTTCATACTACAGCTGTTTTCCGCTTCGAGTTTTCTCTCACGTCGGTAATTTTGAGGGTATTATACTTCGCGAGGTATTTTTGCTCGACAGGCTGGCCTTCTTCAGGTGCAACATGCACATACACTTATGAACAATTATTTTTCTATACTTGTACAACTGTCAATGAAAATGACTACTTTAGATATTTCAAATATAATGCGATTGTGCGTTCTTTACACGTGTCAATACTTTCACGGATAACCATATTAATTATACCTTTGAATGATGTCTTCGCTCCAAAACTGTTGCGAGGACAATAGTGTCTTTGTTGAATAATAATCAAGATTTTTCTTTTCTTGGCTGAGTTAATATTTTGTGCATCATAATCACATAATCAACGGGGAATGCAAACTATGTGCTGTTTCACGAACTTTCTTCATAATCAATATCGGATCCTCTGGAGAAAGTCTTAGCATTACAAATTTGACGGCTTTTATCATGACATTTGATATTCGTACCGATGCTCTTGCGTGAGATGCCTTAGCTGAATCATAGATGTTAGGTTTTACAAGGGAATCGTTCTTTAATTGAGTAATTTTAATTTTATATTATTAGTTTTACTTTACCATGTTCAGAAACTCCAGTCGCTTCAATCACGTCGTCGGTTGTTTCTACAATTATACTTTCGGCGAGACTTCGCCTGCGTGAGAAAGTAATCAAGAACAGAGGACATGGCAGCAAAGCTGATTACGCGAGTTCACTCCGATACCGTATATAAGACGTGGTCGAGTAACGAGACCAACTCCTAACTGTATAAAATGTGATTTAGTTTTAGTAATGATGTTTTTGCCGCATAGGTAATATTTCCAAGTCATGTCGATTTGCAGCGATTCATTCATAATGCAATTGACATATATGTAAAACGTTTATGTAATTATTTAACCGTTCCAGTCAACTCCATTTTATCCCATCCTGAGCATACTGGAATAATCAATACTGAGGTCGTAGTATAAATAATAGATTAAAGTTTCACTGAGTTCATCAAACAAATATTAAACATTTTGTGTTATGTTAATAAAAAATTGAAAATCTTGGCTATTCAAATAAACAAGCACTTTTTATAATTATCATAATATCTTCCAAGATTGTAAAGTTTTACAGACCAGGTATCAGGACATACATAAACTGGGGCATTTATTACCGAACTTGGAGGGAATCAGGAAGGAAGAGAATGAATTAGGCGATAGAGGAGGAATACACAGATGAGTAGTACACAAGGACAGGTGGAAGCAAATCATGCAATA
Source organism: Potamilus streckersoni (assembly GCA_016746295.1). Lineage (NCBI taxonomy): Eukaryota > Metazoa > Mollusca > Bivalvia > Unionida > Unionidae > Potamilus > Potamilus streckersoni. Next base: position 1,107,338 of record JAEAOA010001810.1, read on the forward strand.
GGCTTGTAAATGGTCGAGCGGAAGAAGTGTATTTGGGAAATTCGAATTATTGATAATTTAATTGTTATTAAATTGTTGTTATTGAACGTCACCCTTTTTATATCTTAATCATTTAACCGTTGGCATTGCTGACTGAAGCGTCCCACCCCCAATCTCCCACTAATAAATCCTCACAGTGGGGCGACCCTTTACAAAGATAGTTTCGACCAAAATGAGCACAGAACACCAATTATTGTTTATTACACCAACTCGTATATTAGAAGACTTTGTACGTATACCCATCGGCGTCAAATATATTTAATGTGCTTTTACATATCCTCAATAGATTTTGTTTGTTTTCCGCAAAAGCTGCTAGGAATTTTCTCAGGTATGGATGTTAAAGGCTTTGACATAGACCATTAACAAAATACATAGCTGCTATTATAGTGCAGATACTAGTCATTTTGTTATGAGTACAAGGAAGTAAAATCAATTTATGAAAGACACATACATCTGCTCATGTGATGCAAAGTGTTCATCTACTCAACAACAGAAAAAGGTATCACTTAAATATTGAAATATCATATTTCGCATGTGATGAAGAAGCTGCTTTTATTAACATTTTCTCTCAGTGTATTGGTTTTGCCCTTGGTTAAGATATTGTTGAAACCAATGTATGTATTTAACATGAAGGACGATTATGAAATACGAGCGTATTGTTATTTACAACACTCATGCAAGGAGACAAGGCATACTATGGTCTAAATATTACACTGTTTAAGGAAAAGAAAACCTCTTTGATAAAATTAAAGCATGGTTTTTGTGTCTAAATGATTGTGTTAGTGAGATCACACATGACCTCATACGTTGATTAGTTACGTTACGGATGCTGTCTCTGCTTACGGTTGTATTGCATAATCGTAATTTACACGTAGAACGCATGCTGTTACAATATATTTAGTTCTTGAAATGTCAGCATAGAAATCGAAAAGGAATCAAACAAATTTTGATAAACGATTTAAAAATATAAAAATTGTAATGCTATTACCTGTCTTGTTTCCATTCAGTATACAATGAAAGTTGAGGCTGTTAAATGAGAAATTCAGAAACGCGATTAAATAATATCAAAATTAGTATGTACAAAGTCAAGTAAAAGTTGTTTATTTGGCTCTTCCGAAGACGTGTCTGTTTGCTGTTGTTAGTGTATTTTACCTTATACGGAACATCCCCATGTTTATATGCGCAACTAATTATTGATGCTGTTTGGCAACACGTGGTAAAATTGGAAATTTGCTCAGCCATAGTGGTATGAAAATGTTCGAGGGACGCAGTAAACAATCCTCGATACCAGCTATTGAAATAATAATCCGAATAAGCTCTGGAATTACAAAAGGAAATATACAGGTACAGTTTTTCGCAGGTATATTTACACTATGCTTGCAAAGTGATGTTACTGGTTGATAACGAATAAAAATATATCGATAATGACATACTAAGAGAACTAAATTAACAAGTTTGCTTATAATGTATCATATTAAAGCAAGCTCTTAGATGCATAAATGAATTTAGAGACTTTATATAAATGAATTACAAACTTTAATTTGAACAAATTAGTGTCATTACACATTTTTATGTGCGCAAAGGTAAGGTATTATCGTGCCTGCGTATGCATTAGATTCCTTTGCTTGAAGACTTCTCGGATTTGGTAATTTCTGGGACCTGTATCAACTAAACATTTTATATTTATCCCCTTTATGTGCACTACACAAATTATCGATATTTATATAAATTTATATATCAATATTAGTATCGCCCATTAACATAGCAGTTATCCTTCAGAGTACAGACATCAGCCACAGATTGGCAGAAGATGCTACATCACCATCAGATAGTTTGTCTCACTTCAAACTTATCATCAGTTACCTCTCTAAGCAAAATGATAATATACAGTGGTCTCTACTCACCTCTTTATAGAGTTTCTCAGTACAATGATAATATACAGTTATCTGTACTTACCTCTCTATATGGGTTTTCAGTACAATGATAATATACTTACCTCTCTATAGGGTTTCTCAATATAATAATGAATTTTGTTTTGGGGTTCAGATGGAACAGTATATCAGCATTAGTAAGGTTAGGCTCCTTCTGAGTTATGTTGTTACTAAAGAACTTGTACTGTTTGTCACCCAGCATTTGAGCTGACCCATCACCTGTATTAAAGAAAAAATTGTTTATTATCCACTCACTTTCAAGAAAGCAATGGTTGTATTACGCTTAAATTTTATGCAATAAACGTTGACTGTACAATTTCTCTATATGCTATAGAATACGTTCCAAAACTTTGCTTTAAACGAACCAGTGTTTGTAAAGTCCGAATATGTTTAGTTCAATCTGTACATAATGGTGGAAATATAGAATTGTTGACGGATATTTCAGAGTTAAAGCCAGCTTATTGTACGAATAATCATTGCGAGCAGTCAAAATGTTCAGCCTTACTTTTTAGCTGTTTCAACATTTAAAATATGTATTAAAAACATCAAACATCTTCTTAAAAGAAATGAAATACTTAAATGCCATGCAAAATATCAAAACGGATAACCCAAGTGACTGTCCAGAGTTGGTGGGGTGGTGGAATATCTAGGTTTTACCTGTACGTAGAGAGTAGTAATACCAGTTCCTTCAAATCTCCTTGCATGGAGTTATAGGTGACACTCTTAGTAACGGTCTAGGGTGGACGGAAGAATATCCACCATTTACCTGTGATTAGTGGGTGATAACCACAAATTTTCCATCTCTACGAGAAAGGATTTATGGCAGACACCCTGGGTCACAGCCCATGGTGGCTAGAGTGAGTAGTAATACCAGTTCCTTCAAATCTCCTTGCATGGAGTTATAGGTGACACTCTTAGTAACGGTCTAGGGTGGACGGAAGAATATCCACCATTTACCTGTGATTAGTGGGTGATAACCACAAATTTTCCATCTCTACGAGAAAGGATTTATGGCAGACACCCTGGGTCACAGCCCATGGTGGCTAGAGTGGGTTGAATAATATGAAGCATTAACCTGTGATTATTGGGTGGTAAGCACATTTCTTTACACTCTCTGAGCAATGTTCCATAGAAAAGGTTGTCCCAATAACTTGTGCTGATTCTGAAAACTGACCCAAGTACCTTTCAAACGTCCAGTGATTGATTCCTGTTGCTAACGAGAAAAAAAAATATTATATACAATTTAGCAACATAAAAGTACATCTGAAGAGCAAATTTTCTAGCATGGAATGGACAACATTATATCAAGTCCAACAGAGATTGGAAATTTTCGGCTTGATATTTCTCACGCAAATAAATCACTTTTATAGATCATCGTTTCTCAGAGCTTTTAAAATTGCTGTCTGTCAGTGCAAGGAAAAACAGAGACAACATAAACACTATGTTTTTAACAAATAAGTTTAAGAAGAGAATACAATGATATATGCATAAATCTGAAACCTGATTTTCGAAACTAACTTCCACATACAAATCTTCTTCCGCTATATCTTAAAAGTCGAAGTAATCACTTCTAAATTTGAGACATGGCGTTTTGTCAAAGTAAGGTCTTATAACAAAGCTGATTGTCAAACAATGAATCAAAATATGGTGTTTCATACCATTAGATAAACCCATCTATATCTGTATAATTGACATTTTCCTATAAGGTTGATGTTACGTTTTTATGAAGGAACAGGTGCTGAGGTCGGTGAAATTTGTAAAATATCCACTTGCATAAATCTGAATACAAAATCGGGCAAGAGTACAATATCATTTTCCTCAGTGGAGTTTTACTGCAGAAAACATGTATAACTGTGTAAAGGAGAATGATATATTTATCTGGAAACTTGAAGACACTCGCCTCTCTAGAACACAATGAAAATAAACCTAGTTACAATGTATTTGACCAAATAATGAATGGTAGAATGTTTTAATATCTAAGCTTTTAAAATATACTCCTTATTTTAAAACATTATTTCAACATTTGAACTTTCATGTCATTTTAAATAATCTTTCTACGAGATCTAGTGAATTTTGTTCATAAATGAAAGCGAGTAGTGCAAGCATAGAAAAGTGCCAACAACGATACAGTTTGGTCAAAGAAGTACGTTGATTAAATGATACCTTTCTTTTTCTGATCAATATTTTTGTATGCTGTGCTGTATACCTTACATTGATAAAGTCTTTTCTTCTACCGAAGACTATTTGCTGCCAGCTTCCATTACACAACGATGCGGTCTGAAAAGTGGCAGAGGGGCGTGGCCAATTTTTTTTTTTTTGCAGATAGTAGTAAAAGAAATGTCAGTACTCAAAACGTTGTTGAGGAAAATGTTCGAAAGTTTAATCATTTATTTATTTTATCATCCCCAATAATCTTTTTAATATGTTTGAATTTCATGGAGTGGTTCTAGATTAGTTTTGTTCATAAATCACACATATACACAGACACGTACACAAGTACATACAGAGACACACACCTACCCGGTATAAAAGCCACACATTTGCCATAGCGTCGGAGTAATAATGGTGATTTCCATTACAGTATTGACCTTGTGTCACCCTTGATTTCTTAGACTGCTTTTCTTCCATTAAAATTGAGCTTTTTAATCACTCATGCAATCATATAACAACAAACAGTATTCATAAAGCGCCATATTCTGCACTTACCGAAACGTTTTAGGTGGAAGTAATTAATAGATTTCTCATGTTCCCACGAAATTTCAGGGTGTAGTTTCAGTCTGTAAAACAAGTCTGTGGTGCCGCATTTCTCTCCGCCAATTATATGGAAATACGGCAAACAACGGATTCCGCTTTCGTCAGACAAAAAGCAGGGATTCTTAAAATTCCACAGAAACTCGAATGGTCCCTTAAATATTAAAATGTTTCGAAAATTATCACTATGGCTTTATATTTTTCCAATCAGAATCAAACGATTGGCATACAGGTCAAACTGGTGCTTAGAGTTCAGCAACAGTTGTCTTTATTTTCCTTCTGTTGAATTTAGCAAACAAACTTAACGATATATGCTACTTTGACGAGGAGTTCAAACTAAAATATTTTCTTTTCTTCGAATTAAGGTAAGGATTACAGTTCAAGGGGGTCAAACATCAATTTTAAATCAGAATAAAAAAAACTCAAGTTAAGTATCAAGTTTCATGGTCTTAACAGATCAAGCCGTTCAAAGCATTTGATTCTTAAGCACAATAATTTTAAAGAGTATCATATTTTCTAAATTATTATTTGTATCTCTATTCCTGGAGTTAACGTTGATAGCACATTATTGGTCAATCCACGTTTAAGCTTTAAGCTTCCGTGTAATAATTTGAATGATATTTTAATTACCATGATATAAATTTTCATTCCCTAGCACTTGCAAAAGGACCATTATATTTCAGGCTGGAATATAAAATGTCATCGCTACAGTAGTCGGATTCAAACAACAAATACAATGCTTCTTAGACATAAATTTCCTTGTTTTCCCCAACTTTATTTACTTGTTTAGAAAAATATTAATAACAACAGTTATTTAATAAATATAGGTATACCACTTAGCTTGGGAGGTTTAATGCCAAATTTGTATTACTATTGAAAATAACTTCATGCCTCTTATATTATTATAAATTATGCGTAGGAACCACAATAGTGACATTATAACTAAAACAACGTTAACCTGCAATAAGCTTTGTAGTGGATCTATCAGAATAGAGCATAAACACACGCAGCATGGTATATATGATGTAAAATACAATTATCATTGATTTTCATTAGCTAAGAAAAAGAGTTATGTCAAGTACCTGAATAGCAATCACAAAACAATTTTCAAGCATTATAATTGGACGCTCACCAATAGCCACGTTGAGTAACTATGTCTAAAACTTGACCATTATCAGGAAGAATAATTTTCACGTCTATGTGATGTTTAATATAGATTGTGAATGGCCATGATACAACAGAGTAGCAACAGAGAGGGTGGACAGACCATTTTGCTGGAAACCTTATTTATGAAAAATTAAGGTTCCTTCGAAAATAAAAATATAATTTCAGTAACGTCAAACCGAAGCCTCTAACTCACCATGACATATCTCTAATTGGGTTAGCTCATATTGTTATTTTATCTTTGACTTGCGTATTTTCATTTTTTATGGAGTGTCTGTTTACTTGTCGGTCACTAACTATTGGGCATCACACCCACAGCTTCTATAATTAGATCATTTTTATATCAATAATGATCGGCGAATATCATAAGGGCAGATTAGCAATAGAGCTATTTGAAATTATTAAAAGATATCTACTGCTTCGTAATAACGTTAATCAACAACTACAAGGTTCTCTGGAAGCTACAGTTGAATTCTTCGAAGGTTCAGACCAGTATTTTTTTTATACCAATTGTTGAACCAACAATGAAAATCGCTGCAGCAACGGAAGCAAGGCAGAAAGCTCTAAAACATTGCCTGTTGACATTGTTGGCCGTATTCAAGCAGTTCAAACACCACCAGTGCAACATCATCAACCTCAACTACAGCATCAACAACCACCTCAAACTGAAGAAAAGCCACGACCTCCGATAAAAAACAGAATTAAGACAGTAGATAAATTTATAACCGAATCTATTGAAATTATCAAAGATCGAGATAAAGAAAAAGATACTGACACGTTTTGATAAAAAAATAGAGAGAGAGAAAGAGAGAGAGAGAGACGTAAAAAACAAATATGTTAAAGACCTCAAAGCTGCCGATTGGATTAAGAATATATATCTATATCATACTAATGTTCCAGCAATAAGAAGAAAGGAAACTAATACTTATTTTCAATATTTGTGTCGATGAAGTAAATAAATGTGTTTAAAAAGAAATGGCAAACGAAAGGCAATTAGAAACAGAGAGTTTCGACGTATGCAACAGGAGGAAGATGTAGAAATTGAGGAATTAGACAAAGTTAATCACATTCACAAGTAAAAAGGAAAATATCGGAAGTGGTCTTACTTCTCAATATCCCAATAACATCCTAGCAGATGTTTAAAGACTAGAAATCCTCATTAGAGGAAAACGAGCCGGTAATAATCCTCCATAAATCATTAATGAAGCATATGATATTTGTCAACAATTATTTACAGGCGGTATCATGGATGTCAATGTGTATTCGTCCTTAGTTAATGAAATCGCCGATGATTATCTCAGTGATTAGGGTATACGATTAGATCAGTGACAATAAATAAGATGACCATACATAATCCTCAACATGTGTACTAACCATGGTCAGGGTGATAAATTCGCGATTATCTACATATAAAGAAATCTTCGGTGATTAACTCGGTGATGTTGTTCAGGATCTATTTAGAAGGATGACTCCAAAAATTGTAAAGCAACTTTGAATAAAAACTGTTGACGTTGTTCGTGAAAAAGTTTTTGATGCCATTGGTGCTGTTGCTAGCAAAGTAATCTCAGCAATCAAGGATAGACTATAACTATTAATACGACGAAAATCCCAACCAGTAAAATTACCCAGCACTGAAGTGATAAATGCAAATGTTAGTAAAATAATAAATAAAGTCGCAGATCAAAAACTAGCAGAGTCAGCTGGTGTAACCATGTCAGAAAAAGAAACCAATATCATCGCAAGTTTAATAGCAGGAAGTGATCCTCGTATTAGGCGATAACAAATGTAATAAAGATGTTCAAACGTGTATCTGATGCCGCATTCGACATGGATGCGCCAGTTCCCAAAAATGAATGTGTGCACGATTATAAATATTAGTTTTATGACTCACTAGAGTCAAATCAGCGAGGGCAAACTGAGCTACAAGTTCAGGATACAAGCAAGTATTTCTTACTCGCTAAAGCATTCATTGAAGTAGATGGTAGAACAAGCAGATAGTTCATGAATCGGAATTGGTGATTGACCGGCTTTTGTTAACAATAGTTTATGGCGCTATGTAAAAGTGCTATATATATGATTGACGGAAAGAATAATGAATCAATTCAGAATGACGTTGACACTGCCACGACGGTACTTGGCCTTGCAAGATACAGTGATGATTACTCGAGATCAGCTGGTCATTCAATGATGTTTGCAAGGGATACAGCTGATCATCCAGAAATCAGTAATGTAACTATAGGTAACGTAAGAGCTGCAGGAGTAGTTTCTGATGTTCCTGCAGTATTATCAATGAATTAAATTTCAACTTTGGTTTTTTTCCGCAAGTAGATTGATGTTAAATGATGAAGAAGAATTTTCATGCATGATTCAACTAACACATATATTTGGATTTTGCAGACATGCCAGAAAGGTTATTAGAGCCAAGTATACAGTTGTGATTGTTAGAAAGGCAAAGACAATGACGCAATAAGACTAAGAAATCTTTCGTTTTTAATGCCAGTAATGACTCAAACAATACACGAAGAAGAACGTCTACTCTACTTTAGGAGTCAAGGAGGAAAATCAGCTCTGTCATGGTTGATGATGCCAAGACAGTATTCAAAGTAATGTTGCTGGTTTATTTACATAGCAGATAGCATCACAGCATGGTATTTCTGCGCATATCAGGAAAATGCACGAGAAAACACACAAACACGAAATCCAATGGTATTTGATACGTTTGGAGTTAATGATGTTTCTTTAAAGATAAATTGACATAAAGAAGCACCTGAAGAAGTATTACTGAGTTGTGATCGCAATCATGGAGCACGTGCTTATCATCGGTTGATGACATTTATGGGGAGTGATCAGAATGATTATTTTCATTTGCAGATATCTCAGCGTGATTGTACAACGTTATATCTAATATATTACTTATATCTCATCGTGATTTTACAACGCTGTATCCAATATATTGCTTATATCTCAACGTGATTTTACAACGCTGTATCCAATATATTGCTTATATCTCAGTGTGATTTTACAACGCTATATCCAATATATTACTTATATCTCAGCGTGCTTTTACAAAGCTATATCCAATATATTACTTTTATCTCAGCGTGATTTTACAAGGCTATATCCAATATATTAATTATATCTCATTGTGCTTTTACAACGCTATATACAATATACTATTTTTATCTCAGCGTGATTTTACCAATATATTACTTTTATATTAGGGTGATTTTACAACGCTATATCCAATATAATATATTTTGCTGAAACATTTGGATTTATTCAGATAATTTGTCTTTGATATACATTTCGGAGCTCGTGTAGCACGGTCACCATCAAGAATACCCAGTCCACAAGTTATACATGTTGGTTACAGAGCAATTGCTGTTATACTCAACGGTATGACAATGTTACTTGAAGGTGTTAATGACCGCATGATAGTTATTGATGCTCCAGTAGAAAACATGTGATTATATCACTATGATCATTATAATGTCGGATCATCATATTAGAATTAGTCTGACTCCTGGTCAGATTAAAAACTACAATCAGTATCAAAAGATAACTGGAATGAAAATATTACTAAAAACGAAGAAATCGCTGAGTTTTCAAAAGAATATGTCATTGTCTGAATGACAAATCAGGCACTTCAATGAAGTCAAACGATCAAAAAAGGTATACAACTTAATCTTTTTGAGGGTGCAATTAAAGACATCACCAAGATGGGTAGTATATTTCCACTATTTGCAGCTATACCAGCGTTGATATCCGCTGCAGCACCATCTGATGCAAAAGCAGATGCACTTGGTGCTGCTGAAATTGCTGCTGCAATGGCATTAACGAAAGTAACTTGTCACGGAATATAAACTTTCAAAGAAAGGGAAAGTGTCTAAGATTAATATGACACTTCCTTGTTTCTTTCTATGTCCAATTTGGATTTACTTGATGATGCTGGGCGATTAAATATAAAAAATCAGAGGTGTTTTAGGCGTGATCATTTAGCGCACAAACCAAGCAGTGCTGAAACTGGCATCATTAATCTCGATGGAAGTTCTGGTCCAACTAATCATTAGGATGCATATGTGATTAATCCACGTGGAATTATTTCTTTCGAATTTTATGTACTAACACCACCGAAAGAATTTTTAAAATATGTGATCAGAGTGAAAAGTATTACAATCTGATATTTAAAATTACCAAGACAGACAATAATTGATCAAGCGATATGTGGCCGTACAACCCTCGCTGTACTAGACGCTGTATCATCAATAACAAAACAATCTTATAAAGTCGTGCACGAAAATATCACGTTATCAAATATATTAAACAGATCTTAAAATATAATAGTACATATTTACGGAAGATCTTCGCGCCTGAGCAAAGCTCAGCAGCACGTTGACTTATCCAAATATGCAACTCTTGACCAGCTCAGAAATAAAATCAATGATTTGTTAAGCATTGCAAGCGTGTATCAAAATGAGGCAGTTGTTTTTCAAGATAAAGATGTACGATTAAAACGAATAGCATACAACTGTCAGATATACTTATACGAATTCCCACCGCGGCTGTTAACAATATTGCTATGTTTCCTAATCAAGGTAATATACTAGATTCTGGAAATTCAATCAACAATTCTTCTAGGAAACTCGGCGATATTTAAACTGATAACGTCATGAATCAAAGCAAAATTGCATACCTTGGAGACCCAGTCATACCTACAGACGCAGCCAAAATATGTCGATGATCAAGAATCTAAGTTTGTGTTAGTCAGCGGTCGTATTATGTGTGCATTTCTCAACAAACAATAATGTAATAAGAATATCAGAATACCAAAATCAGACTTAGACGCTGCAACGGAAAAAATATGTCGATGATAAAGACCTTCCAATGATGAATTCGTTAATTGCTATCAATGATGCGACGATCGCATTTAAAACTTACTTTTCTAATAACGTACAAACGTTTCTGAATTTTCGAAGAAACATAAACAATAGCTTCAGGATTAGCAAAGTAGACACAACAAAATTAAACTAACAAACATAACGTAACGCGGAAGTCATTGGTGTGTATGGACTGTAAGTGTTTAGAGGTGTAACATTTATAAAATTTATCATATATATATATATATATATATATATATATATATATATATATATATATATATATATATATATATATATATATATATATATATATATATATATATATAGAGCGCCATTCAACATAATTTTCTTGGAACTGTGTTTATTGTGCTAAATATTTTGGCTGACGAAACGTTTTTACTGGAACCAGCTCATATAAAATTGACCACAACATCTTGCTGGTGGTGTCTGGATATTATCGCTGAAACACATCAATTAATTACTTAAGTATGTACATGGTAAAGTAACCTAAAAAATATCGTTTATGATTATACAATAAAAGCAAAAGAATATATCGCAGGCGGGTGCTTCTCATTGATAAAACTGTTTATTTAGTTTCTGGAATCAACAATAACAAAGACAGCGCCTGCAGTTGTAACAATCGTTGTTTCGGCCACAACAATTGCTGGTAGTTTGAGTATTATTGCAAAGAAGATATCAACATGCAGAAATACAAAATTACACTAGTATATAATAAAATTACATACATCAACTAGAGTGTATTGTAAACTATTATCGCATCTCTCGTCGTATCGCGGTGATGGTAAAATATCAAATGAGGATTTTGCAACGATAATAAAAACTTACAATGAAGTATTTGACTAAATATTGAAGATCCAATGGAAGCTCAAATTCCTGATTTAAAATGATAACAGTAATAATAATATCAACGTAAAACTATTACAATAAATAGTCACTAATACAGCTCCAATAAGAACCACAATAATATCAATGAGTTCAACCATTAACGAATATAATGTGGTTTTTCCAACAGCAATTCCAACCCAAGAACTAATGCTAGCACAATTAGAGGTTTATTATAGTTGGTATTCGATGGGTTACAAGCAATAACTAATTTGTATTCGCAAATAAAAATAAACCCCACGGAATGCCTAATAGGCGAGTTGTGGGCATTCTAACAGGTAGTTATGAAATTGAACAGATCAATGACGAGTTCCGAAGCAGAATTAATATTTATTACAGGAAAGGAATCCAAAATAACTATTACTGTTCATAAACCTACGTTATCATCAGCGATAGAAATAAATTCACATGATTATACCGTTGATATTTATCAATCATCAATTAGATCTTTACTTGGTTGGCCAGCAGTTTCTCCTGTTTATAATGGAATACCAGAATCAACGCACGATCATTTCATTACAAACAAACAAATATTTATTAAAAATCCAGAACACTGAGAAAATTATTCATTGATGTCTCTTAAAACAAATGCTTTAAACAAAACAATTTGATGAAGAAACTATCAAAAACAGAAAATATTATAATCTCAAATTAAAAAAAAACTGATTCTGAAATCATTATTTTTTTACAAAAAACAAATATTACGATTATCAAAGAAATTCATCACATTGATGGGTATACTGTCTGAAATGAATCAGGTTATTTAACAATTTCATCAGATTAAGGGGTTTAGTTGCCTGAATTTATTAAAATCATCAAACAATTTCCTCAGATTAATGGGTATATTACCTGAGCTTAATCAGATAATCAAACAAATTCATCAAATTGAGTGATATATTAGTTGAATTTATCTGATTCTGAAATACTAATTCGGATTCTAAAATAATTATCAATCAGATTCGAAAATAAGTATTATTATAATAATAAAATAAATATTAAGATTATCAAACCAATTCTACAGATCGATAGATATATTCTCTAAATTTGTTAAGATAATTAGTTAAATTCTTGAGATTGATGGGAATATTACCTGCAGTTATTAAGATTATCAAACAATTTCATCAAATTGATGGTTATATTACCTAATATAATCCAATTCAGAATAAATATTATTATCAGAATGAATATTTTAATATGATTCTGAATAATCTGATTCTAAATAAAACTTATGATAATAAAATAAATATTAGGATTATCAAACATCATATCGATGGGTATATTGCCTGAATTTATCAAAATAATAGTGAAGACGTTAACCGGAGAGACTTATTCAAAACGAAATACGAATCAAGGGGATTCCCGATAACAATCATTTGTCATAACACTCATGCAAGGACTGTGGCAGTAACAATATCTTACCAGAAAGAACAGTTAAATTTTATAATGAGTTATACATTTGATTTTACTAGAAATATCAGCAAGAGTCACCCTGTTTCAAGTTCTGATGTCTGCAATTATGATCAGTTTGTACGGCCTAACGGAGAAATTTATAGTGCAGAATCATTCCACGAGGAAATGAAATATTTTCCATTAAAATATACCCTTGGCGATGTCAGGGTTGAACAATTACTGAATGACTGTTTTATAGTCCCATTATTTATTGCCCATGTCGCTCCGAAGAAGTATCCATGGTCGCCAACATGATTGGAATTTATTGAAGATATATAGCATTGTTGTATCAAACATAGACACGGAGGATTATGGAATTCTAAATATGATTCTAGCGACGTTATCTCATTTAATATAGTAGCATGTTTCCTGGAAGTTTTCCTGGATACGAGTGTATTCTGAATACCTTTAGAGATTTGGACATCCAACACACGATATGACCAGATTTGCGAAAACGGACACCTGCTAGATTTTAATTTAACTGGATTCGCCTGTATAGTCATTTGATTTTACGAAAAATCTTAATCCGATTGCATATTCTTGGTTTTGATTACATTGCTCCGACAAATATTGGCTTCCAATAATACTGTTATGGTACACGCTTGATAATAAATTATTGAAAGTAAATGAAGCAATTATATCATATCGTCATCATAGACAAATTTGGTTGCCAGAAATAGATATTTTGATGATGAAAATCCTGATAAAACTGATAATGAAAAAAAGTTGCAAAAGAGCTTGGTAAAGAAATAATTGGTTAATTTACTCAAGGAAGATTATATGATCATACATGACGTTGTACAAGATTAATTATGGACGATGTTGAATTCTATTTTGTAATTACTGATACAAAAAGACTCACACACTTTTTTAAATCGGAGTTATGTTTATTTATCAGGCGAAACTAAATTAGATACAAATGTGAGCTATATTGATGGCGACTCACTTAAGAACTTCTATGCTCGCGTACGTTTCAATACATTTATTATTGATGATAAATAGATTTTCTCTGATTGCAGTCAGCGTTGCTACAGATTCATTTTATATGAATAAAACTATGCAGAATTTCTAGAAAAATTACACATAAGCGCTAATGCATCATGGTGCGAATGGAAAATAAAACAAGAATAGCCTTGATTCCTCTGGGTCCGCAGATGTTAAAATCAAAGAAATATTTTATATATATAAAAAATTGTCATTATTATCATAATTTTCATTGGTATATAATCATGTTGCCAGACATAAGACTGTTTATCTTAATGGGTGTGGTGGTTCTGGTAAAACGACACTCGTGACTGAATTATTATTGAAAAGTTGTTTAGATATGGTTGTTTTGACACCCCAAACTTATCAGAGTTTCTTCAGATTGTGCGGAGAAACATGGATTCCTAAACGGTTTGGTGAAAATATATTCCTAAAATTATTATTTGGGATGAAATCTGCACGATATCTGTGGCAAAATTAAGAGTATTTCTTGATTGCTTATTGAGGCAAAATACTGATATAATAATGTGTGGTGATCATGGTCAATCGCTACCTTTTGTTGTACAGTCTCCACACAAATGGTTAAAGATGTTTGTAGATTATTACGAAGAAAAAGCTGATGAACATAAAGCTATTGATAAACCGCTGAGAAAAAAAAATTTAATCAGATGGCAGCCAGATAAAATACCGTGTGAGTCAATGTTTGAAGTAATTGAAGAAACTAGTATGAATGATTTTTGGAATTTGTAGAGACCTGCAGATTTGATAACTGCAAGTAGAAAGATAGATTGTGATACAATTCAAAAAACATTAGTTCTGTTGCGTAAAGAAAGATCTTCAGTTTGCAATGATCAACAAATTCTTGTACTAGATGATATTGTTCTAGTTCCTGTCAGTGTTGCTGAGAGCGCGTTAACGATGGACAAACCACCGTTGATACTAGGATACACTATAAAGATTCACTCGTCATGGGGATTAAATATTTCTGATACAAATATATGGATTGTCGATGATCGGCTCAAATGGTTGAATTTAGTTTATCTCGCAGTGTCTCGAGTCAGAAGAATATCTCAACTGCGGAGGGTTATCACATGCTTCACAGAAAATAATCAAACTGTTAGAAATAGCAATGATGTAATAATAAAAACATTATCTGTTATAAACAATATAACAAAAAATAAACGCGATTTTACTCTAAATGCTGCATTTATTATTACACTAAAACAATGACAGAATAATCATTGTGTGATCTGTTACACATTAATAGTGTGGCATTCGAATAATAATCCAAAACAATTCACCATGGATAGAGTTAATAATAGTCTTGTTGACACGCGAAAAAGCATGATGCTGATCGGTCTTGAATGGAATCGACGTAGGGATGCCAGGTTACAAGAGTGAAGGCGATGGTAATTGTGTGTCTTCAGGAATTATTTGTAGTTGTTCGAGTACAATCTACGTAGAGGCGCAGTTGAATCTAGTCTGTATATTGCAAGTCTACCCGTGGATCTTACCACATTGGAAACCTTATGTGTTGTCACATTCCAAATAAGGTCAGTTGCTATTTTTTATCTTCTACAAGTTCTCATATAAATATTTTACAGTCACATTACAATTTACTGGTTGTTTTCAGAAGGAGCTATGTCGTTTTATTGGCATCTTTGTGATCGCATTAGTAGGCTACATAGAAGTATCACGAGTATTTTCATTATTTAACGCAGCTATAACGTTTGGTAACCTTCCAACCCATTCACGAGGTCTCTGCCCGGCTTTAGATTAAGTAGATATTTCCTTCTCATATTAATTTAAAAAAAACGCTCAACGACTGCTTGATTACGATGAATTTCAGTGCGTAATCATCTGATTTCGACATTATGTTGTATTTTTTTCATCAGAGACGATACTGCACCAAGGAATGCCTTGCCACGATTGAACCTGTAATATATATGGCCATCGCAAGGGTTCTTATTGATAAATCCGTTTAAACGCAGATGCGTGTGATGTGATAATGATTTTTAACGTAGCATTAAAAATTTCAGTCATATCACTACGATGTCTGCAGTGTGGAAGTTTATAGTGATGTCTAGCACTGGGGCATCATGTTGCAGACATTTAGCATGATGTCCCACCTAGTCACATTATCCTGACACCATGACGATCAGTCCCAACGCTAACCTCTTAATGCTGAACGTCAAGCGAGGCAGCTGTCAGTACCATTTTCGTAAGACTTTGGTATGACTCAACCTGGGATCGAACCCACCACCTCCCGCATCTGAAGCGGACACTAACCACTAGACCACCGTAGCGGTTAAACGAAGATGCGGCTTCACATTCTGTTTTGATTATTGGTTTTGCTTCTTTATATCAACTCAAACCATCAACGACAGTTAACTCGTATTTATAGTGCGTGATTGACGTCTACCAGTTTTAATAGTAGCATGTGATGAAAATAAAATATCTTCTTCATGAATTTCATTGGAAGTGCTGACATCAAAATGTGCATGCTGAATTTAGTTAGATGGTGTTAGATTCATTTGCCAGATTGCCTATTGTGCTAACCAATTTGCAACAACATAACTTGAGACATCTGCTGCATCAACAAGTTTACCAATCGCTGCTCTACCCCTCCAATATACTCTTCGGCTATAATAAATCGTTTCCATTGTCATGATAATCAGTTGATTAATTACTAGCCCCTAATACTAGTTTACCTTTCATAGATGATTTTACTAGTTGTTTCTCTAAGATATTTTTTTTTTATGGAATTTAACGAGTAAATCAGCTTCACATCCGCAATATGTCATTATTGTAATTCCTTATTTTATACGCAACATCACAAACGTGACACGCTTGATCAATCGCATTTATTAAAAACTCTCCATGTTTTGGATAATCAAGGACGATATCAAATCAGGTTCCAGGACCACAATAATTATATTCTGGAATATGCTTTTCTCCTGGGTATTTAGTTCATGGCGTCCCTGGTAATTTTCCTAGTGAATTAGCGATATCACCACCTGTCTTCATATGGGATGAAATAAATATATATTTGTATACCACATTTCACACACTTACTTGTAAATGCTCGCTATTTATTCTTTTTTGCTATAATTATTGTTAATGCACTGGTAGGGGTGGATGCTCTGCATCGAACACAATATAAATCCATATAATTTATTATATATTTGTACAAAATGGATATCATTGATTTCTCAGAGACACAAAAATAAGAAACAGTCAAGAATCATTAAGCGCTACCAAATTATATCAGATCAATTATACATTGCCCATCTGGGTCTATTTAAATATAATTATTACTTAATTTGATAATGCGATGGCTCATGTGAATACATTATATGTAGTGTCACCTCTATAGATAATCAGAAATGTTATGAAGTACTTAAAGACTATAATGTGAACACAAAATTGTTAGATGAAGACGTCAAGGATATTAATTTATTCACAGATATTGATGAATCTCCATCTCGATAGATGTATTAATAATCTTTTTGTGATGCTGGATAAACAATAAAATCCTGACAATATTTTCTCGAGGTAGATACAAAAATATTGATATTATATGAGTTACCCAGCGATATAGACAAATACCTAAAGGGATCAGAGACAAGTGCAAGCTTTTAGTTTTGTTTAATGAAGTCGATACACATACTCTGAGAAAATGCGAAATATTCGTCATGCTCGGTGTTTAGGGGATATGGACATGATTAAGTTTAAAAACTTCTTTTCAAAAGCACATGCTACCACACACGGGGTTCATCACAGTAAATTAACATGACTCTCAGTCGAGGTATCCTATAGGCATCGATAAATTTTCGGTTGACACTATAGCAGCAGAGAGCATGACAACTAATAGTGAGTGACCGATGAGTAAATAGACACGCCATAATAAAAATACGCGCGTCAAAGATAAAGTAACAAAATCATCTAACCCAATTAGAGAAATCTAATAGTCAGTTTGAGGCTTCGAAGTGACGTTATTGACCTTATACTTTCATTTTCGTAAGCACCTTTAGTTTTCAGAAATAAGGTCTCCGGCAAAATGGTCTGTCAATCCTCTCTGCTGCAAGAGTTGAGTGAAAATTAATGATACTTGATGATTGTCAACGGCTAATAAATCTAGACTTCTCCCTGCTGTGATGTTTAAACCAGACATGATCCATTTAGCAGTATACTAATGACACATTATAACATATTGTATAAAAACAGCCTTCTATATTATTGACATACTTCTCCTTTAAATAGTCGAGGGATATTTGTAAGATGTTTCTATTTTCCTTCCGTATGCAGACTATGATGACAGTTTGCCTAAGAAATAAATGACTTCGTTATTTTCGTTAATACATTGCATCTGTCCATGACATTTACTGTATTCTTTGACTTTGTGGTTCGTATAGTAGAGCTTGTTAAGTGAGGGAGAGAGAGAGAGAGAGAGAGAGAGAGAGAGAGAGAGAGAGAGAGAGAGAGAGAGAGAGAGAGAGAGAGAGAGAGAGAGAGAGAGAGCTCACGCACTTTGGACATCAACAACTGATCTGACAAATCTATGATGTCTTCAATCTTTTCCCTTTCCGTTGTCTCGAACAGCCCATCAGTCAATATTGTTTCAATCTGGTTCTTTAACTCGACGTGATTTTCTGGAGTACTTTGAAGGAGTATAGGGTCACCGGATATGTTCCATCCAAGAAGATACTGGCGGAAGAGAAACATCCAGGCCAGAAGTAGAAATGCGAAATACATTTTGTGAATATTTCCTCTTCTTAATATCATATTCTGTTATATCCTGCAAAATTAAAGGCAGAAACAAAAATAAATAGGCAAAATTAGGATAACAATTCTTCGTCTGAAAAGGGCGTCACCTTGCTTATCGCTGAAACGTTTCTTCTCCGTGACTTTTTGTTTGTCTGTTTTACCTTTGAAAATACGTTTGTTATCTGAAGAATGCGGATACGATTTACCACCATTGTATTAAACATGGATAAGTCTATTTCGTGTTATTTTAGATAAATTACTTTGAACTATTTGCCTCGTGATTATAAAACCTTCTTGTTTTGTACTCCCACAAACAGCCAACCCAATACAAAACCAAAATCCAACCCAATACAAACCACAATCGAGTCGTTGATCTTATAAATAATCTCGTATTTAACGATATTATCATGCAAAAATAAATTAGTGGGAATATTCCGTGGAGTTATTTATGTAATCTACTTTGTTTAGAAAAATTGACTTCAGGAAACAAAATTAACAGGCCCGCAAAGCCTCGATATGTATCAACTTTTACAAACTAACACTAGAACAAGGCCCAATGTAAATGGCTTTAGTTCCAAAAAGGTCGATATTCTTAACGCAAATCTTTTATTCCAAGACGAAAGATACTTGGGTCATTTTTAATAAATTGTTTGATAATTATCAATAATGCCACGAAATCGAGACTTTATCTTTAGTTTGACCTCACATAAATAAAAGTAGTTTTCCGAGGTTTAATTAATATTTACAATCTAATTAGCAAATGAGAGGCACAAAAGGTCCTTTAAAACAGATCATAAATCTCGCTGGAAACCTAAAATTCTTTGAGGTATCAAATTGTCTCCCTTATTGGTTTTGTTCGCATTAGCTCTACTTATAATGAGCGGTTACAATGTTGGAGCTAATGATTTAAAATTCCTTCATTTTATTGTCTCACAAAAAAATAAACTTTTGGTTTTAGATATATAAACAATTACTGAGTTTTCGTTATGTTCTCTTTGTATTCTGAATAACATTATGGACAATATTGAAATTAGTACAGTGGACGCAGTGGACTCATAAAATGAGGTTTCTGTGCAAAACCCGTATTTTATATTAAGACGACAATATGATTTTTATCTCCTCCAAGATCCCCCATGGTAGTCGAAATATAAAATATGAAAACATCTTTGTTAAGGCAACAATGTCGATTTCATCATCGATTACCTAACTCCAGGAAAATCATCATCGTCATCAAACAACATAGGGTTGACTCAGAAAAAACCCACTTTAGCAAGACTACTGCGCTTTTTACTGTATATTTCACACAACAATTTTCTATTCTTGTTTCTGACATTCACACAAAATTTACTGTAGTAACCAATCACAAACATCCACATTGCTAAAGTCCACATCAGACATTTTATATCCGGAAGCAAATGTACTGATCCCATTAGAACAATATCGCTTTGTATAAAAAATAAATAGACCAGATTTTATGATAACATCAGTATAAATTTTATGACAATTTGATCTTATTGCCTTCATCTCAGCATAACCAGATAATCCGTCTAACACAGCCTTTTAACTTATTCAATCCTACCACCTTACCTACTATATTTCTTTTGATTCATTTGGCTCCTTTTTAAATTTATTATCAGCTAGTTGTAAACAATATATTTTATTCTGTAATACGATGAACTCGACGATAGAAACAAAATTTGTTTCATCCTTAAACTTTCCTACAAAAATTGTGTTATTATCACCTTAAAAACTACTGTTGTTTTGGAGCATCTTTTAGATCAATTAATTCGTAGCAATTGTAAAACTCTTGATATATATCATCAGAATCTATCTTGTACATTAGCGAGTGAGTGTCTGTAAAAAACAGCTCTGAATCAGACCACTTATCCTTAACGAAATGACAGTGGAACCAGTACATTAAAGTCTCTGATATTTCAAGTACTGCCATACCGACATAAATTGGCTTGTTCAGTTTCAAGATTATCTTTCTTTTGTAACGGCTACATGATTTTCATTAAATATTTTCATACTTACAAAATCATCAGATGCATATCCCTGTCATATCGAACAAATATTTTTCGGTATTTCGGAAGTTAATATACCTTAGAAAATGTCAGTAACACCCTAAATGCCGAGTATGGATTAAGCAGCAGGGAGGGCGAATCCTACATTTTGCTTGACCCCGTACGCGAAATTACAGAGGCTATACAAAATAGTCAATAACTTTAAACCAACACCTCTAATTTTCTATGATGGTGATAAATCATTTTAGTAAGCTCAGTTTTGTTAAACCATCATTGACTATTTTGTTTTCAAATTTTTACGCGATTTCATTTACTTGTCTGGTCATACATTTTTTGTCTCTCACCCCCCTGCTGATATTGAATTAAACAGCCAGTATAGATATTATTAATAAATGAATATTGGAGAGTCACATTCAGCTAGATTAGCTCAAGGGCGGCTAGAGACAATTAGAAAATATGTACCCGTCCATGATTTAGTCAAACAACAACTACAATCTCGTCAAGGATCTCAAGTTGTATTTGAAGATGGTACAAAACAATTATTTAAACCTATCACTGAGACCACTAAAGGTATTCTACCTGTGTTAAAGAAAACCGCTGAAGCAACTGGAAAAATAGCAGAAATAACTAAGAAACCAAAAAGGATTCTTAGAAAACTTTAAGCCAAAATAGAAGCTGCGATGCCAGTTACGAAAATATCTGAGGATGAAGGTCAACCTGGAGGTGCTGAAGCACCAGCCCCAGGTACAAAAGAGTCATACAATAAGTACTGCTTAACTGATAATTAAATCTTATGAAAATACTGTTAAAGCAAATAATAACCTTAAAGACATAATGCAAGCTATTGATGTTGTTAGTGATAAAGGTATTAGTGCTGTTAGCAATGTTGCTAGTAAAGCATTCTCGGCGATCAAAGATAGACTAGCACGATTAATACGACGAAAACCTCAAACTGTAAAATTACCTAGCACTTAAGCAATGCTGTAAATATCAGTAAAATAATAAACCAAGCTGCTAATGAAAATCTAGCAGTGTTGGCTGATGTAAATCAATAGAAGTAAAAAAAATTATAACCGCTAGTCTAATAGCAGGAATTGGTCTCACTTCTCGAAGAGGTCATCGTGTTAGACGATATCAAATATAATAAAGATGTTTTAAACACATATCTGACCAAGCGTTTTACATAGATGCAACAGTTCTCAATGATGAGTCTGTGCGTGATTATCAATATTATTCTTATGACGCACAACAGCCAAATCAGCGTGGACGAATCGAACTACAGGTTCAGGATACAAGTAGATATTTCTTACACGCTGATGCATTTATTAAAGTCGAAGGTGAAATTTTAAAAAATGATAATACTAAATATGTAGCCGAAATTAGTGTTGGTTTTGTTAATAATGGTATTATGGCGTTGTTTGACAGCGCTACGTACATGATTGACGAAAAAAATTGAATCAATTCAGAAAGACGTCGACGTTGCTACAACGATACTTGGACTTGCAAGATACATTGATGATTATTCAAGATCGACTGGACCATCACTGTTGTTTTCAAAGGATACAACTGATGTTTCAAATTACAAAAACGTTACTACATGTAATGTGATAAATGCCGCCGGGGACAACACTACCCCTGCAGTATTATCGATGAATGCAAATTTTAACGTAAGATTCGCGATGTTGAAAGATGGAAATAGAAGATTTCATTTGCAATTCCACTCTCACATATTTTGGATTCTGTAGAAATGTCAGAAAGCTTGCTTTTGGAGCCAAACATACAGTTGTACTCGTACAAAAAGGTACCGATGATGATGCAATATGGCGACCCGCTGGTGATGCTGGTAAAGTAATTCTTACAAAACTCCGTCAATATCTGAAGATCTGTTTTTTTATGAGTCAAGGTGGTAAATCAACGCTATCATGGTGAACAACAACCACAGATGCTTTTCAAAGTAATATTAACGGTTTATGTATTTGGCAAATAGCATCTCAGCAGGGCACATCTGCACCAAAATACATATTTTTTGTATTACAAGATGTTGCGGAAGTAAATGACCAAACGCGTAGTATTATGGTATTTGATAAACTCGATGTTTCAGAAGTTTCATTAAGGATAAATGAACATCAAGAACCATCCAAAGATATATTGCCGAATTTTGAACAAAATCATGTAGCACGTGTATATCATCGTCTTATGTTGTTTATTGGTCGTGATCAAAACGTTGATACTGGTCTACAAATATTAAAATTAGATTTTACAACATTATATCCGATTTATTACTTTTCGCTTGAACATTTAGATTTAACCAGACAATCAGTAGTTGACATAAGCTTCGAGCTCGTGTGACACAAAGAGCTGTAGCCGTTATACTCAGCGATAAGACGATGTTACTTGAGGGTGTTGGTGGACAAATGAGAGTCGTTAATGCTCCAGTAGAAAATGTGTAACACATAATTAGATCATCTATTATAATTATCATGTCCTACAATCTAGTTAGTGTTACCCTGACACCTGGTCAGATTAAAAGGCTACAATCAATATAAACAAATTAACTGTGGGATAAAAATATATCTAAAGCGAGAACAGATGAGCGGTTCAAATAAATTATCGTTGACCGATCGTCAATTCAAAAACATCAATGAAGCAAAACAATTCAAATCAAGGCGTCAAAAGAAATCTTTCTGCGGGCGCCATCAAAGAGATTGCTAAGACGGGTGGTATGTTTCCTCTTCTCGCAGCTATACCAGCATTAATATCAGCTGCAGCCCCAGCTGTTGCAAAAGCAGCTGCATTAGGCGCTGTTGGAACTGCTGCAGGAATGGCATTAAAGACAGCAACCGGAAAGGGAATAAAAAGAACATCCAAAAAAGGGAAAAGGTCTAAGATTGCCAGGAACCCCATATTCATTGTTCGGAAAGGGCCTAATCTTCCTGTGACAGTTTACTAATATCACCTATGTTCAATTTAGATTTACTCAAAGCTGCTAAAAAACTAAAATTACAAAACTTTAGAGGTGTTTTCATGTGCGATCAATTACCAAAAGAACTGAACAATATTGAAATTATTATTATCAATCTCAATAAAAAATTCTGGACCAGGTACCCATTGGGTTGGATATGCAATTGAAATTGGAATTATTTATTTCGATTCATATGTATTAACGCCAGCAAAAGAATTTTTTCATTTTGTCAGCAATAATACTGCTACAATCTAGTAGTCTACTTTACCAACACAAACATTAACTGATCCATCAATATGTGGTCGTGAAGTACTTAATGTACTTGATGCTATATCAAAATCAACAAAACCACCTCATAAAGTCGTGCATGATTATACCACATTGTTATAAATATTAATCCATGTGATTAAAATTTCCCATATCAATTGATTTTATTTATTTTATGATACTTCCTTTCATTTAAAGGTTTTACTGACGTTCTTAAATTGTAAATTATACAAAATGCATACACAATACAAAGTAGATATTGTTGCTTACGGATACGTAACATCTCTGTTGGTCCTTATAGAGGTCACTCTCTTACTGCAGATCTTTATCTAAGATCTAAAATATGATGTTATATGCAGATACTAATGACAATGCCTTTTAATATTGTAAAGAGTATACCAACATTCAAATAGGCTGGTAGCAGTCAAAACCACAAATGTAGCATTTATTTTTTAAAAAAAAGATTTGGAGTTGTGCGGGTGTGTGTGTGTGTGTGTGTTTGTTGGACTTTTATGGTAGCTTTAACAAATTTTCAGTCATATCGTTACGATGTATGCAGAGTGGAAATTTATCGTGATGTCTAGCACTGGGGCATCATGCCGCAGACATTTAGCATGATGTTCCACCAGGTCACACTATCCTGACACCAGGCCAACTAGTCCTAAAACTAACCTCTTAATGCTGAGCGCCAAGTGAGACAGCTGTTAGTACTATTTTTGTAAGTCTTTGGTATGACTCGACTGGGGGATCAAATCCACAACCTTTCATATCCCGGCCGGACGCTCTAATCACTGGGCCACAGGAGCGGTCAAAAGATTTGGAATCGGTTGACACACTGATCCAGTTGCTACTGTGTAATACATTCTATTCAGTCAGGACTGATACAAAGGCTAACAATGTTTGTAAACGAAAAAAGTCATGTTAAGTCAAACGAACTTAAGAGTCAACAGGTGCTAATTTCAATCCTAATTAAACATGTCAAACATTTGCTCTTACTGAGATCATATAATCACGATATCGAAATTATCAGCCTGCAAAAGTAGCAACATTGTCTATGCATTATGACAAGTGTTAATGTAGCTGAAATTATTGTTACCTCGCCTTACGGAGATAAAAACAGCATAATAAATTGAAAGCAAAATATGTAACAGATATTTGGAAAACACACTTTGTGAATGCAAGACAGCTCACATTATTGCAGACATCGTGTGAGACAGAAGTAATAATAGTATCCAAAACTCAGCAAAATAGAAAAGAACAATATCGAAGACGATTCTTTGAAATTTAAAAAAGTCGATAGATACAACATGCCAAATAGCAGCGACAGAAAAACAATTATAGACAATAACAATAGAGAGAAGATATGTAAATATAAGTAATAATTAAAATATAAAATGAAAGGAGAAACTGGAAATAATAAAAATATAGAGCCTTTTTGTTCATATCATCTATTCATTTCATGAGTGAATAGCTAGAATGATCTAAATTGAAAGCAGATTTTTATAAATATATTTGCTCCAGTATACATCCACCCACCACTTGTACCACCATTATATCATCAACATCATTTTTGACACTTAACCAATTAGAATTAATCAAAAACTTCTGACTCAACTTCACAAAATCCCCTGCTGGATATATATATATATATATATATATATATATATATATATATATATATATATACATATATATATGTATATATATATGTATATGTATATATATATATATATATATATATATATCTATATATATATATATCTATCTCTCTCTCTCTCTCTCTCTCTATATATATATATATATATCTATATCTACATATATATACATATATATATATATATATATGTATATGTATATATATATATGTATAGGTATATATGTATATGTATATATATATATATATATATATATATATATATATATATATATATATATATATATATATATATATATATATATATATATATATCCAGCAGGGGATTTTGTGAAGTTGAGTCAGAAGTTTTTGATTAATTCTAATTGGTTAAGTGTCAAAAATGATGTTGATGATATAATGGTGGTACAAGGGGTGGGTGGATATATATATATAATATATATATATATATATATATATATATATATACTATATATATATATATATAATATATATATATATTATATATATATATATATATATATATATATATATATATATATATATATATATATATATATATATATATATATATATAATCAGGCACCTATTATATACATTGTATTTGTTTGAAATCATATTTCTGAGGTGCAAGACAGTATAAATATAGCCTTGAATGAAATAACAACTTCCCCAAAGTTAACATTAAACCACGATTTAAATAAGTACACACCTTATTTAATGTTGACGAGAAGAGAAAAAAACACTTTCTGATAAAAGTCATAAGAGTGTTTCTTGTACATTGATTGGGAATCCAGAAGAATTTATGAACACTCACAAATGCGTATCCTTTTTTCACAAAAGCAACATACTCAAGGATAAATATAACACATATAACACATACCCAATTTTAGACTGGCAGTCAGACTAATAACTTATCGTTACACATAACATAATGCAGCGACTATAGTTTGCTGCAGATCTTTGTCTGATATTTATTTTTTACGTGGGTGCACAGTCACGCGTGATCGTACACAACACACATCAAGCTGATATATTGAACAATATATATATATATATATATATATATATATATATATATATATATATATATATATATATATATATATATATATATATATACGATATTCAAAATGCTGCAACTGAACACAACACAGGAAAAGTATTAAGGTATGCTACACAGTCAATATCACATTTATCATTTATCTGTCTAGGTTTATTAGCATTGCTCATCTCTCTCCCAGAAAATTTTAGTCCATAAAAGCATCATCGTAAGCTCCTTTTCTATTGCTAGTAACATCATTCCTGATTTCGCCTCTTCAAAATTTAGCTGCTCTAACAAAAGTGTGTCAATTATGATTCGCCATAAAGAATGCTTCAAAATACAACCAGAAACAGCAAAATAAAAATAAATACAGTCGGCCATTTAAGTAGCGATCGACATTTCAATGTTAAGTTTCTTTAAAGAAACATAAAATGTCATTTTGTTTTACTGCGAAGTGAATCCATAATTGCATGGGGACCAAAATAACAGATACCGAGATGGTCTACGTTACACATTTCACCTTAATTTTTCTGCTCGTTACTGATGAGAATAAAATTTGAATATCTTCTAAATTGTTACGAGGTATCTTCTCTCAAAAGGTCAAACGTATTCTCGAATGCGTTACTGGTTTTTGAGGACTCCAACAAGGCGGAAATCTGGCAAATTTTAGTTTTTGATTGAAAACATATCCATATAGGGACAAATTGAACTTCTAACTTGACACAGGTTCATTATATCATTTGTAAATAAATTGCAGTATGTATATATAAGATATTGAATAATCGCTCTTACAAACATTTTAATTTATCGCTAATTTGTGGGCAAAAATCAGCCCTTATCAGACCTGCCAATAAATAACATGTTAAATAGATACAAAATGCCAGCAGAGATAAAGAAATAGCAAATGAATTTGAAGACAGGCAGAACAGTTTCAATTTGTAGTAAGTTTATAGTAATGAAGGAAATTTAATTCTTATTGAAACCATGTTTCTTTGAACTTGCTTGAAAGTATCGGCAGTAAGTTTTGTACCTCTGCAATGATCAGATCAGTTTCAATGCAAATAATGTCCATTAGTGTTCGATTTTTGTTTTTAGAATCAAAGAAACGAGTATTATCTCTGAAATATATTGATAAAGAGTTGTTTATTTCCATGATTGTCCATATTGATATTTAAAATTATATATCAATAAAGGCCAGGAAGGAAGGAAGACCGTTGTTTTGTATTTTAAATATTTAAATGTCTTATCGATATCTCATTTACGTGTTCCAAAAGTATATATTGTCAGTTTACAGAATAGATTGATCCATACTCTTATCCTACTTTCTTCCTTGCTCGCTTCAGTTGTAATCATGTCAGTCGACATGTGGTGAGTATTACTGTCTGTATCTCCTAATTTGACATCGTAAAATGCCAACATAATTTCTGATTTTATTTTAATTGAAATATTTCCGCACTATATTATGTCATAATTGGAAAAACATTTTTACTACAGATGATGTTTGTATTTTGAGTTGAAATATATTCTTTGCTAACCTTTAACAGTAAAGCATGAGATTTACTACTATTTTCTGCTTGAATATTTCTTTACCGGCATCGTTTATACCACCACTCCTTCTTTCCGTTCGACGTTCAAGCCTAAATGTATTTAAGAAAATATGTAATACTGTCCAAAATGTACTGATATTTATTGCTATACTTTTCATTTGCTTGCAACTGGCAATTAACGGTGCTAGCATAAACAATTTTGACAGGAATGTTTTATCTTGTTTGCTTGTGTAATGTGTAGATAGTATGTTCATAATCATAATTTTAATGCTGCGGGGTTTTTTTTCGGTTATAATTTGTTTACACATTTGCTAGATGTTTGTGTAAAACAATGAATTTTGAAAATTATAGTAAAAAGGTCTTTAAATATTGTTAATTATCCTGCTATGCAAAATTCGTGTTTAGTTAATGAACATTTTTGAATTTGACGCATTGTGCGATTTTATCTAATGTTTTATAATGTTTTATATTAGTGGTCTTTAATTGTCTTCATATTCGTATTAAATCAGTACCATGTTACATTAGTATAAAAGAACACTAATGTCTGGCTGATCTAGTGAATGTAAATTTTGATTATTGTATGTTTTTGAATATCTATAATATAGTAAAAGTCATACAGATAATCCAAGAGTTCAGAACCGACTATTCCAGTAACGAGTGCCATTTTTTTTTAATATGATTATACGTGCCATTAGATAGTAATTATTCACTTTATTTGGATCCTCGGTTCATCCGCGTTCCTTTGAAAGATCATTGCTTACTTGCCCAAGAACTATATACAGCAAAATCAATGTTAAATTCTGTTTACAAGTTTGAACGAGGTCAACCTTAAAGTATGATCCTGTACAAACTGGATTAAATGTCGCGCGCTCTGATGTCACAATGAAAGCAACACTATTGAAAATAATTTCTCACTCCATTGTTGTCTGTTACGATAGGCCCTTTTCAAGGATCAGCTTTGTGCATGACTACCATTGTAAAAGTGCATAGCGATCAATTATGTTCCTTGTTTGTCTATGACATTTAAGGAGCAGAACATTCAACAGCCAGGATTGAATAGATGTTGATTAAACTAGTTTAGTATTAAACTTTAGAGTAAGAAATAGGATTTAATTTAATCTGAATAAATGAGCAAATGAGCATATATGACCATTTTCACAAACACACACACACACACACATATATATATATATATATATATATATATATATATATATATATATATATATATATATATATATATATATATATATACATGTATATATATATATATATATATATACATGTATATATATATATATATATATATATATATATATATATATATATATATATATATATAGTATGTACGCTGTATCAATGATATAATGATATACCACGAGATATATACATTTTTCAATAAAAGAAAACGAGGCTTACCGAGTTTCCTTTTAATGAAAAATGTATACAACAAGAGGTTTATCATTGATACAGCGAACATTTTATACATATATTTTATTTATCTCACATACAAATACATCTGTCATTTGAACGGAGCAAGCTTGTGTGTGTGTGTGTGTGCATGCGTGTATGATTTTGATTTTTAACGTAACTTTAATAATTTTAGTCATATCGTTACGATGTGTGCAGTGCGGCAGTTTATAATGATGTCTACCACTGGGGGATCCTACCGCAGACATGTAGTATGATGTCCCAGCTGATCAGTTCTAACACTAACCTCTTAATGCTGAGCGCCAAGCGAGGTAGCTGTTAGTACAATTATTGTAAGTCTTTGATATGACTTGGCCAGGGATCGAACCCATGGCCTTCGGCATCCGAGGCGTACGCTTTAACAACTAGGCCACCGTAGTGGCCGGAGTTAGATTGACCAGAGACAGCTGTACTGATTGGCTGAATGAACAAACATTCCTGCCGAGTGTTTCCCCTACAAAATATAATTCTGTTTTTTATGCCTATTTACAATCACCTTTTTCATATTATCAAGTTGATTGTTTTAATTTTTAAGTTCCTATTTTTATTCAAATTGATTAAATCAATATAAGTTACAGTTATATTTTATAAATAAAAGATGGTTTTAAGGAAAAAAGTAGAGCACTACGTCTACAGACACATAGATGCTTGAATACCGAACGCTAAAAATGCATTGACGTACAGGCGCAAGGAAATTAGCGTGGAATAGAATCTAAGTGAAACGACGAACCAGCAAGAGGTAATCAAAATAATTAATATTAATATAAGTCATTACTCCGCTTTAATTAACATTATTACCGACCATAAATCTCTCTCTCTCTCTCTCTCTCTCTCTCTCTCTCTCTCTCTCTCTCTCTCTCTCTCTCTCTCTCTCTCTCTCTCTCTCTCTCTCTCTCTCTCTCTCTCTCTCTCTCTACCCTTTCGTCGATTTGACTTAAGAGAAATTAAGCAAACAAAACCGATCTTGTAAAAGAATAAATAAATATCACCATTTTATTAAAAAATAATCTATTATTTGGAAGAGAAGCAACAATAACTAGGATATAATGTGTTTACAACGTCTTGTTTATGGGGAAATTATTAAAGAATTAATAAACAGACTTTACTCCTAGGATTCTCTTGAGGATTCCGTTCTAATGACAAGTTGACACATTAGGTAGCAAACGATTTTGTACATGTGGGACAACTTGCAAATTTTGAAACTTGGATTATTATGCAGATTTGTCTTAAGGTATACATTTTCATCTTTTAAATAATGCATTTATTTGTTTGATTCTACAACAAATACATAGTAAAGAGGATTTTCTGGGTTTTAAGTTCAAGAAGGTCATGTTGACATTTGTAACTTACATTTTCACATGCATTTCTAGTATAAATGTGAGATACTTTTGTACACTTTGTAAATATCGCTTTTCTTAATTAAAGTACGATCGTTCTTTCTTGATATAAAATGAATTTTCGACCGAAAAAAACATGTGGTCCAACGTTTACGGAAATGACATATAGTTGTGCAGAATTACCTGAGGCGCGAAATTAGCCGAGATGGTGGGTATAGGAATTCACCTATGGTTGTGGATGGAAATTTAATGTGCAATTTACTTGAAGTAGTTCTTTAATACACCATGTGGAAAATTTAGAACTTATTTACACTGAAAGTCAAAGTTACCCCCTCCCCATCTTTATTTCTACATGAAGTGTTTAGGTGGCACTCACCAGTTATTATGTACTTTTGAGCAAGTGATGTTTGTAAGGTGAAATTGTTTGCATTTTAAACATGCACAGTGGAGAGAAGTGTGCATACCTAATTGCTACTTTCATGTAATGTGGCTGATATTTCTTTGGATATTATACTTTTGTAAATTTTAAATGATCTTAGTACATTGCTAGCTAAAATGACAGCTCCCTTGTGCTACAAAAATCAACCCGAATTCGTCTAAAGTACACAATCCTTGGCAGCTATTAAAATTGGGAAAATTAATTTTGCCAAACTAGACAATAACAGCTTCTAAATAGTTTTGAAAGAAATACCAAATGCATAAAATGTAAAAAAAAAGGTTATCGGCTCTTTTTTTACAATTTACCTCTGTCGTTCGGGAGCAAAAATGAGCAAGTAGAGCAAGCATTTTTTTTTTTTGAAAGGTGCACATCTGGAGTAAGGCAAAGTTGTATACTCTAAAACCCATATTACACCCATCAATGATACAACAAAATAAAGGGAGTTAAAGGTTCTTTGAACACTACCTAAGATATACAAAGTCTTTTTTTAAATAGCCAGTATAACTAGTGAGGAAACCAGGGGAAATTCTTTTTCTTTAAAATTCTAAAGCTATGCTAAATACGAAACTGTAGAGCGCCACCTTACTTAAGCTATGTTTATGTCGGACCATTTTTACAGGTAAGCGCACACGTCCACTCTCTGCATGTCAGATAGTCCAGTTCGCGGTGCGTGTATAACTTTTATTACATATATGCTTTTCGACAGATCCAGCATCGGGTCGGTCGGAATCGATGTTTACGGTTGTTAAAGATTAATACAGTCGCCATTGTTTGACGTTAGACCAGACTAAAGAGTCACGCTGTCGAGACGATATAATCAACCGGTTTGTTTTAGTGTACAAGATGGTAACAAATTCATGTTGGCCCCATTAATTACATCATTCGTCAGGTTATTCTAACACTTTCCTAATTTCCTTCCAAAGTTTAGTCTCCATCCAACTAAAACATATCCTTCATTTGTAACTGCTTATTTAACTAATTATATACTTTAAATAAAACTTATTATTTTCATTGAAATTTTATCTTTGCTTCTTGATTTCAGTGCGTAAT